>CM076577.1:891794394-892286285 GCA_034641835.2 Pinus albicaulis
GTCCTCAGATCCGAAAAGGTAGAAAAATGTGTCTGAGAGAACCTCTTAGTCATAATAGGCTAAGGTATTCCTTTTTCGTAAATAATCTAGCCCAGCTCGAAAAAGGGGTAAATGTAAATTGGGTGAATATTGCTTCATAGCCATTTAACGAGTTCAAAACGACAAGAGTCTCGGAAATATTTTCAATTTTGGAGCGTCAGAAAAGAGCTGAAAGATGACTCCTCCTGGAGGAAGGAGTTGTATTAAGGGTAGCTACTGGTTCTGGTAATGGTGGAAATTCTAAGAACAAGTAAAGTTTGAGAGGCTGGCTAACAAGACCACTCATTACAGTGGTTCCTCAGGAATGGGTGAAACAATCAAGTGAAGGTATATGATCGGCCATGCAGATAGTGACAATGGAGTGAGAAAACCAAGGCTCATCTGGAAAAAATAGGTTGATAAAATGACAGTCACAAGAGGTAAAATGGGAATGGTTTCATTTTTACACAAGCTTGAAATCAAGAAAATTTGCTTGAAGTTGGTTTCATTTTTACACAAGCTTGAAACAAAGATAAACTATGCTTGAAACTGGTTTCATTTTTACACAAGCTTGAAACGGAAACAAACTATGCTTGAAAAAGTAAGCATGCCCCCAACATGGTGATTCAATTCGAGGTACATGCCACCCAAGCTTCAGTCCATATGAAAGGAAAATGTAGTGAAGGTTCAAATTATGAGTTCAAGTGAAAGACTTGATTGGGATTTTACGAGATCTAATCAAAAAATCAAATTGAACAGGGAATGTGTTTCATTGTTTTAACGAGGTTGACCCATTAAAAGAACTATCCTCAAAACCTAATTTATTTTTTAACGATAAGGATATAGAAGACGAACTATCCTCGACCAACTTGTTTTATTTTTAAGGAGCTTCGACACAGAAACAAACCATGCTCCGATGAAATTTTGTCCTCCGATGAAATTGCTTCATTTTTATGAGCGATAAAAGAAAATGAATCATGGCTCGACAACCTTGTTTCATTTTTTAAGGAGCTTGACAATCGTTAGCTACCCATAAATTCTGATATAAAAGGTATGTTCTTTGAGCCAAGGAACAAATTTATCACAAAATTATGTTATTTCTCAAGAATTCTGTAAGGCCTCATGCCTCTGTCCAAAATCTTCATTTATGTTCCCATTTTATACTTAGAAATTCTGTTGAATTCATAAGAAGAAACTGCTGAAAAACCATCATTTCCCCCCTTCTCCCAATCAAACCTAACCTTCATTTGCTCCCCTTTTTTTCTCCATAAAAATCCTTTGTTTTCATGATTTCCCTTATTCCATTCATGAAAATCATCTTTACAAGGTTAAAAACTCACTTTTTAACCTTACCGAAACCCCCAAATCCATTTAAAAACCTTGAAAAATTCATAAAAAACAAGTTTTTTTATTTTTGACTTAAGCCCCCTTGGGCTAAGTCCTAACTGTAGAAATTAGCTGAATAAATCACTTATTCACTGAAGATTAACCTGGTCATATATCAATTTCGAATTGCATACATAACACATAACCTTCTTCTACAATTAATTGTCACATGCGGAAATAACAGAAGCAATCTCACATCAATTCAATCACACATTAACTCAATATGTATGGGGAAAGCCTATAGCTGAAAACCCCGCAGCTATTGTGTATATTATAATGGAGAAATCAAGTAACCAAACAAGTACAATACTCCTCACAAGTACTCAGTACTCTCTCATGAAGTTATTCACAATCTGACTCAGTTTTGAACAAGTCTGAGGTTCAAAACTCCCCGCCAATTGCCTTGCCTCTATTGCGCAATCATGGCCTGTATATGAAGAGGTTCAAGGTTCGAATCCCCTTCCCTTGATTGCGAAATTGTCATGGACAATTCCTCCAAGTGTAATGCAAATCTCATGCAAAACAAATCTACCAACTGATAGCTTTACTCACCCTTTCATCTACCTCTTCCACTGGTCTTCACTGAACTGATCATGCACTGTAGTGAACTGAAGTGTTCTTGAGTTGAATAATGAGTTAATATTTAGTAAATTAAATATTATTTAATTTAATCCACTCATATCTAGTTGATTAGTTAGTTAACTAATCCCAACTAGTTCAACTAAAACAAACAGAACACAACTCCACTATCTGTCCCGTTAAATCCTCCAAATTCCCGCTTAATTAAGTCTAACTGGCCAACCATGCAAGATATCAAATCCAGAACCACGTGATTCCTTGTGTCAGTTGCATGAGTCACCTCCATGACTCAAACTGAAGTGCGCCAAGAGAGTAAACTGTTGCTTATAGTCAAAATATTATTAAGGGTAAATAATATTTGACTTCCATATTTTTAGGAGATCAGTCTAAAAATAGCCTGGGTCCTAAAAATAAGGGTCTCATCTATTTTTACCGACATGTCGCATACTTTAAGAATATCCAAGTAGAATTCCCAAATTATGCTCCGTATGTCTAAAAATAGACATAGTCTAAAATAGACTTTGCGCCAGAATTTGCCTGCGGGCCCACTTAGTGAAGGCGACTTCATTTCACTAAGCTCCATCATCTTGCTGCATTCTCAACACTCCCTCTCAGCAAGATATGGATTATCTGTAATCCCTATCCTGCCTCTGTGGAATTCGAACTTGCTCCTGGTGAGCGCCTTCGTCAGGATGTCGGCATCCTGATCCTCCGTGGGAACATATGAAAGCATCATGATCCTCCGCTGAACACAATCTCTGATGTGATGGTAGTGATGGTACCTGATGTCGATATGTTTGGACCTATCATGAAATACTGGATTAGCCGAGAGCTTGATGCAGCTCTGGTTATCACAGTAGATCACTGTAGGCTCCAAATGCAACCTGAACAAACCTGCGAGGATCTTCCTCATCCAAATAGCTTCGCATGCAGCCAAACTTGCTGCCATGTACTCGGCCTCTGCTGAACTGAGTGCCACGGATCTCTGCTTCCTGCTGTACCAGGAAACTGCTGTCGACCCAATGCTGAAAACTCCTCCAGAAGTGCTCTTCCGGTCTGTTGGACTCCCTGCCCAATCTGCATCAGTGAAACTAGAAAGTTTCACTCCATCCTCCTGTCTGTACCATAGACCATATCCCGATGTGCCTCTGATATAGCGCAATACATGCTTGCCCGCCTTCCAAAAGAGCTTGGTAGGCTTAACCATAGCTTGCGAAAGCTGGTTAACTGCATAGCATATATCGGGTCGAGTATTGACCAGATACATCAACGACCCCACCAACTGTCGATAGACAGTGGCATCCACTACCTCCTCCGAAGTAGCATCTCCCTTCCTCCATCCTCCAGGAAGAGGGGTATCAACAGGCTTGCAGCCTTGCATGTTGAACCTCTCCAGAATCTCCCGGGCATACTTGCCCTGAGAAACAAACAGTCCTCCACTGCGCTGCCAAATCTCCAATCCCAGGAAATAATGAAGGATGCCCAGGTCCTTCATCTCAAACTCTCGTGCAAGATCCTCCTTGCATGAAAGTATCAACTGCTCGTCGCTAGTCAAAATCAGATCATCTACATACAGTACGATGATCAACAGCTTCCCCTCCACCACAATCTGGTACAGGTTTGGATCTGCCTCACTCTTGGAGAATCCAAGCCCGGTGAAGTAGCTGTCTATCCGAGTGTACCAAGCACGAGGTGCTTGCTTCACCCCGTACAGTGCTCTCTTGAGTCGGCACACATGCGACTCACTGCTGAAGATCTCAAAACCTTCAGGCTGCTCTATGTACACTTCTTCCTCAATAACTCCATTGAGGAACGCAGTCTTCACATCCATCTGATGAATGTGCCACCCCATCTGCGCTGGGAGAGCAAGGATCGTCCGTATGGAAGAGTACCTTGCGACAGGTGCAAAAGTCTCCTCATAGTCAATCCCCTCGATCTGTGAGAAGCCACGGGCGACAAATCTCGCCTTGTACTTCTCCACACTCCCGTCAGCCGCCTGCTTCACCTTGTAGATCCATCGCGAACCTACAACTGATTTCCCAACCGGTCTTGGGACAATCTCCCCTGCACTGTTCCTGATGATCGAATCATATTCTTCGATCATGGCATCAACCCATGCGGGTTCCTCCACAGCTTCCTCAAAAGAGGATGGCTCTGTCACAACACATTGACTCATAAGAGCCATGTATCCAGTGTACCGATCCGGTGACTGTCTCTGTCTGCGCTGTGCTGTAGGTGGTCTTACAACCTTCTCTGCATCCCGAGCCAGTCGCTCAGCTTCTGTAGTGCGCATGCGCCCTCTGATGGTTGGCGCTGCCTGGGTGGTTTCTTCCACCTCCTGAACCTCCTCTTGTGGCCGATCCACATCCGGAAGCTCCTCCTTAGGAACTAACAGCTCCTCATCTGCATGCAAGTGTGGCTCCCTCTCAAGCGAACACTGCATGGCTTTCTCCTCCCGAAATTTTATATCCCGTCGCACAACAGTCTTGCGACTGTCTGGCACATACACTCGATAGTTATGAGGTGTATCAGTGTACCCCACAAATATTCCAACTTCAGCAGTTGGATCCAGCTTCCTTCTCGCATCCTTCGTCACATGCATGTAGACAAGAGATCCGAAAATCCGCAAATGGGAAATATCAGGCCTCTTGCCAGAATAGGCCTCCTCTGGTGTACTCATGCCAAGAACCTTGTGAGGACAACGGTTCTGCACATACACTGCTGTATTGCATGCCTCAGCCCACAAGTGAAGGGGTAGGCCCTGATCATGCAACATCGCCCCTGCAGCACCCACGATCGTTCTGTTCTTCCGCTCAGCCACCCCGTTCTGCTGTGGGTTATGGGGTGCGATGAGCTCTCTCCGAATCCCTTCTGCGCTGCAGAACTCCTTGAATTCAGCCGAGATGAATTCACCACCGTTATCACTCCTCAGAGCAATCACCTTCTTCCCCGACTCCTTCTCGACCAGTGCTTTAAACTCACAGAACTTCGCGAATGTATCGCTCTTCTTCTGCATGAAGAAGATCCAGCACTTTCGAGAGAAATCATCAACAAAGATCACATAACACCTGTGCTTTGCTGTCGAAGCAACTAAGAAAGGACCACACACGTCTGTGTGAACTCTCTCAAGGATCGTCGTGGCGCGACTATCCTTCTCGTGAAAGGTGGCTTTCACATACTTCCCTAAAGTACACCCGTTGCACTGATTTGACTGCGCAAGGGTGCCCTTAGGAAGTCCAGTAGAAATCTGCTGCAGAATCTTCAAAGCTCCATGGTGAAGATGGCCCAATCTCCTGTGCCATAGTTCGCCCTCATCATCCCGGCTCACCACATCTCCAGCCTTGCATGCCATAGCCGCGCAGTCATCTACCTGCAACTGATAAAGGTTCTGAGTTCGAACCCCTATCTTCCGGGTCTCTCCAGTAGTCTTACTGCGCAGGAAAGCTTTTCCTTCGCTGAAGACCACATCATAACCCTTATCCTCCAACATCGCTACTGAAATCAGGTTCTTCTTCAATCCAGGTACATGCATGACATCCTTCAGTACAAAGGGTTTACCAGACTCCCTCTGAAAGGATACGGTACCAATACCAGTCGCACTGTATCTACCGTCATCGCCCATCTCGATGTGCATACCCAAATCCTTGTCCTCCAGATCTGAGAACAACTCCCGATCTCCCGTCATATGAAATGACGCACCGCTGTCCAAGAACCACACCGATCCCAGCATACTTGAAACTAAGCATGCAATCAGTGAAACTTTGACAACCACCCCCACACTTCCCAGCTCATCTCTGCACTGAGTGAACTTCGTGAGGTATTCGGCGATGTTGTCGCCCTTCTCCATCTTGATGTTCCTGAGCTTATCTTTGAGCGCCAGCTTCCTTTGGTCACTCTTACTCTGGAATAGATCCGTCAAAGCTTTCCACATTAAATATGGAGTAGCCTTTCCATGAAGGCTGGATACAATATGATCCTCGACGCCCTCCAACAGGATCCTTCGACATTTCGCGATCTTCTTTTGCCATGCATCGACCAAAGCTGCATCAGTGGGCTTTGGGACATCCGCATCCACGAACTCCTTCAGACCATTATCTTCTAACACTGCTTCCATTCGATCTTTCCATGCAACATAGTTCGAACTGCCTTCAAGAGCATATTTGAGTCGCAAACCATTGAAAGAAGACATCTTTCAACACCGGCACCAAGAAGAACAACCTTCTGCAAAATTCGAATTCCAAACTCAAAGCTCTATCGCTTCCGATCTATACTTGAAAACAAATTATTTCCAAATCGGAGATTGACTGCAAAGGGCATTCACCAGATCTTTCACCTTACAAAGAAGGATGAATATTCCGGAGGCTACCTGGCCCGCATGCAGACTCTGTCCGAGGAAATAAGTTTGCAATCACCGTAATAGATCTCGACAATTAATCTCGCTTCGATACCATGTAGAAATTAGCTGAATAAATCACTTATTCACTGAAGATTAACCTGGTCATATATCAATTTCGAATTGCATACATAACACATAACCTTCTTCTACAATTAATTGTAACATGCGGAAATAACAGAAGCAATCTCACATCAATTCAATCACACATTAACTCAGTATGTATGGGGAAAGCCTATAGCTGAAAACCCCGCAGCTATTGTGTATATTATAATGGAGAAATCAAGTAACCAAACAATTACAATACTCCTCACAAGTACTCAGTACTCTCTCATGAAGTTACTCACAATCTGACTCAGTTTTGAACAAGTCTGAGGTTCAAAACTCCCCGCCAATTGCCTTGCCTCTATTGCGCAATCATGGCCTGTATATGAAGAGGTTCAAGGTTCGAATCCTTTTGCCTTGATTGCGTAATTGTCATGGACAATTCCTCCAAGTGTAATGCAAATCTCATGCAAAACAAATCTACCAACTGATAGCTTTACTCACCCTTTCATCTACCTCTTCCACTGGTCTCCACTGAACTGATCATGCACTGTAGTGAACTGAAGTGTTCTTGAGTTGACTAATGAGTTAATATTTAGTAAATTAAATATTATTTAATTTACTCCCCTCATATCTAGTTGATTAGTTAGTTAACTAATCCCAACTAGTTCAACTAAAACAAACAGAACACAACTCCACTACTTGTCCCGTTAACTCCTCCAAAACTCCTGCCACTGAAGTCTAACTGAAGCCAACCATGCAAGATGCCATCAAAACCTAGGAACCACGTGATTCCTTGTGTCAGTTGCATGAGTCACCTCCATGACTCAAACTGAAGTGCGCCAAGAGAGTAAACTGCTGTTTATAGTCAAAATATTATTAAGGGTAAATAATATTTGACTTCCATATTTTAGGAGATCAGTCTAAAAATAGCCTGGGTCCTAAAAATAAGGGTCTCATCTATTTTTACCGACATGTCGCATACTTTAAGAATCTCCAAGTAGAATTCCCAAATTATGCTCCGTATGTCTAAAAATAGACATAGTCTAAAAATAGACTTTGCGCCAGAATTTGCCTGCGGGGCCACTTAGTGAAGGCGACTTCATTTCACTAAGCTCCATCATCTTGCTGCATTCTCAACACTCCCTCTCAGCAAGATATGGATTATACGAAAATCCCTCTCCTGCCTGCATTGGAATTCGAGACTTGGATCTGGTGAAAGCCTTCGTCGAGATATTAGGCAACCAATCCTCACGTGGGAACATGAAGACATCATGATCCTCATTTGAACACAATCTACGTGTGATGGTATCGATGCAGAACAACGCCTCGTCTCATCCTCACAGTACGTACAATGAACCATATCACGATGTGCCCCACCTCGATATAGCGCAATACATGCTTGCCTGCCTTCCAAAAGAGCTTGGTAGGCTTAACCATAGCTTGCGAAAGCTGGTTAACTGCATAGCATATATCGGGTCGAGTATTGACCAAATACATCAACGACCCCACCAACTGTCGATAGACAGTGGCATCCACTTCCTCCTCCGAAGTAGCATCTCCCTTCCTCCAACCTCTAGGAAGAGGGGTATCAACAGGCTTGCAGCCTTGCATGTTGAACCTCTCCAGAATCTCCCGGGCATACTTGCCCTGAGAAACAAACAGTCCTCCACTGCGCTGCCAAATCTCCAATCCCGGGAAATAATGAAGGATGCCCAGGTCCTTCATCTCAAACTCTCGTGCAAGATCCTCCTTGCATGAAAGTATCAACTGCTCGTCGCCAGTCAAAATCAGATCATCTACATACAGTACGATGATCAACAGCTTCCCCTCCACCACAATCTGGTACAGGTTTGGATCCGCCTCACTCTTGGAGAATCCAAGACCGGTGAAGTAGCTGTCTATCCGAGTGTACCAAGCACGAGGTGCTTGCTTCAGCCCGTACAGTGCTCTCTTGAGTCGGCACACATGCGACTCACTGCTGAAGATCTCAAAACCTTCAGGCTGCTCTATGTACACCTCCTCCTCAATAACTCCATTGAGGAACGCAGTCTTCACATCCATCCGATGAATGTGCCACCCCATCTGCGCTGAGAGAGCAAGGATCGTCCGTATGGAAGAGTACCTTGCGACAGGTGCAAAAGTCTCCTCATAGTCAATCCCCTCGATCTGTGAGAAGCCACGGGCGACAAATCTCGCCTTGTACTTCTCCACCCTCCCGTCAGCCGCCTGCTTCACCTTGTAGATCCATCGCGAACCTACAACTGATTTCCCAACCGGTCTTGGGACAATCTCCCATGCACTGTTCCTGATGATCGAATCATATTCTTCGATCATGGCATCAACGCATGCGGGTTCCTCCACGGCTTCCTCAAAAGAGGATGGCTCTGTCACAACACATTGACTCATAAGAGCCATGTATCCAGTGTACCGATCCGGTGACTGTCTCTGTCTGCGCTGTGCTGTAGGTGGTCCTACAACCTTCTCTGCATCCAGAGCCAGTCGCTCAGCTTCTGTAGTGCGCATGCGCCCTCTGATGGTTGGCGCTGCATGGGTGGTTTCTTCCACCTCCTGAACCTCCTCTTGTGGCTGATCCACATCCGGAAGCTCCTCCTTAGGAACTAACGGCTCCTCATCTGCATGCAAGTGTAGCTCCCTCTCAAGCGAACACTGCATGGCTTTCTCCTCCTGGAATTTTATATCCCGTCGCACAACAGTCTTGCGACTGTCTGGCACACACACCCGATAGTTGTGAGGTGTATCAGTGTACCCCACAAATATTCCAACTTCAGCAGTTGGATCCAGCTTCCTCCTTGCATCCTTCGTCACATGCATGTAGACAGGAGATCCGAAAATCCGCAAATGGGAGATATCAGGCCTCTTGCCAGAATAAGCCTCCTCTGGTGTACTCATGCCAAGAACCTTGTGAGGACAACGGTTCTGCACATACACTGCTGTATTGCATGCCTCAGCCCACAAGTGAAGGGGTAAGCCCTGATCATGCAACATCGCCCGTGCAGCACCCACGATCGTTCTGTTCTTCCGCTCAGCCACCCCGTTCTGCTGTGGGTTATGGGGTGCGATGAGCTCTCTCCGAATCCCTTCTGCGCTGCAGCACTCCTTGAATTCAGCCGAGATGAATTCACCACCGTTATCACTCCTTAGAGCAATCACCTTCTTCCCCGACTCCTTCTCGACCAGTGCTTTAAACTCACAGAACTTCGCGAATGTATCGCTCTTCTTTGACATGAAGAAGATCCAGCACTTTCGAGAGAAATCATCAACAAAGATCACATAATACCTGTGCTTTGCTGTCGAAGCAACAGAGAAAGGACCACACACGTCTGTGAGAACTCTCTCAAGGATCGTCGTGGCGCGACTATCCTTCTCGTGAAAGGTGGCTTTCACATACTTCCCTAAAGTACACCCCTTGCACTGATCTGACTGCGCAAGGGTGCCCTTAGGAAGTCCAGTAGAAATCTGCTGCAGAATCTTCAAAGCTCCATGGTGAAGATGGCCCAATCTCCTGTACCATAGTTCGCCCTCATCATCCCGGCTCACCACATCTCCAGCCTTGCATGCCATAGCTGCGCAGTCATCTACCTGCAACTGATAAAGGTTCTGAGTTCGAACCCCTATCTTCCGGGTCTCTCCAGTAGTCTTGCTGCGCAGGAAGGCTTTTCCTTCGCTGAAGACCACATCATACCCCTTATCCTCCAACATCGCTACTGAAATCAGGTTCTTCTTCAATCCAGGTACATGCATGACATCCTTCAGTACAAAGGGTTTACCAGACTCCCTCTGAAAGGATATGATACCGATACCAGTCGCACTGTATCTACCATCATCGCCCATCTCGATGTGCACACCCAAATATTTGTCCTCCAGATCTGAGAACAACTCCCGATCTCCCGTCATATGAAATGACGCACCGCTGTCCAAGAACCACACCGATCCCATCACACTTGAAACCAAGCATGCAATCAGTGAAAAGTCAAGCTCGAATTGTGAAGCCAAAGCTTCTCCATCTGCAGATCTTCCCGCTTGCTTGTTCTTCTTCTTCTTTGGACAATTGGTAGCATAATGTCCGTGATCATGGCAGTGAAAACACTTCACTTTCGCCATATCCTTCTTCTTGCCCTTTGCACCAGAATGAGAGGTTTTCTTACCCTTCCCTTTCTTTGCTTTGGAAACCAAAGCGCAGTTTTCTTCATCAGCTCCCTTTGATGAAGATCCATCTCGAGTAGTCCTCCTTATCTCCTCCTGCATGAGATCCGCCCAAAGGCGCTCCCATCCCGGCAGCTTCTCCCGACCATTGACACTATCTTGATATGAGTGCCAAGCCTTCGGAAGACCAAGAAGAGCCAGGTCGACCATGTCCTCTTCATCGACAGTAACCCCCACACTTCCCAGCTCATCTCTGCATTGAGTGAACTTCGTGAGGTATTTGGCGATACTGTCGCCCTTCTCCATCTTGATGTTCCTGAGCTTATCTTTGAGCGCCAGCTTCCTTTGGTCACTCTTACTCTGGAATAGATCCGTCAAAGCTTTCCACATTAAATATGGAGTAGCCTTTCCATGCAGGCTGGATACAATATGATCCTTGACGCCCTCCAACAGGATCCTTAGACATTTCGCGATCTTCTTTTGCCATGCATCGACCAAAGCTGCATCAGTGGGCTTTGGGACATCCGCATCCACGAACTCCTTCAGACCATTATCTTCTAACACTGCTTCCATTCGATCTTTCCATGCAATATAGTTCGAACTGCCTTCAAGAGCATATTCGAGTCGCAAACCATTGAAAGAAGACATCTTTCAACACCGGCACCAAGAAGAACAACCTTATGCAAAATTCGAATTCCAAACTCCAAGCTCTATCGCTTCCGATCTATACTTGAAAACAAATTATTTCCAAATCAGAGATTGACTGCAAGGGCATTCACCAAATCTTTCACCTTACAAAGAAGGATGAATATTCCGGAGGCTACCTGGCCCGCATGCAGACTCTGTCCGAGGAAATAAGTTTGCAATCACCGTAATAGACTTCGACAATTAATCTTGCTCCGATACCATGTAGAAATTAGCTGAATAAATCACTTATTCACTGAAGATTAACCTGGTCATATATCAATTTCGAATTGCATACATAACACATAACCTTCTTCTACAATTAATTGTCACATGCGGAAATAACAGAAGCAATCTCACATCAAATCAATCACACATTAACTCGGTATGTATGGGGAAAGCCTATAGCTGAAAACCCCGCAGCTATTGTGTATATTATAATGGAGAAATCAAGTAACCAAACAAGTACAATACTCCTCACAAGTACTCAGTACTCTCTCATGAAGTTACTCACAATCTAGCTTGGTTTTGAACAAGTCTCGGGTTCAAAACACAACACTAACTGCCTTGCCTCTATTGCGCAATCATGGCCTGTATATGAAGAGGTTCAAGGTTCGAATCCCTTTGCCTTGATTGCGTAATTGTCATGGACAATTCCTCCAAGTGTAATGCAAATCTCATGCAAAACCAATCTACCAACTGATAGCTTTACTCACCCTTTCATCTACCTCTTCCACTGATCTCCACTGAACTGATCATGCACTGTAGTGAACTGAAGTGTTCTTGAGTTGACTAATGAGTTAATATTTAGTAAATTAAATATTATTTAATTTACTCCACTCATATCTAGTTGATTAGTTAGTTAACTAATCCCAACTAGTTAAACTAAAACAAACAGAACACAACTCCACTACTTGTCCCGTTAACTCCTCCAAAACTCCTGCCACTGAAGTCTAACTGAAGCCAACCATGCAAGATGCCATCAAACCCTAGGAACCACATGATTCCTTGTGTCAGTTGCATGAGCCACCTCCATGACTCAAACTGAAGTGCGCCAAGAGAGTAAACTGTTGTTTATAGTCAAAATATTATTAAGGGTAAATAATATTTGACTTCCATATTTTTAGGAGATCAGTCTAAAAATAGTCTGGGTCCTAAAAATTAGGGTCTCATCTATTTTTACCGACATGTCACATACTCCAAGAATCTCCAAGTAGAATTCCCAAATTATGCTCCGTATGTCTAAAAATAGACATAGTCTAAAAATAGACTTTGCGCCAGAATTTGCCTGCGGGCCCACTTAGTGAAGGCGACTTCATTTCACTCAGCTCCATCATCTTGCTGCATTCTCAGAATTAGCCATAGCTGAAGCTGGTTAACAGCATAGCATATATCGGGTCGTGTATTGACCAGATACATAAGCGACCCCACCAAATGTCGATAGACAGTGGCATCCACTACCTCCGTTGAAGTAGCATCCTCCTTCCTCCAACCACCAGGAAGAGGAGTGTCAACAGGCTTGCAGCCTTGCATGTTGAACCTCTCGAGAATCTCCCGGGCATACTTGCCCTGAGAAACAAACAGTCCTCCGCTGCGCTGCCAAATCTCCAATCCCAGGAAATAATGAAGGATGCCCAAGTCCTTCATCTCAAACTCTAGTGCAAGATCCTCCTTGCATGAAAGTATCAACTGCTCATCGCCAGTCAAAATCAGATCATCTACATACAGTACGATGATCAACAGCTTCCCCTCCACCACAATCTGGTACAGGTTTGGATCCGCCTCACTCTTGGAGAGTCCAAGCCCGGTGAAGTAGCTGTCTATCCGAGTGTACCAAGCACGAGGTGCTTGCTTCAGCCCGTACAGTGCTCTCTTGAGTCGGCACACATGCGACTCACTGCTGAAGATCTCAAAACCTTGTTTGCTCTATGTACACCTCCTCCTCAATCACTCCATTGAGGAACGCAGTCTTCACATCCATCTGATGGATGTGCCATCCCATCTGCGCTGAGAGAGCAAGGATCGTCCGTATGGAGGAGTACCTTGCGACAGGTGCAAAGGTCTCCTCATAATTGATCCCCTTGATCTGTGAGAAGCCACGGGCGACAAATCTCGCCTTGTACTTCTCCACACTCCCGTCAGCCGCCTTCTTCACTTTGTAGATCCATCGCAAACCCACCACTGATTTCCCCTCCGGTCTTGGGACAATCTCCCATGCACTGTTTCTGACGATCGAATCATATTCTTCGATCATGGCATCTACCCATGCGGGTTCCTCCACAGCTTCCTCAAAAGAGGATGGCTCCATCACGACACATTGACTCACAAGAGCCATGTATCCAGTGTACCGATCCGGTGACTATCTCTGTCTGCGCTGTGCTGTAGGTGGTCCTACAACCTTCTCTGCATCCCGAGCCAGTCGCTCAGCTTCTGTAGTGCGCATGCGCCCTCTGATGGTTGGCGCTGCCTGGGTGGTTTCTTCCACCTCCTGAACCTCCTCTTGTGGCCGATCCACATCCAGAAGCTCCTCCTTAGGAACTAACAGCTCCTCATCTGCATGCAAGTGTAGCTCCCTCTCAAGCGAACACTGCATGGCTTTCTCCTCCTGAAACTTGATATCCCGTTGCACAACAGTCTTGCGACTGTCTGACAAATACACTCGATAGTTGTGAGGTGTATCAGTGTACCCCACAAATATTCCAACCTCTGCGGTCGGATCCAGCTTCTTTCTGGCATCCTTCGTCACATGCATGTAGACAAGTGAACCAAAAATTCTCAAATGAGAAATGTCAGGTCTCTTACCAGAATAAGCCTCCTTCGGTGTACTCATGCCAAGAACCTTGTGAGGACAACGGTTCTGCACATACACTGTTGTATTGCATGCCTCAGCCCACAAGTGAAGGGGTAGGCCCTGATCATGCAACATCGCCCGTGCGGCACCCACGATCGTTCTGTTCTTCCGCTCAGCCACCCCGTTCTGCTGTGGGTTATGGGGTGCGATGAGCTCTCTCCGAATCCCTTCTGCGCTGCAGAACTCCTTGAATTCAGCCGAGATGAATTCACCACCGTTATCACTCCTTAGAGCAATCACCTTCTTCCCAGACTCCTTCTCGACCAGTGCTTTAAACTCACAGAACTTCGCGAATGTATCGCTCTTCTTCGACATGAAGAAGATCCAGCACTTTCGAGAGAAATCATCAGCAAAGATCACATAATACCTGTGCTTTGCTGTCGAAGCAACTGAGAAAGGACCACACACGTCTGTGTGAACTCTCTCAAGGATCGTCGTGGCGCGACTATCTTTCTCGTGAAAGGTGGCTTTCACATACTTCCCTAAAGTACACCCCTTGCACTGATCTGACTGCGCAAGAGTGCCCTTAGGAAGCCCAGTAGAAATCTGCTGCAGAATCTTCAAAGCTCCATGGTGAAGGTGGCCCAATCTCCTATGCCACAGTTCGCCCTCATCATCTCGGCTCACCACTTCTCCCGCCTTGCATGCCATTGCTGCGCAGCCATCTACCTGCAACTGATAAAGGTTCTTGGTTCGAACCCCTATCTTCCGGGTCTCACCAGTAGTCTTACTGCGCAGGAAGGCTTTTCCTTCGTTGAAGACCACATCATACCCCTTATCCTCCAACATCGCCACAGAGATCAAGTTCTTCTTCAATCCAGGTACATGCATGACATCCTTCAATACAAAGGGTTTACCAGACTCCCTCTGAAAGGATATGGTACCGATACCGGTCGCACTGTATCTACCATCATCGCCCATCTCGATGTGCACACCCAAATCTTTGTCCTCCAGATCTGAGAACAACTCCTGATCTCCCGTCATATGAAATGACGCACCACTGTCCAAGAACCACACCGATCCCATCACACTTGAAACCAAGCATGCGATCAGTGAAAATTCAAGCTCGAACTGCGAAGCCAAAGCCTCTCCATCTGCAGATCTTCCCGCTTGCTTGTTTTTCTTCTTCTTCGGACAATTTGTGGCATAATGTCCGTGATCATGGAAGTGAAAACACTTCACTTTCGCCATGTCTTGCTTCTTTCCCTTTGCACCAGAATGAGAAGGTTTCTCACCCTTCCCCTTCTTTGCTTTGGCAGCCAAAGCACAATTTTCTTCATCAGATACCTTAGATGAAGATCCATCTCTGGTAGTCCTCCTTATCTCCTCCTGCATGAGATCTGCCCAAAGGCGCTCCCATCCCGGCAACTTCTCCCGACCATTGACACTATCTTGATATGAATGCAAAGCCTTTGGAAGACCAAGGAGAGCCAGGTCCACCATGTCCTCATCTTCGACAGTCACCCCCACACTTCCCAGCTCATCTCTGCATTGAGTGAACTTCGTGAGGTATTTAGCGATATTATCGCCTTTCTCCATCTTGATGTTTCTGAGCTTATCTTTGAGCGCCAGCTTCCTTTGGTCGCTCTTACTCTGGAATAGATCTGTCAGCGCTTTCCACATTAAATATGGAGAATCTTTTCCATGTAGGCTGGATACAATATGATCCTTGACGCCCTCCAACAGAATCCTTCGACATTTCGCCATCTTCTTTTGCCAAGCTTCGACTTCAACAGGATCAGTGGGCTTTTGGACATCCGTATCTATGAACTCCTTCAGTCCATTATCTTCTAATACTGCCTCCATGCGATCCTTCCATGCAACATAATTCGAACTGCCTTCAAGAGCATATTCGAGTCGCAAACCGTTGAAAGACATTTTCAACTCCGGCACCAAGAAAACAAAAAAAACTGCTGCAAAATTTGAATTCCAACTCAAAGCTCAACCGCTCTTGATCTGTGAGAAAAAATTATTTCTAGCACAGAGATCGACTGCAGGGGCATTTACTGGATGTATCACCTTTCAAAGGAAAGGATGGATCCAGAGGCTACCTGGCCCGCATGCAGACTCTGTCTACCGAAATAAGTTTGTAATCACTGTGATGATCAATCTCTGCTCCGATAATTAATCTAGCTCCGATACCATGTAGAAATTTGCTGAATAATGAATATTTATCCACCGAGATTATCCTGATCACATATCAATTTGAATTCATATGCAACACATAATCTCTTCCACTCAGATCATCACACATGCGGAAATAAAACAAGCGATAGCACATCAAATCATCATACACATTAACACAGTATGTATGGGGAAAGCTTATAGCTGAAAACCCCCAGCTATTTTGTATAATATAATGGAGATAACATGTAACAAACTCAGTACAATACTCCTCACAAGTACTGAGTACTGTCTCATGAAGTTACACACAAACTAGCTTGGTTTTGAACAAGTCACTAGTTCAAAACTCGTCCACTAATTGCCTGCCTCTATTGCGCAATCACTGCTGGCCTAATGAGAGATCCAAGGTTCGAATCTCCTTGGCTTGACAGTGCAATCATCATTGGAAATTGCCTCCAAGTGTGGTGCAAATCTCATGCACAACTGATGTCACAACTGATAGCTGTACTCACCCTTTCATCTACCTCTTTCACTGGTCTCCACTGAACTGTCCATGCACTGTAGTGAACTGATGTGTTCTTGAGTTGAATAATGAGTTAATAATTAGTGAATTAAATAATATTTAATTCAATCCACTCATTACTAGTTGATTATCTAGTTAAACTAATCACAACTAGTTCAACTAAGTTAAACCAAACACAACTCCACCAACTGTCTCATCAACTCCACCAAACTTCTGCCACTGAAGTCCTAACTGAAGTCAACCATGCATGAGCTCACCAAAGCCCTAGGAATAGCGTAATTCCTCTGTCAGATGCATGAGCCACTTCTGTAGCTCGAACTGAAGTGCTCCAAGAGAGTAAACTGAAGTTTAGAGTCCAAATATTATTAAGGGTAAATAATATTTGACTTCCCTATTTTTAGGAAGGCAGTCTAAAAATAGACTTCGACCTAAATGTATAAAAATAGAGGTCCATATATTTTTACCAACATGACCAATACTCCAAGAATAACATACTGCAACCCCTGGACCATGCTCCATATGTCTAAAAATAGACATAGTCTAAAAATAGACTTTGCGCCAAAAATAGCCTGCGGGCCCACATAGTGAAGGCGACTTCATTTCACTAAGCTCCATCATCTTGCTGCATTTTCAACAGAAATATGCTAGATTCTTTGACCTTGCAATGTTGTTATTGGAAATATGCATGTGACTATGTTAGAAGGAAATTTAGCACATGTTAGTTTTCTTTTCTTGCAATGTTTCCACTGGAAATGTGCTTTAGCTTGTGCTAGAAGTAAATTTTGCATGTGTTAGATTGATTTAACCTTACAATGTTGTTATGTTTGGGTTTGAGCTAGAAGGAAATTTAGCACGCGCTAGATTTGTTTCAGAATGCCATGTTGTGGTTGGAAATCTGGTTGTTTGTGCTAGAAGGAAATATGCTAGATTTTTTGACCTTGCAATGTTGTTATTGGAAATATGCATGTGACTATGTTAGAAGGAAATTTAGCACATGTTAGATTTATTTTCTTTCAATGTTGTTATTGGCAATGTGCTTTAGCTTGTGCTACAAGTAAATTTTGCATGTGTTAGATTTATTTAACCCTACAATGTTGTTATGTTTGGGTTTGAGCTAGAAGGAAATTTAGCACGCGCTAGATTTGTTTCAGAATGCCATGTTGTGGTTGGCAATCTGGTTGTTTGTGCTAGAAGGAAATATGCTAGATTCTTTGACCTTGCAATGTTGTTATTGGAAATATGCATGTGACTATGTTAGAAGGAAATTTAGCACATGTTAGATTTCTTTTCTTGCAATGTTGTTATTGACAATGTGCTTTAGCTTGTGCTAGAAGTAAATTTTGCATGTGTTATATTTATTTAACCCTACAATGTTGTTATGTTCTTATGTGTGTGCTAGAAGGAAATTTAGCACGTCCTAGATTTCTTTCATCTTATAATGTGCTTGTGTTGTGCTGTAAGGAAATCTAGCACATGTTAGATTTCCTTTGCCCTATAATGTTGTTGTTGTCAACATGCTTATTTTTTTGCTAGAAGTAAATCTAGCATGCACTAGAATTCTTTCACCTTATAATGGGCTTGTGTGCTTCTCTTTATGCTAGAAGGAAATCTTACGCACATTACATTTATTTCACCTTATAATTTTGTTATTGGCAACACACTTCTGGTGGGGCTAGAAGGAAATATAGCACAAATTATGTTTCCCTCACCTTTGAATGTCATTGTGTTTGTGATAGAAATAAATCTATAGCATGCACTAGATTTCTTTTTTCCTTCAATGTTGTTATGTGCTAGAAGGAAATATAGCATGTGTTAGATTTATTTCAATTTGAAACATGTTTGTGTTTGTGTTGGAAGAAAATTGATCACATGTTAGATTTATTATACTCTACAATGTTGTTGTTGGAAACATGTTTTATTTTGTGGTAGACATAAGTCTAGCACTTGCTAAATTTCATTCACTCTATAATGTTGCTATGTGCTTGTGTTTGCGCTAAAATAAAATATAGCACATGTTATTTTTCTTTTATATTGCAATGTTGTTATTAGTAACATCTTTGTGTTTAGGCTAAAATGAAATCTGACATGTGTTAGATTTTTTTTTGTCTTGCATTGTTGTTGTTAGAAATATTTATATGTTTGTGTTAGAAGTAAATATAACATAAGATAAATTTTTCTCAACCTACAATGTTGTTATGTGATAATGTTTCCAGTAGAAAGAAATATAGTAAACATTAGATTTCTTTCACCTTGTAATGTTATTATTTTCAATGTGCTTTTGTTTCTGATACGAAGAAATCTAACTTGTGTTAGATTTGTTTTGCCCAACAATGTTGTTGTTGACAATATGTTTCTAAATTTGTACAAGAAGGAAATCTACTATGTGTTATATTTTCTTCACAATGGCATCTTATTTTTGACAATCTAGTTATTTATGCTAGAAGGAAATCTAATGCTTTGCATTGTTTTTATTTGAAAATGTGTTTATGTCTATGCTAGAAGGAAATTTTGCAGACACTAGATTTATTTTTCTTGCATTGTTGAAAATATGGTTGTGTTTTTGATAGAAGTAAATCTAACATATGCTACATTTATTTCACCTTGCAATGTTGTTATGCACTTTTGTTTATGATAGAATGAAATATAGTGCAAGTTAGATTTCTTTCACCTTACAATGTTATTATTGGCAATGTGACTTTGTTTGTGCTAGAAGAAAATCTTGTGGGCGCTACATTTCTTTTTCCTTACAATGAAGTTATTGGTAATATCCCCGTGTTTATGCTAGAAGTAAATCCAACATGTATTAGGTTTCTTTAACCGTACAATGTTGTTATTTTCTTATGTTTGTGTTGTAAGGATATGTTTCATGTGCCACATTTCCTTTTACCCTGTTGCAATGTTTATGTTGGCAAGGTGCTTATGTTTGTGCTAGAAGTAAATCTAGCACGCGCTAAATTTCTTTCACCTTGCAATGTTGACGTGAGATTTTATTTATTCTAGAAGGAAACGTGGCATGCTTAAAGTTCTTTCACCTAGCAATGTTGTTATTAGCAATGTGCTCATGTCTTTATAATTAGAAAAAAATCTAGCATGCGCTTCATTTAATTTTGTTAGCAATATTGTTGTTGGCAATGTGCTCATGTTTTTTCTAGAAGTAATTCTACCAAATGCTAGATTTATTTTACCGTACAATGTTCTTAAGTGTTTGTTTTTATGCTAAAATTAAATTTAACATGCGTTAGATTTCTATCACCTTGCAACATTTTTATTGACAATGTGCTTATGTTTGTGATATAGGGTAATATAGAATGCTTTTTTTCACAATGAAATGTTGTTGGAAACATGCTTCTATTTGTCTCATATTTCATTCTTAGACTGCATATTCCATACAAAGGGCCTTCTAGTCATTTGAGGGTTTAAAATTTCTTATATTGTAACAACGATCTACATAGGCATGGACTAAAACCTCATTGTCTTAAAAAATCAAGGACAAATTTCGCAAGCATGGAGATGTCCTAGGAAAGATTATTGTTGCAATGTATTTTTTGACAATGTGTTTGTGTTTGTGATAGAAGGAATTTCATCATGCACTAGATTTACTATACAATGCAATGTTGTTGGAAATCTCTTGTATGTGATAGAAAAAATTCTTCAATGTGTTTTCCTTTTTACAGTCTCTATAGCAAACTAAGAATATACATGACTAAAAGATAAATTGTGTGTAAACATGATGTTGTTGTAGTATCTACTATTGTTGTCTTTTGGTAACGTGCTTGATAATGCTTGTGCTAGAAGGAAAGCTAGCAGGTGCTAGCTTTCTTATAGAAACAATTAAAATAACATAATAAATTATTTAGGGGTGGAACCCTTTTTCTAATCAACACCATGATTAGCTATTATTGTAATTTCTACACTTGTTATTGTTTTTTTTCATTTTGTTACAAATACAACGATGCAAGTAGTGGTAGTATTTATAAATTCATATTTTTTTCGATAATTTGAAACTATAATAATAGTTTCTTACTTTATTTTCAGAAACCATGGACCCTCAAGCTAGTGGGAATTCAAAGGATACGTCCAAGGAAAAAGGAAGTTCACCAAATACAACATCAAAATATTTAAATGGTATGACAATTTTAAAATTAGTTTGTACTTTGTTACAATGGTTGCTAATAAATGATTATTGATTAATGAAGTTCATGTTATCCTTATTTTTTAAGAAAATTGCATATTCTTTTAGCTTCTTTGCTTTTGTGCATATGTATGAAATGAGATGTCATAGAAGATGAATTCACATTGTTTTTTAATTCATTTTTTTTTTTTTTTCACAATGCAATGTTGTTGTTGGAAACATGCTTCTATTTGTCCCATATTCAATTCTTAGACCACATATTCCATACAAAGGACCTTCTAATCATTTGAGGGTTTAACATTTCTTATATTGGAACAACGAGCTACGTAGGCATGGAATAAAAATTCATTGTCTTCAAAAAGTAAGGACAAATTTCGCAAGCATGGAGATGTCCTAGGAAAGATTATTGTTGCAATGTTTTTTTTGACAATGTGTTTGTGTTTGTGATAGAAGGAATTTCATCATGCACTAGATTTTCTTTACAATGCAATGTTGTTGGCAAAGGCTAGTATGTGATAGAAAAATTTCTTCAATGTGTTTGCCTTTTTATGGTCTCTATAGCAAACTAAGAATATACATGACTATAAAAGATAAATTTTGTGTAAACATGATGTTGTGGTAGTATCTACTATTGTTGTTATTTTTCACAGTGTATTGTTGTCTCTTGGTAATGTGCTTAATGCTTGTACTAGAAGGAAAGCTAGCAGGTGCTAGCTTTCTTATAGACACAATTAAAAGAAATATTGTTGTTATTTATTCACAATGTATTGTTGTCTCTTGGTAACGTGCTTAATGCTTGTACTAGAAGGAAAGCTAGCAAGTGCTAGCTTTCTTATAGACACAATTAAAAGAACATAATAAATTATTTAGGGGTGGCACCCTTTCTCTAATCAACACCATGATTAGCTATTATTGTGAGTTCTACACTTGCTATTGTTCTTGTTCATTTTGTTACACATACAATGATGCAAGTAGTGGTAGTATTTATAAATTCATATTTTCTTCAATAATTTGAAACTATGATAATAGTTTCTTACTTTATTTTCAGAAACCATGGACCATGAAGCTAGTGTGAATTCAAAGGAATCATCAAAGGAAAAATGAAGTTCACCAAATACAACACCAAAATATTTAAATGGTATGAAAATTTTAAAATTAGTCTGTACTTTGTTACAATGGTTGCTAATAAATGATTGTTGATTAATGAATTTTGTGTAAACATGATGTTGTTGTAGTATCTACTATTGTTGTTATTTATTCACAGTGTATTGTTGTCTCTTGGTAACGTGCTAAATGCTTGTACTATAAGGAAAGCTAGCAGGTGCTAGCTTTCTTATAGACACAATTAAAAGAACTATTGTTGTTATTTATTCATAGTGTATTGTTGTCTCTTGGTAATGTGCTTAATAATGCTTGTACTAGAAGGAAAGCTAGCAGGTGCTAGCTTTCTTATAGGCACAAATAAAAGAACATAATAAATTATTTAGGGGTGGCGCCCTTTCTCTAATCAACACCATGATTAGCTATTATTGTGAGTTCTACACTTGTTATTGTTCTTGTTCATTTTGTTACACATACAATGATGCAAGTAGTGGTAGTATTTATAAATTCATATTTTCTTCGATAATTTGAAACTATGATAATAATTTCTTACTTTATTTTCAGAAACCATGGATCATGAAGCTAGTGGGAATTCAAAGGAATCATCAAAGGAAAAAGGAAGTTCACCGAATACAACACAAAAATCTTTAAATGGTATGACAATTTTAAAATTAGTCTGTACTTTGTTACAATGATTGCTGATTAATGAAGTTCATGTTATCCTTATTTTTTAAGAAAACTTGCATATGCTTTGAGCTTCTTGCTTTTGTGCATATGTATGAAATGAGATGTTATATAATATGAATTTACGTTGTTTCTTAATTCATTTAGTTTTTTACCATTATAAATTCTTACAAATGTTTGCAGATGCTAAGAACTATGGTACAAAATGTGAGATTCTAAAAATATATTTATATTCATTTTCAAATAATTTGACAAAATTCTAGTATGCAATTTACAACTTAATGAATTTTGATTTATTATTGAATAATCTCCTACCAAATATTGCTATGAAAAATTGAAATATACCATGTTAGTTCGATTTTCCACATTAAAGATCCACTTTTACACAAAAACACATGCAAATAGCACTAGGAGTGGGTTTTAATGTGGAAACCCCATACTAACATGGGTATTTTGCTTTTCCTAAAATTTTTAGCTTTGTGATTAAGGTTGTTTAATAATATTTTGTATTTCATGACTTCCATATTTTGTTGTTGTTGTTGTTGTTGTGATTGTTTATGTCCATAAGCTGTGGAATCTCGTGTCACTGAAATTCCAAGTTAAGGAGTGAAAAAAACACGAAAAACAAGTGATATACAAAAAATGTCTCCTTCAATTGGTATGGTTGTTTTATATTTTATGTATACTCTCTTATAATTTTGTTTTTCCTAACAATTTTAGCTAGGTGATTACTTTTGGTGTCATATAGTAAACTTGCATAAAACATGTACTCCTTTATTATTGTGTATGTAAAGAAAATAGTGTATTATAAGGTTAGTTAATAATCTTTGATATTTCATGCCTTCCATAATTTATTTATTTATTTATTTTATTTTTCATAAGTTGTGGAATCTCGTGTGCCTCACAATCTAGGTAAAGGAGTGAAGAGAAAACGAAAAACAAGTGATATACAAATAACGTCTCCTTCAATTGCTATGGTTGTTTTATATTTTATGTATACTCTCTTATAAATGGTTAGGTTAGGTAGTCTTGTAAATTTTAAAATAACATTACATGACAATATTTGGACTTTTAATTTCATTTTGATTTATGCAAATACTTTTTTATTTTATATGTGTATGCAGAATCGGTTGGCACCAAAGCAAGTGAAATGTTACAGTGATCATCTAAGAAAAAAAAAATCAACTCAAATGACAGTATCAATAACACCTTCAACCTTTGAAATGATTAAAAAATACAACACATCTAATAAATATGAGTTTGTGCAAGATTGGTATGTCTAGATAGAAACTCCCATGAATATGTATCCTGATATGTACTTATTTGGATCCATCGATGAAAAAGAACCTGAGATATTAGGAATAATTATTAATTGCTATGCTTACAATGAAAATGACATTGAATTTCAAGTGGAGGTGATTAAAGAAAATGAAGTAAAATTAATTTCTTGTCAAGTGGAGTGTACAAAATTTAGACTAGATTTGATTGAAACTTCAAGTAAAAATTCTCCAAATACGATAAAGAATTCAATGTTTAAGTTGGATAACTATGAGAGTTTTGCTACATCTGGATTGAATAGTTGCATAGATATTTTATAATTCATCACTACAGTTCTAAGATACCGCTATGTAAGATGTAAAAAAACATCATCTGTACTTCTTTATTTACAACAAAAAGGAAAACTTCTTGACAAAATACGAGATGATAAACTTGATTGTCATTTACTTGCTTTGAGAAGAGTATATTTATCTGAATTAGAAGAGAAAATTATTGAAAGTGATTTCAAACCTACTACAGAATTTCAAAAAGCTAGGAAAGTTGAATTTGAGACAACAAAACTTGCAAATCAATGTGATGAAATTCATGAAGCTTTCAAGCATTGCTATGTATTTTCAAACACCTTTAGTAGAAAGGTGGATGTTGTAAGATGTATAGAAGCCCCCAAAGTGTTTAAATTGAGATCACGATATGATTTAAATGTTCAAGTATTAGTGAAATCAATCCTAGAGAAATTTCAAACCTCATTGCCTGATGCTCTTCTGATACCATTTGACATCAATGAGTTTTATCCATTGGTGAACTCTATCAAAATTATAAATGAGACAGATTTAGATGCTAAGAATATCAATTTTTGGATAATTGATGGCCAACACACCATTCAGGCAGCGAAAGAAATTTTATCAAATCCTAAATATAATGTATCTATGGAGGCAAAACAAAAATATAAAAAATGCAATGCTCGATTCTTGTGTCCATCAGTTGAACCCATTGAGGTGATTCACATTTGTTGTCAACTAAATTCTGCCAATAAGGTATTCTACAAAACTCCATTTATTGATTGTGTCCGATCAGCAAGAAATTTCGTAATTGCCAATGACAAATTAAAGAAAAGGAGGATTGGATGTTCCAAGACAACTGAAGACAAGGTACATTATTTTATTGCTTTTGAATTTAACATTTAAAGTCAATAATATGTGTCATATTTTCTCATATTTGTAATGAATTATCATTAGTTTAATCCTTTTTTAATTTCATCTCTACATTGAATTTTTATTAATTTATATGTATGATTTTATCAGGTCAATGATGAAATGTTGTGCTCCTTCGACTCTCCAATTACAATTTTTTCTGATAAAAAATTTATCTTATATCTTAATCAAGATATTTGGGATAAGTGGGACATTGTCTTTAATTGTTACCAACTAGGCACATTAAAGTGTTCTCCAAGCCAACCTGATTTTGAGAACTACAAGAAGAACAGTCTACACAGTTTGACGACGGCTACTTTTCATTCCCTTTAGGGATTAACCATAGAAGAAATTGGTTTAGTAGCAGAAAATTTATTTAATGGAACCATTTGGTTTTCTATTCCACCTAGTCATCCAACAGATGCCATAAAATAAAAAGATTATTGTTCTAAATTGAAAACCAATAGAACAATATTGGATGTAATGGTTGCATATTGTCAAAGTCATGATGAGAAATTGAATGATAAGACTCTTACCACATTCAATATTCTTGAGCATTATGAAATTAACGAGCTCATATTTTCCAATTTCTGCAAAACTGTGGAGGGTTTTACTTATGTAAAAGGAACACAAAATACAAAGATATATTCCCTTTCTAAACAAGCATGTGGAGTCCTTGAAAGAATGATAAAAGAATCAACAAACATTCAACATATTGAC
Source organism: Pinus albicaulis (assembly GCA_034641835.2). NCBI lineage: Eukaryota > Viridiplantae > Streptophyta > Pinopsida > Pinales > Pinaceae > Pinus > Pinus albicaulis. Next base: position 891,820,270 of record CM076577.1, read on the forward strand.
AACAATTTTGAATTTGGTTGTCATTTTGGAGGGCCTGATCTTTTGTCAACACTTTTGCACTCTTTTACATGTCAGTTGCAGCCAATTTTACATACTGACCTTGTTGTTCTGGATACAGTGGCTTTGAAAAAGAACCATTCCACAAGAGCTATTATATTGAATTTTTTCGATTTCTTATCGAAAAAAACGAGTTGAATGACTTTACTACAGTTCTCTTAGTAGAAATTTGGTTTTGTAATGATGTACATCAAACTTTGGAGATTTCCATACAGAACTCCAAGTTCAAATATAAAATGACTACTATAATTTATGAATATAAGTCCCAAAATAATTATAGTTATGATATAGTTTTGACTATACATTTCTATACTTCAGAATTAAAAATGTTCGAGGCTTCAAAATACTCTCACACATTTGAAGACACACTTGATGAAAATGAGAGAGATTATGATTTCTGGATGGATTTATTAGAAAGACATCAACAATGTAGTGATGCAAAAGTGGTTATTTCTCTTTATGCGGGGGAAAATTTAATCAAGGCTTGTTGTACATATAGAAGAAGAATTGCATGTGTTGTGAAAATAGAATCACAAAGGACAATAATATTGAATAGTTACAAATATTTTTAACTATCAAACCAAGGATCCATTAGCTTCTGGGAAAATTAAGGTACTATAGTTTCTTTGTTGTTTCTCTTATAATACTTTGGATACTATTTTGGTCAAATTTCTTAATTGTCAAAATGTTTACTACAATGACTAATGATGGGGATTCTAAAATAGGGAATGATGAAAATGGGAAGCAAACAAATAATCAATATAGTGCACATGACGTTGGAAACTATTTAGAGATGGAAATAGGAGGAGAAGATGTTATTCTGCCAGGTACATAATTTGTTTGGTTATTGCTCGTGTTACTTTTTTAATTTATTTAATTTTCATATTTATAACATTTTCGGATGTCTATTATAGGGAATTATGAGAAGAAAGGAATTAATCAAGACATTGACCATGAAATGATGGAGATAGAAATAGGTATTAGTCTCTCTCTCTCTCTCTCTCTCTATATATATATATATATATATATATATATATATATATATATATATATATATATATATATATATATATATATATATATATATTTTAAAGAAAGTATATATATATATATATATTTTAAAGAAAGTATATAATGACAAGGGAATGTCCCAAGAAACTACAACTAAGACCAAAATATTATATGGATGATTAAAGATGATTCATTGTTTATATAGTTGATTGATGCTTTTATTCATTGTCACAATTTATAACATTTTTTATGTTTATCATAGTGACAAGAAAGGAGAACAAAAACATTGATCAAATGCATGTGAAACAAAGCTATAATCAAGCAAATGATATCATATTAGGTAGTTAATATGAGCTTTGTTGTTTATTCTATTGTTTGTTTTTTTATTCAATTAATCATTGCCACAATTTATAACATATTTGTTGTACATTATAGAGACAAATAATGAGAACGAAGACAATAATCCGAAGATTGAGAAACAAAGTTGTAATCAAGAACAAAATATAATATCAGGTACTTGTAATTTTCCCATTTGTTTTCCTTATTATTTAATGATTTTTATTCATTTTCACAATTGAAACTATTTTATATGTTTAATGTAAAGACATATAAATAGAACAAAAAAAATGATGAGGTGCAAAGTTATAATTATGAAGATAATGCCATATTAGGTACTTATTATTATTATTATTATTATTCTTCAAATTCTAATGCTTCTATACCATAACATTGTATATGTTTATTATAGGAACAAATAAAAATAAGAAAACTAACAATCAAAATAATGTTAAAAGTGTGCGTGTGTGTATTTCGTAGGTTACATCGATAAGGCTTTTCATTAATTGCGAATTTTGTATTGAATATATATATTTTATTACATAATTTGATCATATTTAATTGAAGATTTAATATTTTTAACTCCAGGTTCCATGAAGATGATAAAAGAGAAGATTGTTTCATCTATAAGTAGTCAAAAGAACACTCATGGTAACTGTATTGTTTCGATATTTTTTTTAGTAATTTTTGTAACAAGAATAAAATGATTTGACTAGACTATTTCTTATTGTATTGCAGCCAAAATAACTGAAAAGAAATTAGTTATTCTTGAATGAAGGGACATTTTTTACGATAACATCGATGATGAAGCAACAAACAAAGGACATATTGAGAAAATGGGAACTGATGCAGATTACCAAATAGAGAAAAAGTTATTTTGGATTCATCCACATGCAAATACATTTTTTGAAATGTGTTTCAAAAATGAATATTTTGAAATTGCAATTTGGACGATAGCTTCAAAACAAAACACAACAAGAGTTCTAAAAAATTACTTTTCAGAAAAAATACAAGATAAAATTGTGTTTATTTGGACTGCTTCAGAGTGTAAACCAAAAAAGGGACATAAGGCCATTGACAATCCAAAAAAAGGTATACACACTAAATCATTGAAAAAAGTGTGGGAAATGAATACCCAATATGATGCAACCAATACTATTATAGTGGATTGTTCACTTGAGAGAATGCAAGGAAATCCAAAAGAAAATGTGATTCTTGCCCCTCAATTCATTGGAACAAATAAAGAGGATGATTGGTTGATCGAAAAGCTATGGAGAATGTTGACTAAATGCAACAAGGCAACAGATGCGCGAGCTATTTTGAAGGATGTTCAATAACATCTAATAGTACCTTAAGATGATTGGTGTCTATTTCATGTCATAATATGTATGACATCATGAATTATTACTATATCTTGTAGCCCTTTTAAATTTAAGTTGACTTCTATTTCAAAATACTAATAAAAGTATTGTTGATTTGGTTTATCAAAAGTAGAATACAATAATTTTATGTTCTTTATTTTTGTGAGATATTATTGTATTGATAAAAATTATTGATTTGAATGGTTGTTTAATGTTTTCATATCAAAATTTCTCATGCTATAGAATTTTTTACAATGGATTAGATTGTATGTAAAACTTAATAGATAATTGTTCTATTTGAATTGAAACATTACAATTATTTTTTTCAATTGTGGTTTAAGTTATCATTATACGGGCTTTGGAATTAGTAATGCCAATGATGGTTCACTACATTGTTATAAATTTTTTTATTTCATATAAGTTGAAAAAATATATTAGGATGTATGTAGCCCCAACAATAGACATAGAATATTTACTAAAAGAAGCACCAAAAGAAACTAAAGTAGAGACTCTAGAGCTTATAATTAAGTAGGTTTGAAATTTAAAAATTGTATTATATTACATGTGGAAACTAATATATAATTAGTTTGTTTAATTGCAACCATTGTAATTATATCTTTCAATTCAAATTAAACAAATCATAATAAGACTTAAAATCAATGATTTAAATGGTGGGTCAATGTGATCCTATAATCTTGACTTACTTATTCCAAACAAATTAAATAAAGGTATTAGGTTGTACTTATAAAGTAAACATATCATTAGTTTGTTCACTTTATTGGGGCTAGTAATTATAATTTGTGATTACCGTTAATTCATAATGAATATTAACATCATTTTTGAAATGTTAGGTTTTTATATCATTAAGCAATAAAGTGTTGAAGTGGAGATATGTTGATATCATACGTGTGGTTGCAGTGCAGTTTTAGACGCAAATGGGCATCACTATAACTCAAAAGATGTTGCTGATATTTGAAATGGAAGGAGTTTTCTTCCAATCGTACACCAAAGATGAACAAAATTGTTATATTCAAAGAGAACCAGCTTGGCAGTTCGGTGATAGGTCCTATTTTTTAAGGCCTTTTCATTCAGAACTGTTAAAATATTGCTTAAAAAATTATGATGTTGCAATATGGACATTAAATGTCACTGACAAGTACATCCAATGAGTACTTGAAATTTCAAATATTGATATAGAGGACTTTAAACTCGCATGGAACAGGTCTCATTGTCATTTGCAAACAAAATTAGAAATAGGGAGGACAATACAATTTTATGAGAAAAGGTTGACTGATGTGTGGTCCCAATATGGAGAAAATTATGGAGAATCGAATGTATTGCTAATAGATACAACAAAGCATACTTCTCAATTCATCGGATATCGATCAAACCACATCTTGATAAAAGCCTATACAGGAAAAGAGCAAGTTACTTGGCTTATGCATATTTTATTCCCCTTTCTTAAGACACTTCATCGTATGAAAGAGAAACGTGAGTACATTCGAATGTTCAATAGAACATGTACTTCATTGTAGTGGATGAAGATATTTTTCTTTATAAATTTGTTCACAAGTAAATTCCAATTTTTGAATGCAATTTGAACATAGTTTTTCTGAATCAATTTGTATGATTTTATATCTTTTGGAATATTATATGGGAATTTTCAATTTTAATTTTTTTTTTAGGAAAAAAAACAGAACTTTCAATTAATAAAAACAATTTACAATGGGAATTGTCAATTATATTATTATATATTTATATTATTATTTATAATTATTTTTGCAATGACTTTGTTGTATCAACTTTTTTTTTGCTGATATGTGTGTGTATGTGTGTTCTTAAATGAATTATTTTCCATTGAAATCATCTTACACGAACCATCAAGGCATGATTGTATTTTTATTGACTTGTATTTACTTATATGCATAATACTCATATATAAATGTGAAATAAGTTTTGAAATAGAGCTCATTACAAACAAAAGTGCCATTCTTATTGAATAATTATAATAATTTACATGATAAATGCTACAAGCACTATTGGCTATTCAGGCTAATGGGAAATGTGTCATAAGAAAATGATTTGAAATGTTTGAAGCATAAGATATCTGATTTCTCAATCCATATTTTACATAAATTTATATAATTCAATCAATTAATGGTTGTAATTAAAATCATATATCATATAGAAAATAAACAACACTCAAAGTTCGTTATTGACCTTTTACCTATAAAATGCATTAATATGAGTGCATAAATGTGATATTTATTGTTTGAGATAAAAATCTATTATAAATAATTTTGCATTTGTAAATAAAAACATATAATTAATGATAATGATTGCTAAGTGGACTATCAAGGTTTGATGGCCTCTATCATAGATAATTATGTCTATGAACTTTATTATTATTATTTTTTTCTTCTTCATATTTTAAATAAACTGAAATCATATCATATGAGCCATAATTTTTTATTTTTATTTTTTTTAAATCAACTATTTGCATATGTAATCATCTATCCCATATAAGTTAATAATGAATCCATTTATTGACCTTTATTTGTTTACCGTAATGAGTATTAAGTTCATATTGTATTTTATTGAAATAAAAATCCATGTAAAACAAAAAGCTCTTCTTAATAAAACATGGAAAAATTAATTAAAAACGTGTTAAGTGGGCCATTTAGATTAATTAAATAGATAGATGATAAATGTTTGTATTTAAACTTTTTGCACCATAAGACATTTATTTTCCCATCCATTTTAACATATTTTAATTTTCAATTTTTAAATAATTTACTTGTAATTTAAACAATCTCATAGAATCCACCATGACTCGAAGCTATTTATTGTATTCTCTTTGGTTATATGCATTAGTGGAAGTTTATAAATGTGATATATTTTTTAAATGTAGCTCCTAATGTAAACAAATATATATTTTTTATAAAAAAATTAAAATTAATGGATACTAAGTTATAAGTGGTCTATATAAAGTCATTTACCAACTTTTATTTGCTTATCATGAATTTTAATATAAGTGTATAAATGCGACATTATTTGTTTGAAATAAAACTCCATGTAAAATGAAATGTTTTTCCTAATAAAACATGAAATAATTAATTGATAATGAATAGTGAGTAGATTCCTCAAGTTCTCTTAAGATATTGGTCATAAATAAATGTATTTAAACTTTTTACAACATACACCATTTGATTTTCTCATCCCTATTAGCATTTTGTAAATTTCCATTCGTAAATAAATCATTTATAATTGAAATAATAAAAGCCAACTAGACATAAATCATGACATATTAAATTCTATTTAGTTATATGCATTGATACAAGGTTATAAATGTATTATATTTTTGAAATAAAGCTCTTAATGCAATTAAAGATACATTTATTAGAAAAAATAATAATTTAAAATCAATCGATGATGAGTTCTAAGTGGTTTATTATATTTTCAATCGATAATTTTTTCTATCTATATATTTTTAAATCAATTACTTTTATATACAATCATGCCATGTAAATTTATAAGTCAAGAAATAATCGGTTGATTTTTATTTACTTGTCATGTAGTTTAATATGAATGTATAAATGTGACACTGTTATTTCTAAAAGAAAACTCTATGTAAAAAAATGTTTTTTATTAAAGCATGGATTGATTAATTCATAATGTCATGCATTAAGTAGACTATTCAGGCTCATTCAAGATTTGCATGACAAATGAACATCTTTATTACCTCTCATGTGGTTTAATATGAATGTATAAATGTGACATTGTTATTTCTAAAAGAAAACTCTTTGTAAAAAAAATGTTTTCTATTAAAACATCATTGGATTAATTAATTCATAATGTCGAGCATCAAGTAGTCTATTCAGGCTCATTCAAGAGCTGTGTCACAAATGAACATAGACTTTAAACTTTTTTCCACCATATGACATGATTTTCCCATTAAGATTAACATTTTGTAAAAATCAATTATTAAATAAACTATTTGTAATTAAAATAATCTCATAGAAGCTAACAAGGCGTGAAACTATTTATTATATTCCATTTAGTTATATGTATTGATATAAGTTTATAAATGTAATATTATATTTTCGAAATAAATCTCTTAATGTAAGTAAAGATACATATTTTACAAAACTAATTAGAATTTATTGATAATGGGTTTTAAGTGGTTTATTTAGATCATGACATGGAAAATCATGTGCAATAGATAAATGACTTTTAGTACATATTTAATATTCAAAATTAATATTTTAATGATAAATTATTCGTAGTTACATTAAGTATTTAATAATCAAAGAGCATGAAGGCTATATAAATTTCAACTAAAATCCATATTAAGTTGTGTTTCACACTTAATTATTCCCCATTAACAATTCTTATAATTTTCTCCTCTTGGTGAAAGTAAAATAGGTTGTGGGAAAGGGAGTTAGAGTCGTCTAACACAAAAATCAAACATTGATGACTCTATTATGTTATCCATAACTATAATATATTTCTTGGATGTTAAGCATGCTAATATGATTTACCTTAAATAAATTGTTTCTAAGATTTCTGTTTTACACTCTTATTGTGACTTTATAATATTGTACCTAACAACCCCATGTTTGACCTATCCATGGTCTCTAATTCGTTTGACATTCCTAAATTATTTTTATCTTAAATTAAGTTAATATGATGATTTCCAAAAGAATGAATGTTGTTGAAGGCCTTGTAATAGAAAAATTCCAAATTTAATGAAATATGTGTTCAACGGAATTGAACACAGAGATAAAAACACAGTCACACCAATTCAACACAATTATTTCTCTTGGGGAACCCAACTGGGAAAGCCCTCTTCTTTGCTGTAGTATTTTATTGATAGAGTTTGAGCAATAGAATCTCTTACAAGGCAAACTATCACCCTGAAAACAATCTTGTCCTCATCTTGTCCTAGCTGGACTGACCTTGCAAACACACAGACCCTTGCTTCTACTTTCTTGCGCTCAAATATCCCCTATTTCCTTGTGCACATGTTTCCTAGTTCCTGGTGTAGAGGACTCCCTATTCTTTAGGGCTTGACTCCTATTTCCTAGTGCAGAATTGCCCTATTTCCTAGCACAATTATGCCACGAGAAAAGCTCTCTTCAATGCTTCGTATTGGCTCCTCCAAGATACGCACTCACAAAAAAAATCTCTCACACAATTTTGTGCTCTCTCTCACAATCTTGTGAGCTGTGTCTTGTCACAGTCCTTTGTGCACAAAAAAAATATGAAACTTTGTGCCTTTGTCCTCCTTTATTGATTCGATCCATGGTAAAATTGGCAAGTTACAAATTTAGAACATGTGTTTTGATTGAATAGTTAACTGAGTCTAAATGGTTCTCTAACTCGTCCTTGCTTCAATCAAGGATTGAAGCTCCCAAATCGTCCTCTTCTAAATTTATAACTGCCTCTCGAACTTGTAGTCAAACTGAAGAAGGTCCATGTAACTGATCCTCCAACACTATGAACGAATTCACCATCTCCACGAACTTTTCCATGGGAAAATGAAGACAAATAATGGTCTTTTTGGCAAAGGAACGCATCAGATAAGACCTTATCTTGCTACAATTTTCAACAATCCCATTGTCCATCTTGATTACATATGATGTCATTGGGTTCATGGTCTTAATATCACACTTGAATAATTGTGGGTTTTTCTCCTAACACCTATCAATTAAGACGATTCATTGCATCCCTAGGGTTGAAAAAATCACAACTATGCCATCTCCATGAGATCAAGTCTAACAATCACTTTTTTGAGGGAGGTTCTGTTGTTTGTTTTGGGACTCAAGAGGTTCTCTTGTGACTTTCTCTCATCGGTATGATTAGATAGGCCTAGATTTATCTGTTAAAGAGTCGATTCTCTCTATACAAGAGACTTTGGATGGCATCTCCAGACTCAGTACCACTAAGAGAATTTATTGTTTATTCCAGTCTATTTGGGTTCTTGGTGGTGTGAATCCTAGGTGGAATCCTTTTCCTTGGAGTTATATGGCATAGATTCATGAGATAATGAATTTTTCCCACATGGTTAGTAGGCATATCACCTCTGTGTTTCTAGATCTTGATTTTCCTAGTTCAAACTATGGTCTCCTCAGGTTGGCTTGAGTAAGCCAAATCTCCATTGTGAAATTCTTCTCATCAACCTCTATAAAGAAGAGAGGAATTACCACCCTCTATAAATAAAGGAAGCCTTTCTTGGTTCCATCCCTTTGCCTGTTCCTAGTTTTCTGCACTGTTACTTGCGCATGGTTCAAAATTTCAACTAGTATCTCGCAGCAGAAATTCAGTGAACACTAGCGTAGCTGGGATCCCTTGCAACAAATATGGTAAATGTGATGTAGTTATTTGTAATGCAATGGTGATGATTATGATTATGTCTGATACTAGCTAAGAAACATTAGGCATGGGATGAGTGGGGCATGTTAGGTGATGGGATAAAAGTGAGTCCAATATATATATATATATATATATATATATAACTTGGCCTTTAATTTGCTTAAGTCCCTTTTGATTATGCATCTGGTTCCCAATGTAACCTTGGGGTGATTCAAATGGTCATTAACACCTAGGGTCTATGCCTTGGTTCCCCATGATACCTTGCTTTGAAGGGGCATGCCAAAAGTAACATATGAGAGTATATATGCTTTCAATGTCCTTGGGATTTAGAGATCATGATATCAATATAAGAGTTATGTTGTTGGCTAGAGCTTGTTAGGTGTGTAGGGTTATGCTATTTGTTTGATCTTTCATACTAGAGAGTTAGGGAAATGCTGCTAGCATTGGTTAATTGTTCTTGAGATATAATAATATAGATAATTTAATCTTAATAAATGTCCATAAATAACTAGAAAAGTAGGTCAATGGGATTCAAAAGTATTTGAGTGGTGATAAGGGGTGGAAGTGAAATTGCGACTCCTTAAAGTCAAGAGTAAAGAAAAAAGACACATAATAGGAACATTTTTTTTGTAAGCTAAGTTGTTCTATTGGTATTGTTTAAAATTAAATATCAAGAGAGTTACTGCAAGCTTCTAGTATGCCACTAGGGAAACCAGACTAATGGAAATGCAAAAGTATCTTCACCATGAGAAGTTTAAAATTGAGATTTATACAAAATATGATATTGTGTTTCTATTCAAAATTAAAATTGTCTAACAGACTAATATAGCCTAGAAAACTAGCAGACTAATATGGAAAACTGTATAGTAACTGTAAAAACTAGAAAACCAAAAACCTATTATTAATTTATGAAGAAACTGAGGGATCCACCTCAGTAAGGGTCTTCAATAGTTTCATTGGTGTTCCATGGTCTAGATTATGGGGCAAGTCATGGTTCAATGTGTTCCATTCTACTGACCATATCTGTTATATGGAGCTGCATCTCATCTAGCATGAGCATAATTTCGTCCTTAGCATTGTTATGATCCAGGAGCACGATGGCTAATAACGTCTTCATTTGCCAAGAGAGGTTTATTGTATGCAGAGACTGGTTCTATCTTCCTCTGGCATACACTATTTTTGGACTCCATGTAGCAATCTTTGAGGTAGTTTCAGAATCTGAAAGACATTCTCTCTTTTCAACCACTTCTCATTTGACCTCTTGGAGCTTTTTGAATACCCATAGGAATTTGAGCTGGAAATTGCCTAGCTGAAGACTCTACCTAAAATCTCGCATGAAAACCTCCATTTGATCCATGAATGTCAGCTCCTATTTTTCTCCTACCTTGTTGCTTCATCATATCTAAAGCAGGAAGTAGGAACTACAATAGGGAATGGTTCATGTAGAGGAAGGAGGGATGACAGGAATCACCCAAAAGGCAAAAGGAAACCAATCATGGAAAGGAAAGCATAGAACCCATTCGAACATCTCCTGTAGTGCTGTGGTAAACCATTTGAGGGGAAGGAGATGCAGTGAAATCTGGAGACAGGAAAAAATATCTTTCCACAAGAAAGTGTGCAAAAAGGAAACAACAGACCTGCCAAGCAAAAGGGAAGAGGGGGGGATACTTTGAATTCAGATATTCCTCTTTGTTCGAGGGCAGTGAATAGGAGGAGGATATCACCGTTAGAGCAGTGGAAAGGAGGAGATACAAAAAAATCATTATACCGATTGAAACATTATTGCCTCATCCTCCTTGCATGAAGGGGCAATCCCTTTAATTAATGATGGGCATGACCAGATTGACTGCAAAGTGTAGAATGTATATTCAAGTTAGGAAGGGATGATGTGGCACATCCTTGCCTTTCATTCCTTGTTGGGACATATGTCTCACTTCCTCCTTGTCATGTCTTGTGTCACTCCATTCTGAGAGACACATAATAACAACATTAAAATTAAAAGCAAATGACCTATTCTTCAATACAATGTGAGAGTGGCCTACTTCATTATCAAAATAAAAGTAGAAATAAAAACAAGATAGGAAGGAGTAGATGCAGCCTTGGGATCTACAAAGGGTGAAGATACCATTGTAACATGCGAAAACTTCAAATCTAGTATCTACCATTAAGATGAGGCCTACGCATTTCTAGAGAATATCCTCATTAATAGTAGAGTTGCGCTTGTGGTTTTGAGGGATTAATAGGTAAAGTCTTGTTATTGAAATACTTAACCTAGAGTGAGATACGCAATCAATGCTATAATTGGTTTCTTGGTGGCCATATCAGCATAAAATTAATTAGCCACCTTACTAAGAGTGTCAGGATCCGTTGTTTTTTTGGTTAAGTAGGCGAGGGATAGGGTTCATATGCTATAAATGATTAACTGGTGCAGGGATATCTGAGAGAGTTTAAGTCGTCTTATCCTTTCAACATTGGTGGCTAAGTCATTGACAACCCTGATCCTTTAATTACTTTTAGAATGGGCTTCTGTTATTTTCTTCTTTGACCCAAGCTTTGGTTGGGTTTAGGATTGAAATTGTCTTTGAAGGAGCTTTAAGCTACAACAGGTGTAGTAATTCCAGGGTGTAGTGGTGAGGTTGGGAATTAAAATTTCTATAGTTAGGTGGAGTGCCAGGGTATGACATCAGTAAATACAATTTTTTTTGTTATTTCTTGATGGGGCTCTTTTCTGATGCAAAATTAGTTTGGCATTTTGACATGTTGATTTCAATAGGAGTGAAAATTAGATGACTAATGTGTAGAAGCCCTGGATTTTTAGGCCAAGCTTGGTTGGCCTTAAACAATATTCAAATGATTAGATTATATATTGTGATTTACTTCATCCTTCATGGTGTTTGTTTTCTTTGGTTGTGTGTGTAGCAATATCCTGCTTGTATTTTGGATTTATTCTAATGATCATGTCGAGTAATCTTTAGTTCAATTCTTAAGTTTGGTAAGATGGTAGGTTATAAAATATGTTTGTGCAATTCTATTGTTTGTTTTCCTTTCTACCTTAACCTGCCAAAATTAGGCAATTAGGATTTAAATGGTTTCATGGATTAAATCTATAACATTGTGTTACTAGAGAAACACTTCACTTTATGCCAGATGGACATTTTGTTGCTTTGTAACTTATTTGATTTATTCTGCAAAAGTATCAATATTTTTTTTGGCACACGCTTATGTATCATGCAACAAGTTCTATTTTTAATGTACAACCCCACTGAGTTGCAGAGCTTATTTCGTACAAGTTTTACCGATAGCGTGGCTTGCTTTACAGATAACATTTTGTGTATAGAATTCTACCATGTCTTTGGTCTGTGTGATTTAGATATAACACAAAGTAAAAGGCCATTTAAAATCATTTTCATCTTGCAGAGTTATAAATGCATTGACCTGTAATATGTGATAACATTCTGTTGTCTATATTTTTAAAATTTGATAATTATGGTGTTGCAATGGCCTCACAAGTTGCAATATGGGTTTATTTCCTTTTCTTTGATATAATACCCTTTATAGTCACATGTATTTACTGTTATGGTGGTTATATTTTGCGTGTGTATTGTAGATTTCTGCAGTTTCTCAAATTTATAACACCCTTGCATATGCGACACATACATTTTTTCAGAATCATGGGTTTAATTATATCCATACACCTATTATTACAACAAGTGATTGCAAGGGTGCTAGGGAGATGTTTCAAGCACTATTTAGTGAGGAAGATAGGTTAGAGCTTGAATTGAAGGAAAACCCCCCACCTTCTGCAGCTGAATTAGAAGCTACTAAGTTCCTTGTTAAAGAGAAACGTGACAGGGTGTCAGATCTGAAGGCCAACCAAGCTGATAAATCGGAAATTGTTGCTGCAGTATCTGAGCTTCATAAGTCTAAAGAACAACTCTTAAAAATGGAAGAAAGGTCTAGATTGAAACCTGGAATTCCACAAAAGGATGGGAAGATCGACTTTTCCCAGGACTTCTTTTCCCACCAAGAATTCTTGATTGTCTCTGGTCAGCTCCAGGTTGAGACCTATGTTTTTGCACTTAGTAGTGTTTACACATTTGGTCCAACTTTTCGTGCTGAAAATTCTCATACATCGAGGCATCTTGCAGAGTTTTGGATGGTTCAGCCTGAAATTTCCTTTGCAAATTTACAGGTAGAACCTGTTTCAAAATCCCCCCTTATTGTATGCATTTATTTTTTGTTAGAGATTTTCTAAATTATCAATCCATTTTCAATGGAACTTTCATTTTCTTTCTACAAGACTGGTGGAAACTAACAAATTTCAATTTCCTGGTTTGACTATATGATTGGCTGTACTTTAATTTGTAGGATGACATGAATTGTGCAGAAGACTATGTGAAGTTCTTGTGTCAATGGTTGCTTGATAACTGCCTTGATGACATGGAATTCATGTCAAAGATGTTTGATAAGACTGCTATAGATTGACTTCATTCTGTGGCGAATACCTCATTTGCACGTATTACCTACATAGAAGCAATTCAACTTCTAGAGAAGGTTATTAATTTTTTGTAGCTTGGGTGTATGCATAGATGCTTACAGTTTTGAGTTTCTGGGATTTCTAAGTTTTTAGACACAAGAATGGCTTGATAATTATGGCATGTGGTTGAAAACAAACAGGTTACAGATAAGAAGTCTGACAATGAGGTGGAGTGGGGCATTGATTTAGCATCAGAGCATGAGAGGTGTGTGTGTAAGACAAAAATACCACCTTGACATTATGTTAAAATAAAAATGCCTAATATTTACATTTTTAAGTTGTTTAATCCGGTTATTTGGGAAGGTGAAAATATGGGAAATTGTGTTGATTTTTTACTGTCTAAATTGATGCAGATATTTAATAGAGGAGATATTTAAAAAGCCAGTAATTGTGTACAACTATCCAAAAGACATCAAGGAATTTTACATGCGGGTCAATGATGACAGAAATACTGTTGCTGCCATGGATGTACTTGTGCCTAAGGTATGCTTCTTTCTTCTTTTCATTCATTATAACATGAACTGGTTTTGCTTGTTTATTTCTGGATATAAAATGTGTATGAGCGGAATTGGTTTCTCCAAGGAGCACATTGAAGCTAGTTAATGATAATAAGACTAAGCATATGGTTACAGCTTTATCCTCATTTTTTGGACATAAATTAAGCTAGCGTATTCTTCACAGGTTTGGGAATTGATTGGTGGGAGTCAAAGAGAGGAGCGATATGAAGTCATTGTAAATAGGTAAAAGCGCTATGCCTCTTTCATTATTTGTTAAGTATGCATTTGAAATTACAGTGTTTTCTCTTTGATCTGCTATTTGTCACCAATAATTGGAAACTGAAAATGGGTCTCCAGAAATAGAAACAGTTGGGTCAGATATTACCAAAAAGTTGGAATAGATATGTGTAGGAAACAACACGAATGACAGAAATAGGAAAGGAAATTTAAATAAAAAAGAAAATACATAAAAAATATTACTTATTGACAAATTGAAATTTCAGTAATAGATGGTAATCTATAGTTCTTCATATCAAGTTTCAAATATATCCAAAAATGACATCAAGATCTAGATTCAGTAAGGCTGCTCCTCTCTTATGTTGCTGCTCTCATGCATTCGTCATTGAAAAATCAAACTTCTTCCTACAATGTTTTTTAATTTTATGTTGGCTATTAACTGTTAGTAGTTTTGGGTTCTCTAGTGACTGGAGAGTTAGTAATTAGTCAGCCTAGCTGAGAGTGAGGTTTAAGTATTTTTTTTCTCCAGTTTTCTGAAGGTGAAGAGTAAGTATTAATACTGAAAAAAATCCCACCATAGGAATATGCCACTGTGGTAATAGCTTGTAATTACATCCAATAGACAACAGCCACAACACAGAGAGATCCCACAAGGCATGGCATAGATAGTGCCAGTGATGATAGTACCGAATTGAGGGAGGATGCTATCACATCAACCTGAGGAATTGCACTCCAAAAGAAGCATCTATTTTGGCCATGCTTTTTGTGCAGGTAATACTTCATAAACCAACTTTGTTTTACAATTGTTATCCATGCAGAATTTATTTAAATATTTTTTTTAAACATTTTTTTGTTGCCGTCGGTATTCCAACAGTTAGGATTTTTAATATATATATATATATATATATATATTTTGTTTTTTGTTTTTTTTGCCGTCGCTATAGCGACAATTAGTTTTTTTTTTTTAAATTCTTTGCCGTCACTATAGCGACACTTTTTTTTTTTTTTTTAGATTTCTGCTGTCAAAAGAGAGAAATTTTCTGCCGTCGGAAGAGCGACGTTTCCTGCCGTCGGAAGAGCGACGTTTGGCTATTTTTTTTTAAATTTCTTTTTGATGGAAGCACATCGATAATGCAACGTTTCCACCCATCGATAGAGCGACGCTTTATCTAACGTCGATAGAGTGACGCTTTGTCTAACGTCGGTAGAGCGACAATTTGTTTAACGTCGATAGAGTGACTCTTTTGGATAACATAAGAAGAGCGAAGATCATCTAGAAACGTTGGAAAATGTGTCACTCTTTCGACACTTTTTTGAAGTGTCGAAATTGTGACTCTAATGCTAACCACATTTTGCCCCGCCTCAAAATTTCGCTCTTGGGATGCCTATGTGTCGCAAGAGAAACATTTTGGCCGTCGAAAATTGGGCCAAATGTGCTAGTGCAATCAACTCTCTCTGAATTCCTTATTTGTTGCAGAAGTTCTTGAATTCATTGGAGATGTACTCACCACCATTATCGCTCCTAAGGGCCTTCACATGCTTCCCCGTGCCTTTCTCCACCAGTGCTTTGAACTCAAGAAATTTTGAGAACGTTTGATATTTCTTCTGCATGAAGTAGATCCAACACTTTCTAGAAAAGTCATAAAAAAATATCACATAGTACTTATGCTTTGTTTTTGAAGCAGTAGAGAATGGTCCAAACATGTCTGAGTGAAATATCTCAAGGATTTACGAAGCTCGGTTCTCCTTCTCGTGAAAATTGGCCTTTGCATACTTCCCCATAGCACATCCCATGCATGTGTTTGACAGAGCAAGAATACCCTTGGGAAGACCCATAGAAATATACTGCATGACCTTGAAGGCTCCGTGGTGTAGATGGCCCAATCTATTGTGCCATAAATCACCCTCATCCCGGCTCACCACTTTGTCCACCTTACTCATCAATGCTGTGCAGCCATCTACATCAAGTTTATAGAGATTCTTCACACGAATCCAAATCTTCTTGGCTTGTCCAATTTTTTTGTGTCACAAGAAAGCTTTTCCTTCACTTAAAACAACATCATAGCCCCTATCCTCCAACATTGCGACTGAGACTAAATTTTTCTTCAAGCCTGGTACATGCATTACATCTTTTAATTGAAAAGGTTTACCTAACTATCCCAGGAAGGTAACTGTACCAATCCCAAGCATTGTAACACCCGTCATCACCCATTTCGGTATGCATATGGATGTTCTTCTCCTCCAGGCTACTAAAACGTTCTTTGTCTCCCGTCATGTGAAAGGATGCACCACTATCCAAGTACCACACCGATCCCATTACAATTGACACCATGCATGCAATGAGTGAGAATTCAAGCTCAAATTGCGAGGCCAAAGCCTCACTAGTTGCAGATCCTGAAGCCTTCTTGTTCTTCTTCTTTTGTGGACAATTAGTGGCATAATGTCCATGCTTGTGACAGTGAAAAAACTTCACTCTGGACATGTCGTGCTTTTTGCCATATTTTCCGAACTTAGATTTGGAATGAAATTTATTTCCTTTACCCTTCTTTGCCTTGGAAACCAAATCAAAATCTTCTTCATCATCATTCTTAGATAAATATCCATCCCTGATATTCCCCCTGAATTCTTCTTGCACCAAATCCGACCAAAGTTGTTCCCAATCTTGTAGCTTTTCTCTTCCATTGACAGAGTCCTAATAACTATGCCAACTCTTGGAAAGTCCTAGAAGAGCTATGCTCACCAAGTCATCATCTGCTACAGTAATGCCGATGCTCCCAAGCTCATCCAAACATTGAATAAACTTTGTTAAATATTTTGGCATGGTGTTGCCTTTCTCCATTTTGATTTTCCCAAGTTTATACTTCAGTGCCAATTTTCTATGGTCACTATTGCTCTGAAATAGATCTGCCAAAGCTTTCCACATTGCATATGGTGTCGCTTTTCCATGGACACTTGAGACAATGTGGTATCGTACTCCCTCCAGTAAGATACTCCTCGCCTTTGCAACCTTATTTTGCCAAGCATCAAGATTTGTGGCATCTGCTACAATGGGTTTGGGAACATCATTGTCAATGAATTATTTCAACCCATTGTCCTCCAGTATTGACTCCATCATGTACTTCCATGAAATATAATTGGAACTTCCATCGAGTTCATACTCCAATATCAAGCCAGTGAAAGCCATTTCGATCCTGAATCGCCTGTCGCACCAAGAATACCTTTTGAAAATTCGAATTATATTCAATCACAAACTCAACTTCTCCTCCACTATAGTGATTTCCTATGCTCTGATACCATGTAGAAATTATACAACCATATGTATATCAATGGATTCAATCCGATCTAACAATGTACTAAAGCCAGATATTGAATCCCTCTATAAATCAATTGTGGAAATTAAACAAAATCACCAATAACATGAAACAAAGAAATAATCAAATCAAACCACAACACAGATAATTTCCCGGGGAAATATTGTTGCTCAAAACCCCTTTATATTCTATTGTATATTAACCATGGAAACATGAAACAATTACAATGCACTCTTCTCACAATAGCCTCTTGCACTCTCAGAACTGTCTCACACTGTGTTATCACTGGAAAATTGGACAAGAAAATATGACATTATTAAATTTTAGGCAGAAGGATTTACAAGGATGAGGCACATTAGAGAATTTGAAGATTTTAAAAAATCCCTAAGGTCCAGAAGAAAAATAAAATTGCGCACTCAAGAAACCAGTATAATGCGCTTTCGTGTGCATTTTTCTTCGATAGGCACACCTTTGTGCGGATTCCCCTCAAAAGGCCGCGCGAAACTGAGAGTAAAGGAAGTCATTTTTTGGGACCACAAAGCACACTCTAGGAAATTGATCCCACACTTGAGGCAACCCAAGGACAACCGCCCAAGCCTCCTTAGGACCTCAAGGGAGCACACAATGGAATAATGTTACACATAATGGAATCATCCCCCTCTCTTGGGTCACCATCCATCAATGTACCAGGAGAGGGAATGAGAGTTTGAATTCATCTATAAAAGGCCACCAAGAGATGAACAAAGGGACAACACATTGTTATGCTGGCCAAAATTGCTTCAAGCAATCCAACAGTGTGTGATCCAGAGCATAAGTAGAGAGGGGATTCAGTTGTTGGCCACCCAACAACTCCAATCCTTTGGAGTAGAGAGAGGGACCTTGTGCCAAGGCAGCTCGGAGGTAAAAACATTCTTTTATCGGGTCTTATAACTCCCTAGTTCTAAGGGCCCCTTGGAAAGTGTGTAAACGTTCTACCTTTTATTCTTACTAGCACACAATAAGAGGGGACATATATGCCACCATTGGTATTATTGTGTTGTTTAACTCTATACGAGCTTTGTGTTATTTGTTTAGTTTAGCTTTTATTTTCTCTCTATATATGCATGCTATTTCATTATCTAGTATGTTTTATTTTATGGCATGTTCACTAACTTGCTAACTCCCTTGTTTATCTTCCTGTGACCAGGACCTTAAGAGGAAACAACCACTCCTCTTAAGAAAGTGTATATTGGTATGTTAGGTCTCTGTAATAAGCAAGATTGGCAAAAGTCCGATCACAGAGTTAACATCATTTCAACCAACTTTGGGATTCTAGGATCTAGCCCTCCTGAATTTGGAGAGGGATCTCTCCAATATGTACAAAGATGGATTTGTCTTTGAAGTTTGGGGTAATGATATTAGGCTAGTTATGAGGTCCAAGGGTTTGTTTGGTTTTTGGATGATTGAACATAGTTGTTGTCTGAGGCGGAAAGATCTATATGCAAAAAGGTTCAAAAGTGAGAAGTTGCAAGAAAAAAGAGTAAGCTTTAGCTAAGATGAAAGATGATGGCAGGTTTTCAGTCCATTGGGCTATGGAGTCATAAGGGGATTTAATTGAAACAATCAGGTTCAAGAGTGGTCTATGGGGCAAGTCATCTATGCCTCAAGATATCTTTAAGGTTTGATTCATGGAATGGAGTCATACATTAAGAAGGGGAAAATAAACAGATGCAGAACAAAGAGCAGCCTAGGATCTGGTAAGTACTTTGAAACTATCCAGCCTTTGACCAGGAACTTAAGAAAGACATGAAAGCAAACTAGGATCTGGTAAGTCCTTTGAAACTAGCTAGCCTTTGATACACTTCCAATAGAAAAAACATAAAAAACAAAGGGAAACTTGAAGACAACCACAGGGATAACACAGAATGGCCTAAGATCTGATAAGTACTTTGAAACTATTCAACTTTTAACACATCCTAAGGGAAAACAATCAAATAGTTGAGCAAATAAGAAAGGGACTCAGGGCTAACCTTAATTTCCTCAGTTCATCTTCACATAACATATATTGAAAGTAACATTTAAAAATAACATTCAGTCAAGGCAATAAGATGAGGGAACGCCAACATGCCTATGCCTAAACTGAATTGATCATTTCCAAATAACATAGATAGAAGAAAACATCTAAATAAAGATTTCTCAGCCAGAGAAGGTTACTGGTATACAATAGGTCCTAACTCTGTTTAAACTGTTCTTTACAACAGAAAATGAAACAAAATGGAAACAGAAATAAAACACAAGTTACGGTAAGAACAACATCACCGTCAGCATAGACCAGGATCCCATAAGTCAACTTGTATTGATGCTCCAAACCAGTTACAATATTCAAATCCAGTGTGTCAATTCATCTTTCTTTCAAAACCTAACTTATCTATTACAAGCAGAGCTTCAAGAGCTAGTGAAATCCTATCTACAATCAAGAGTCTTCAGCTCAGTTACAATTACAATGCTTCAACAATTACATTAACAACCAACCCCTCACTCATCTTCTACTGAAGTATTTATAGAAGGATGAGGAGGTGAGACCTGATAAAAGATCTCAAACCAATTAATACAATCATTAATGTCTTTCTTGGCCTTTGGGGGCTCAAATGAAGAGACTATACAGGTGTTTCACTGCATTAACTGATTTACACTCATGATTTTAGCTCAGTGGGAGCTTCATTTGACTTTGTGGCTCTGTGTGATGATAGAGTTAATCTGCCGACCTATTTTCATTAAATCCCTCACAGAGATAACTCTTTGGCTGCTTTTAAGGCAAAATATCTGACTTTGATCAATAAATTCGGTTCTTGATTGAACCCTTTGAGGCACAGGTGGCGCTTTAGCTGCTTGGAGGAATGAATCTGTGTCTTTTGGTGGCGGTGGAAGGTTTTCCGGATGAAACACTTTAGGTTTTCCTTCAATATGTGTTTTAAAGCAGGGATTAGGCGTTTGATAACTGTCTTAGCCTTAATCCCCACAAATCTGTCCACCTATGTTGTGTTCTGGTTCATTTTTGTCTTTTACCACTGATACTCTTTCTCTGCGACTTCTTTGCTGTTTTCTAGGTTTAACAGGGGCGCATGGCAGCGGAGGCTCATGAAACCTCGTTGACAGTATAGATTTACACCCTGTGGGTAATTTCTCTAAGGTATTCGAAAAACAGAGGATCGTCATCCTCGTCCCGCGAAATTTCTTCATTTAATCAAGAAAGAACGTTAAACCTGCAAAAAACAAACAAAATGAGGAAATCCTGTGTTTTATGGGTAAATCTGCATCGGAGGGCGTGCGGGGGAATGGGGTGATCGGAGCCATTGATCGTGCTGTGATCAATGGTCGAAAGCGACTGGGAAGGTCAGCGGTGGAGAAAGTTTGACTGGAGAATGGAATCAAGCATTTGAATGTGGACCGTCGATCTATAGAGATCGACGGCGGAGATTGATTCTTGGCTGCACTGGGCCCCGGCTAAAACGCGCACAGCTTCGTTAAAGGGCGGGTGATTAAAACAGATGAGAGCCGTCGGATGTGCGAGGCCAGATCGGACGATGATCATTGATTTCGCTGGGCAGCCTTCGTCCGAAGGATAACGCACGGGGGACTAACTTTATGCGGTGGTTTTGAAACAGGGCGGAGGACGCGTGTCGGCCAGCGTATGGAATCGCTGGCCAACGGGAGAAAACCGGCTTTGCCCGAAAGGCGGTGCGGAATGGAAACAGGCGGTATTTCGGAAAACATCGCGGGGAGTGGGGGCCACGGGCAAGTCGCGCTCCGCTCCATCGGATCTGCAGAGTGGATCGACGACTGAGATGAACTACGGGGGGCCCAGGTGTATGAACGCGAGACCATTGGAGCGACCCCCCGTAGTGAATGGCAGCCGTTAGATTACGTCTTCACCCATCCCGAGGAGTCAACTACGGGGGCACCAAGGTTTGACCCCATGGATAGAGTAAAGCCCCCCGTAGTGAAATGCTCCGGTCAGGGCGTCGGGTCACATGGAGAGAAAAAGGTAGGGGGCTTAGCCCGAGGGGGCTTATGTCCAGCGCATAGAAAATAGGTATTTCCTATGGTTTTTCAATGATTTTTCAAAGGATTTAAGGTTCCGAAAAGATTAAAAAGTGGGTTTTTAACCTTAGGAAATGAAATTCATGAAGGGATAGGGGAAAATATATGGTTTTGAGGGGTTTTCATGGGAAAAAGGAAAATGGAAAATGGGGTTAGCTTGTAAGAGAAGGGGGGGGGGAAAGGGTAATGCAACAGTTTTTTGACTTGGATTTTTGCAGGATTTCAAAGGTTTTGAAGAGGGAAAACAACTGTGAAGATTAACCAGAAGTTATGGATTCATCAAAAAGAATTGAAGCACCAACAATTTCAAGGCTGAATTTGTTTCTTGAAGGCTTCAAGAATCATTTAGCCACCAGCTGATATGACAGAAAAATATGGGTGGCTAACAGTGGCTCCACTTGGGGATGGTGCCTTCTTGAAGGCATCAAGAATTCAGACTTGATTTCTTTGGAATGTTGACTGTGTGCCTCGTCCTTTGAATTGCTCTTGCTTTGCTCTGAAAAATAATACTAGTTATAAAAGAACAAATGGACTCTATCAATACAACTTCTACCTACCCAATCCTACTGATCTAACATTTTTTCCTTCATCAGAGTGCACTTGGATTGGAAAACTCTTTACACAACATTTTATTCTTTTGAAAGCATAAAAACTAATCTAAGTCTATTCCTTATTTCTCCTTGAACTCAGATTAAATAGTTGAGCTCAGATGTTTCTCTACCTAATCTACTGTCTGTTGGGATTAAACTGTCCAACAAACTTTCATTCTCTAAATTCTAAAACAGAAATTTAAAAACAGTCAAGTCAAGATTAAGCTGTTTGACTTGCTGTGATCTATGGCATAAAAACAAGCTGCACATAGACTATTTATTTGCAGGAAATCAAAAACAAAAAGGGAAGGCTTAAGATCTGAAAGTTGAGCACTTCGTTTATCCTTTTTATAGCTCTGTTTTTTGCTTTCTTTTCTTTGAGCTGTCTTTGCTTTTCTACTGATTCAGATTTTGGGCAAATTAGAACCAGTCTTTCTCTTTTATGACTCACATAAGAAAACACAGTTTTGAGTCAAATCTGATTTGGAAACTTTGGTTCATATTTTGAGTTTGTTTGAACCTTCATTTCTTTCCTAATCTACCTACTGATAAGCCAAGATTAGACAGTTTGGAAAATCAAATTTTTTACCCTATCAGCAGTAAATTTAAAGCTAATTAGTCAAGTTTAAATAGTTTGACCAACTATAAGTGTGTTTTGAGGAGTGGAATTTGAGCTTGCACACTTTCAGATTTGTTTCTCTTTTTGGCATGGGGCTGTGCCTTTCTTGTTTTCCTTTCTGCCCTCTTTTCATTTTTTCTTTGTTTTTGTATTTTTTGATTTTTCATAACTTTGAATGCAATGGTGGATGGAATATTCATAATGGAAAAAGATAAAAAGGCTTCAAAACATAAAATGGATCAAGAGAGGTAATTCTTAAGCATCCTGCCATTGACAGGACCCCCAAACAATTGTGCTCCATCCAGCTCTTGTAAGAAAAATGCATTATTACCAGCAACTGAATGAATAGAGTAAGGGCCAAGCCATAGGTTATCAAATTTTCCGTGCTTGCCCTTTTCTTCCCTCCTTGAGTCCCACTTTAAAACTTTGTCCCCAATCTTGAAATTGCTAGCCTTTGTTCTTCTATCAAATATCTTCTTGATACTGTCTTGTTTCCGCAATGCTTTGTTATACACCTCTTCTCTGATTTGCTGAAGATAAATGGTTTGATTTGTTCTCCTGGTCATGTCATTTTCTTCAGTCTGCAATTCTTGAATCGACTTCATAACTAGTACACCAAGGCTATTTGGAAAAATTGCATCTGTACCATACACTAGCTGGAAAGGTGACATACCAATGGATTTCTTTAGGGTTAATCTGTCAGCCCAAAGTGCATGGACCAGCTTTGTGTGCCAAGACTTTTTGTTGTCCTCCAACAACTTCTTGATTATGTTTACTAAGCTTTTGTTGGAAGATTCTGCAATTCCATTACCCTGAGGGTAGTAGGCTGTGGAATGCCCCAATGTTATCTAATATTTATGGCAGAAGTCAACCATTTTCTTTGATGAAAATGCTGTTGCATTATCAGTGATGATCTTTGTAGGACAGCCAAATCTGGAGAGGATATTAGTCTCCATGAATTTTATGATAACTGAGTCATTGGCTTGTCTACAGGGAATGGCTTCTATCCACTTAGTGAAGTAGTCTATGGCAGTGAGAATCCATTTATGCTGGGCAGAAGATGAGGGATGTATTTCTCCTATAAAGTCAAGTCCCCATTGTTGAAAAGGAGCCTCAACAGTGATTGGATGCAGAGGAAGGGGTAAAAGTTTTCTCTTGCCTTCAAATAATTGGCATTTATGGCAAGTAGTTGTCATTTTGTGTATATCAGGAAAAAGAGTAGGCCAATAGAAACCAGCTCTCAAAATTTTGTTGGCTGTTGACTTCCAGTACAAATGACCTCTGCACTCTCCTTCATGAAATTCCTGCTTCACTTTTTCTGCAACAAACTCAGGAAAACATTTAAGCAATATACCACTAGCATTTTTCCAATAAATACATTTATCAATAATGCAATAGTTTACTGCTTTCAGCTTCAAGAACATTGCCTTTTTTTTTGTCAAACCAGGAGGTGTATTTAAATTAAGCAAAACATAAACAATATCAGCATACCAGGGAGAGTTCATAAAATGATATTCAAGAATGGGAGTTAAGAACTCTTCCTGGTTATCCAAAGCATCAATCATATTAATATCAAGAACTTCACAATTTGACTCAGCCATTAATCTAGCTAGACCTTGGCCCTTGATGAGTTTAGTGGGTTTTATCTCTAAATCATATTCAAGAATAATAGCAATCCACTTACCTCTCTTACCATCTGGGTCCTGTGTTAGGATGTCTTTAACAACTGAATTTGGGACAAAGGCAATGATGTGTGAGTGAAGGATGTATACTCTGAAGTCTTTCAAAGCTTTTACCAAAGAAAAAGCTTGCTTCTCCATAATGTTATACCTCAAAGGGGCATCCCTCAATGCCTTACTAAAGAATGCAATAGGCTGCTCTTGTCCTTGTGGATTTTTCTGTAAAAGGACAACAGCTATGGTATGTTCTGATGCAAATGAGAAGATATAAAAATCTTTTGAAAAATCAAGACTTATGAGTACCAGTGTTTTGGTTAACGCTTGTTTCACTAGCTCAAAGGATGTCTTTGCTTCCAAGGTCCATTTTACCCCTTGCTCATTCTTTAACATGTTTGTGATATTCCTAAGGAGCTCAGCTAGGTTAGGGATGAACCTTCTCAAAAAGTTAATCTTCCCAATGAAAGATTGCAACTCCTTGATGTTTCGAGGCTGAGAGATTTGCAATATGGCCTCAATCCTCTTTGGATCTATCTTTATACCCTTTTCAGAAATAATGTGCCCAAGAAGTTTACCTTCTTGGAGACCAAATAGAGTTTTCTTAGGGTTTAAGGATATCCCAAACTTTCTGCATCTCTCGAAAACTTTCCTTAAATTTTCTAAGTGTTCTTCATCTGTTTTAGAAAACACAGTTACATCATCAAGATAGATAATGATGAAGAAACCCAATTCTTCTGAGAATGCTATGTCCATGGCTCGTTGAAAGGTTGCTCCAGCGTTCATTAGACCAAAAGGCATTTTCACATACATGAAAGTGCCCCATGGTGTAGTAAAAGTTGTCTTTAATTGATCAGCAGGGTGAACTAAGATCTGATTATACCCTGAATAGCCATCCAGCAAAGAAATTATTTTAGACCCCACCACCCTTTGTAAAATATGATCCATTTTTGGTAAAGGGTAGTTGTCTTTTAATGAAGCTTTGTTTAAATCCCTAAAGTCTATACAAAGCCTGATTTCTCCAGTCTTTTTCCTAACAGACACCAGATTAGAAACCCATTCAGAAAATCTAATAGGGATAATAATACCAGGGTCATGCATCTTCATGATTTCCTTCTTAACCAAAGGTAGCTGTATAGGGTTTATTCTGTGCAGTTTCTGTTTGAATGGTTTTTGGTTTTCTTTAAGAGGGATTTTGTGCTGTATTATTTCAGTGTCATAGGACTTAAGATCTTCGTAACTCCACGCAAAAACATCAGAAAACTCTTTGAACAGCTCTATGTATCTGAGTTTAATGTGAGCTGGTAAAGTTTTGGACAGTTTGATCATTTTTGGTTTTTCCTCACTGCCTATATTGCATTCCTCCACTTCAGTCTCTACAGGTTCCAGTTTAGGTTTAAGAGGTACATCATTAAAATCAAACAACTCCTCTAGAGGGGCCAGACCCCTGGGCAAACTTTCATCTTTCGAATGCAGAGTTTCTAATTCTTCAGTTTCAGATTCTGCACTCAAAACTGTTTGGTTTCTAAGTTTTCTAACCTGAAGGTTAATATCTACAAGTTCAGGAGAAGGTTCTTCTTCACCAAGAAAATTTTCTTCACTGCAGTCTGTATCATAGTCTGAATCTGAACTATGGAGTTCAAATTCATTTCTGAATTGCATGAAGTCTTCTATTTGTTTATCTCCCTCAAACAACTGCCAATATTTTTTGTTATCAGGCACTGCTGGTCTAAATTTTATCGGAGTTGTGTTGTCTCTAGTTTCATATGGCATTAGACATGTCCTGGCCGCGAAAGCTAAATTGTGGGCTGCAATGTTTCTTTTCCTTGGGACAAAACTTAGGTTGGACTCTTAAAATGTTTTCAAAAGGTCCATGACATCATTCTGATAGGCTCTGAATCTGGGATGATTTGCATTATACTCCCCATTGACTTGCCTAATTATTAACTCATAATCCCCATAGACGTTAATTCTTCTGGCTCCTAATTTCTTCAAGAGATGCAAGCCTAAGAGAAGGGATTCGTATTCTGCTATGTTGTTGGAACACTGAAAGTTTAACTTACATGAAATACATTCTGTATGATTGTTTTCAGTGTTAGTAATCCAGACCCCTGCACCAGCATTAGTTTTAGTGCATGACCCATCAAAATACATACTCCAAATAGGACTTTGATCAATTTTATCTGTTTGGTGAATGTCCTCTGTATGATTTGATTCCTCAAGTTTTTCAATATGTTGAGGGGTGTTTTCTTTGCTGTCAAAATTTGACTGTAATGGACCGACGACTTGTAAATCAAGACCTGCATTTTGTTTGCCAAAGTTTTCCAGTGCAGCAAACTGTTTTGACACTTGAATGCCATGTTCTTCTTCCTCTCTTTTGGCCATTGATCCTGTTAGAGTGATTTTTTCTTTAAGCGTTCCATCATTAAACATGATAAAAGAATCAAGGCCTGTGCTCACGGAGTAGAGAGGAGAGTTTTGTGGTCTGTCCTGACTTGTGACCATGTATTGCATATGGGACTCCCTGTAAAGTCTTCTAGTCTGATTGAAAACAGGGATAGTGGCATAGGTCATGTACATCTGCATGGTACCTTGTACTTTAGCACCCCAAGACCGTGATAAGAGAATTCCATATTTTGGGGGAACATCAGCCACAACAATATCCATAACTAAACACTTGGCTGGAATCTGAGCTAGGTTAACACAGAGGTCTTTGATCAAGCCTAGACATTTTACTCTGCTAGAATCAAAGGAGTAAAGGTCTTTATAAGGTCTGGTAATTTCAAGACCCAGGCTCTCCATTACTGCTTTCGGCATTAAATTATGAGAAGCCCCTGAGTCATGCATAGCGTTGTGTAGAATTTTGTCATGAATGTTTAAGCTTACATAAAAGGGAGGGATAGGTCCTTCTTGAAACTTACCCTCAATCTTTGGACCAAAAATAAGCTTTGGTTGGTCATCACTAAGATTGAGTGTATCCTCACTTTCTTCTATGTTCAAAGCCTTCAAAATTTGTGTTTTATATACAGGATGGGTAGCTAACTCAGTCAAGGGAACAAAAACTTTAATTTTTGATATTTGCTGCTCTAGGCTGAAAGGGATTTGATCCTTTAAAGAACTTGTTTCAGCCTTGTTAGCTATCACTTTATCAGCAATCACAGCTTGCTGATTTGTTTTATCTACACTTGTCACAACGGTTGTTGTAGGAGCACTAGCTGAAGTGCTAGCGCTACTAATGTTTGCACTCTATTTTTCGAGATTTTGAGTGTCTTTCTCTTTACCTTTACCAGAATTATCAGCCACTGTTTTGTCTTTTTGTTTGACTGTTTTAGGCTTGGTTGCAGTGCTGCTTTGAGAAGATTTGTCAGAGGTTTTGTTGTTGGGGGTCTGTTGATTAGATTTACTTCTGAGTTCATATTCCTTTGAAGGTTCTGTCATGGCATTTTCCATGTCTTGACAACAATTTTGATTATCATCCCTTTTGTCATCATAAGGTGTGTAAAGGCCCTCTTTTTTATCATAATGAACCTCGAAGTTATCATCATCTACCCCAAATAAGTTTATATCATCCTCCTCTGTTATTTGATCCATTTCCTAAACCTCACTTACATAGTTTTGATGAAAGGGAGGAGTGATCTGCTGATCATCTTCCCTAGGTCTGTTTGGAGGTTGGTTTCTTCTAACATTCTGATTCTGGTTTTGGTTTCTGTTTTGAGGAGCGTTTTGATTTAGGCTTGCTTGCGCTCTCTCAAGAATGCTCATTTTCTTCATCATCTCTTCCATCATTCTTTCCATCTTTGAGCTGGAGGTAGTAGGTGTCGATTCCTCTCTAAAAGATACTCTCTTTTCAGCTTTCATCCTTGCTCTCTTCTCCATCAATTTTACTTCCACAGAAAGAGCACCTCTTTGCATTTCTTCAAGAGTTGCAAAATCTCTTTCTCTGAGTGAATAGGTCATATCAGAATCAAACCCTTCAGGAAACTTGTTTAAAGCTGAACCTTGTGGAGGTTTTAATTCTGGGGAAAGCGCATTATACAAACTGTTAAATCTGGTACAATAAGCCTGTACACTTTCCCCTGGGTTCCTATGGAGATTGTTATAGTCAACAAGAACTTGGAGAGGGTTCTTCTTTACCTCCCATTTGTTTAAGAATGTTTGACGGAAACCTTGGAGATCATTAATACTATGGGGGGCTAAGCCTTTAAACCATTTTCTTGCTTCTCCCCCCAAAATTTGAGCAAATAATCTAAGTTTGACAGAATCATCATCAATTTCATTTCTGTCAAAATAGTCATTCATCTTATCCACATGTTGTGATGCAGTTGTAGCATTGTTAGCATCATACAATGGGATTTTGGACTGATAGTCCTGTGGAAGGTTTGGTAATGGTACAGGAAGGACTAAGGGAGCATACCATGCAGCCATGGTAGGAGGTGGAGGTGGATTTATGAGAGGTGGAGTGGGCTAAAGTGGGGTGGTTTGAACAATGGATGAAGGATGAACAGAAATGGATGGGACAACAGTAGATTGCTGAGCTGATCTTGGATGAGAGACACCTAAATTGTGTAGGAAATGCAAATCAGGAGGTGTTGTTTCTCTACTACCAAAATGTTCACTTGTCTCAGGAGATGAAAGTGAAGACTCAGAATCTAAATGAATTAAATCACCAAATGACCTAGTTCTAAATGGGTTTACCAAGTCAGCTTGTGATTGTTGTAGAGCTGAAAGGTTTCCGGGGACTGAATTAGCTCTCAAAGGTGATCCGAAAATAGTTGACAATTGAAACCTAGGAGACTTCCTAAGGATACTTTCTGGGTTATCAACTATCTTAGGTGGATTAGGGTCAGGATGGGCTCTAGTGTGAATCTTTTTAGGAGCCACTATGTTTGTATGTTTAGACCCAAATAAACAGGAAAAGTTCAACTAGATATGACAATATTTGAGAGGTTAACTAATCTGTTTTCACTATTTTAATCCTACAGTCCTCTAACTGAGTTTTAAATGATGTTATGATGGTAAGGGTTCTTCCCAGTGGAGTCTTAAGGTCTGTTTAGGATTGTGGAGTCGCCAGGTGGAAAATTTAGAGTGTTTTCAAAGAGGTACACTGTCCACCACAGTGTTTGTGAAACATCCCTTTGAAGGGTATCCCAAAACACAACAAACTCTAACCAGAGATTGACTGGGAGGGCATTCACCAGATATGTCACCTCTAAAAGAGGATGAGATCCGGAGGCTACCTGGCCCTCTCCAGACTCTGTCTAAGAGTATGAAGTAAAACACATCCAATGGTAAGTGAAATGTAAGAGCAAGTGTTTTACTACCAATCTGAAATTCTTTTTGGTATTTTCTGAATATTTTTTATTTGTGTGGTTTCTTAAGAATGTCCTAACTTTGTTCCGAAACTTAGCTACGGTTGTGAGACAAAGAGAGTCTACTCTTATGGCTAAGCTAGCTGATTTTCCAAGGTTAGATAAAAACTTAAGAGAATCCTAGGGTTGACCTAGTTTGTCACTGATTCAAACAAGTTTCATCATGATTACCATTTCTTGGTAGTGCTTGAAAAGAAATTTATTGACTCTGGTCTTCTTGAATCAGAGTATTAAGGATACTCTAAGACAAAAACATATGTCCCCGGCGGAGTCGCCAAAAATGTTAGGTCTCTTAATAATAAGCAAGATTGGAAAAAGTCCAGATCCTGAGTTAACATCATTCTGTCAACTTTGGGATTCTGGGATCTGGCCCTCCCGAATCTAGGAGAGGGATCTCTCCAGCCTGTACAAAGATGGATTTGTCTTTGAAGTTTGGGGTAATGATATTAAATAGTTATGAGGTCCAGGAACATTTTGGTTTTGGATGATTGAACATAGTTATTTATGCGAGGCGGAAAGATCTACCTTCAAAAAGGTTCAAAAGTGAAGAGACCAAGAAAAGAGTAAGATTTAGCTAAGATGAAATTTGATGGCGAGGTTTGGATCACAGAATAAAGGAGTCATAAGGGGATTTAATTGAAACAATCAGGTGCAAGAGTGGTCTATGGGGCAAGTCATCTATGCCTAAGGATCTGTTTAAGGTTTGATTTGTGGAATAGAGTGATACATCAAGAAGGGGGAAAAATAAACAGATGTAGAACAAAGAGCAGCCTAGGATTTGGTAAGTACTTTGAAACTATCCAACCTTTAACCAGGAACTTAAGAAAGACATGAAAGCAAACTAGGATCTGGTAAGTACTTTGAAACTAGCCAGCCTTTGATACACTTCCAATAGAAAACACATAAAAAACAAAGGGAAACTTGAAGGCAACCACAGGGATAACACAGAATGGCCTAAGATCTGATAAGTACTTTGAAACTATTCAGCTTTTAACACATCCTAAGGGAAACAATCAAATAGTTGAGCAAATAAGAAAGGGACTCAAGGCTAACCTTAATTTCCTCAGTTCATCTTCATAAAAAATATATTGAAAGTAACATTTAAAAATAACATTCAGTCAAGGCAATAAGATGAGGGAACGCCAACATGCCTATGCCTAAACTGAATTGATCATTTCCAAATAACATAGATAGAAGAAAACATCTAAATAAAGATTTCTCAGCCAGAGAAGGTTACTGGTATACAATAGGTCCTAACTCTATTTAAACTGTTCTTTACAGCAGAAAATGAAACAAAATGGAAACAGAAGTAAAACACAAGTTACGGTAAGAACAACATCACCATCAGCATAGACCAGGATCCCATAAGTCAACTTGTATTGATGCTCCAAACCGGTTACAATCTTCAAATCCAGTGTGTCAATTCATCTTTCTTTCAAAACCTAACTTATCTATTACAAGCAGAGCTTCAAGAGCTAGTGAAATCCTATCTACAATCAAGAGTCTTCTGCTCAGTTACAATTACAATGCTTCAACAATTACATTAACAACCAACCCCTCACTCATCTTCTACTGAAGTATTTATAGAAGGATGAGGAGGTGAGACTTGATAAAAGATCTCAAACCAATTAATACAGTCATTAATGTCTTTCTTGGCCTTTGGGGGCTCAAATGAAGAGACTATACAGGTGTTTCACTACATTAACTGATTTACACTCTTGATTTGAGCTCATTGGGAGCTTCATTTGACTTTTTGGCTCTGTGTGATGATATAGTTAATCTGCCAACCTATTTTCATTAAATCCCTCGCAGAGATAACTCTTTGGCTGCTTTTAAGGCAAAATATCTGACTTTGATCAATAAATTCGGTTCTTGATTGAACCCTTTGAGGCATAGGTGGCGCTTTAGCTACTTGGAGGAATGAATCTGTGTCTTTTGGTGGCGGTGGAAGGTTTTTCGGATGAAACACTTTAGGTTTTCCTTCAATCTATGTTTTAAAGTAGGGATTAGGTGTTTGATAACTGTCTTAGCCTTAATCCCCACAAATCTGTCCACCTATGTTGTGTTCTGGTTCATTTTTGTCTTTTACCACTGATACTCTTTCTCTGCAACTTCTTTGTTGTTTTCTAGGTTTAACAGGGGTGCATGGCATCGGAGGCTCATGAAACCTCGTTGACAGTATAGATTTACACCCAGTGGGTAATTTCTCTAAGGTATTCGAAAAAAAGAGGATCGTCATCCTCGTCCCGCGAAATTTCTTCATTTAATCAAGAAAGAACGTTAAACCTGCAAAAAACAAACAAAATGAGGAAATCCTGTGTTTTATGGGTAAATATGCATCGGAGGGCGTGCGGGGGAATGGGGTGATCGGAGCCGTTGATCGCGTTGTGATCAACGGTCGGAAGCGACTGGGAAGGTCAGCGGTGGAGAAAGTTTGACTGGAGAATGGAATCAAGCATTTGAATGTGGACCGTCGATCTACAGAGATCGACGGTGGAGATTGATTCCTGACTGCGCTGGGGCCCGACTAAAACGCGCACAACTTCGTTAAAGGGCGGGTGATTAAAACGGATGAGAGCCGTCAGATGTGCGAGGCTAGATTAGACGATGATCGTTGATTTCACTGGGCGGCCTTCGTCCGACGGATAACGCACGGGGGACTAACTTTATGCGGTGGTTTTGAAACAGGGCGGAGGACGTGTGTCAGCCAGCGTATGGAATCGCTGGCCAATGGGAGAAAACCGACTTTGCCCAAAAGGCAGTGCAGAATGGAAACAGGCGGTATTTCGGAAAACAACGCGGGGAGTGGGGGCCACGGGCAAGTCGCGCCCCGCTCCGTCGGATCTGCAGAGCGGATTGACGGCTGAGATGAACTACGGGGGGCCCAGGTGTACGGATGCGAGACCATTGGAGTGACCCCTCGTAGTGAATGGCAGCCGTTAGATTACGTCCTCACCCATCCCGAGGAGTCAACTATGGGGGCACCAAGGTTTGACCCCACGGATAGAGTAAAGCCCCCCGTAGTGAAATGCTCCGGTCAGGGCATCGGGTCACATGGAGAGAAAAAGGTAGGGGGCTTAGCCCGAGGGGGCTTATGTCCAGCGCATAGAAAATAGGTATTTCCTATGGTTTTTCAATGATTTTTCAAAGGATTTAAGGTTCCGACAAGATTAAAAAGTGGGTTTTTAACCTTAGGAAATGAAATTCATGAAGGGATAGGGGAAAATATATGGTTTTGAGGGGTTTTCATGGGAAAATGGAAAATGGAAAATGGGGTTAGCTTGTAAGAGAAGGGGGGGGGGAAAGGGTAATGCAGCAGTTTTTTGACTTGGATTTTTACAGGATTTCAGAGGTTTTGAAGAGGGAAAACAACTGTGAAGATTAACCAGCAGTTATGGATTCATCAAAAAGACTTCAAGCACCAATAATTTCAAGGCTGAATTTGTTTCTTGAAGGCTGCAAGAATAATTTAGCCACCAGCTGATATGACAGAAAAATATGGGTGGCTAACATGGTACACTCATGCACCAAATCCACCAACACAGGATTGACGACTCCACTAATTTTAATTCCTAGTTAATGTGGTTGTGCCTTTTGCAAAGACATCTTTCTTTGCTCTGGAGTATGGCTTGAAAAACCCCTTTTCTCTTCTTCTTTGCCTATTCTCCCTTAGTGAGAAGCCGAAGCTCAGAAGCTCCAAAATTGTTCTTGCAGGAAATTCATGCGGCTTTTACATAGATAGAAGCGCCCAACCGCACATGTTCAGCAGTGACCTGCGCACAGACTGCGCGCTTGTGTGAGTATTTTGTGCGCGGAAACCAGAGGGATAAAATTTCTGCTATTTCCCTTCATTTCTTGTTTGTAAAGTGATTGGTAGCCCATAATAAATCTTCCATCACTGTGCGAGGTGTCCCATGACTTGTTAAGACTCACTGCTGGCTGCATTTCAGTAGTTTTAGACGTTATTTTTAAAATTTCAAAGTTTATTTTCGCAAAGTAAACACATATTTTAAGTAGGGGGAAATTAACTTGCATTATGAAATAATTTATGTTTTGCGAATTTAGACACCAAAAACACATATTTAATTAGCCAAATTAAGTGGCCTTAGTCCACACATGCTTAGCTAAAGTTTTTCATTTTCCTAATTTAAAGTCATTAATTTTAATTCAATTTTTGGCACTAGGATTCGGGACTAGGATTTAATTATCCTTAGAGAGCAAGTAATCTCTACTGCCTTTGCACCCTTGGGTGACCCTAGGCATGTATATGAACACTCTCTATTGATAAATTTTCATCTCCCTTTAGTTGATCATTTAGATTAACTAGGCAACATTGTAAGCGGCCCATATCCACACATGTTTTGATTTTGAGCAAGGAACAACCAAACATAGCTTAATAGGGGATTTGAAAAGGATCATCGCATATCCACATGTTAAAACTATGTGATTTTTCACCTCTTTCTCACACACTTTTACACCTTAAGTGAATCAAAGCCACCTTAAAAATAACTTAACTAAACTCATTAAAGTCTCACCATAGGGGCCATAAGAGAATTTATAGTTTAAGTTAGGAAAAAGGAGGTAGGCATCAAATAAGCTACCTTGGTCAGTTTACATCTTGAAACATAGAAGTTGAATTTTTAGGGAATTTTTAAACCGTTTATCTGCCCACGGAAAAGAAAACTCGAGTGCCATAGAGACCCAATTCAGAGGGGGTTAAGCTTAGGCCCAGTGCGTGCAGTATTATTTGGGGCCACCTGACCCATCTAATACTCAGTACTGGTAGTTGAATTACCAAGAAGCTCAAGACTCGAACACTCATGTGGGACAATGGTAATTAGTGGCCAAAACTAGGGCATCCTTCCCTATAGGTGACAGTGCAGGTAGTACTAGATCCTCTACCCTTACCTTGGGTCGATTTTCTTTGGTTGACTGGGGGCATCGCCAGTTCTTTCGAGACATTGTGCCAGCATTCAAAAGATATCTTCTCAAGGCCCTGTTACATTTTAGCGTGTGAGGACTAGGATTTTAGAATCATACACAAAAACAACAAAAACCATATTTTTTGATTGATTAGTCACATAGGATTAATCTAAAGGGAAATATAACTTTCATTTTCGCTTTGTTTTATGTATGCGATCGGATTTTTACTTTGATTATAATCTCTATCCTCTCAAATATTTCCAAAAACATACCTAGTCGACGCCAGAACGAACCCAATGGGACCTCGTCGATCTAGACGTCTTTTGGACCTCCCCCATTACCGAAAGGGGTTCCAGGTCTTTGTCCATTTAGGCGTTAAAGATGGAACAATACCACCCTTATGGGTTCATCCTTTATTGGGGCATCATTAGTTGGGAACCCTCACCGGTCACCCAATGCCACACCAGTGGGCACCCCCACATGGTCGCTACATTCCACTCCTACCACAACCCCTAGGGGGCAGAGGAGCGTTACCCATTCGGGAAGCCAGGTGAATTCATAGCCAAGTACGTCACAAAGAAACCCTATACCTAACTAGAACACTGTGTCTTCACAGTGTGCAATGGATACCAACTCGCAGTCACCTTTCTTAGCTTCGTTAAACTTACCAGATTTAACCAAGTTAACAAACGAACCTATTGCACACAACCCGATGTGGCCACCCATGCCCACGAAGCTCCCTTTAGAAATTTCAAAGTTTGAAGGGAAGCAAGCGGAAGACCATAGAAATCATGTTATGACTTTCCACCTATGGTGTTCATCAAATAGCATCATTGACAATACTATTCGACTGAGAATATTTCAACACACCCTAACCAGGGTAGCCGTGAAATGGTATGTGGAGAAACCAGCTGCTACACATGGAACTTTTAGCGCCCTCTCTACTACGTCATTCTTTACCTATTTTTAGTTACCCATCCACCATGATTCTGGGATGGAATTACTGACCCACTTTAGGCAGACACCCACCCTCCATATCTCGGACCATCTCCAAGAATGGCGGTGGTGACGTCGTAGTTTGTGCAAATCCAAACTCGACGATCAAGTTTTGTTAGATCTGTTACTAAAAAATCTCACTGTATATATTTCAAAGCATGTGGCAACACAAAATCCCATATCCGAATAGGATGCCATCAACAAGGCCTAAAAACTCAAGCTGATCTATACGCACTCAAGATATATTTACAATATCTTGCCTAATGCCCCGTGCCTGCAAACTTACAAAGAATTTCCAGGCGCGTCAAACTCCGTAGAAGATTTAATAGGGTCATTGACCCAAAATGACCTAAGCAGCAACATTCAATACCCTGGTTAAGCATATGATTCTAACCAAAACATACTGCAAGACGACTATCAAAGTCATCATGCACCTTCAAAAAACATGACTAATAGGGTGTCGTCGTACCACCATGATTAGGGAGGTCCATATCCTCCGGCTCAAGGGACCCATTATGTAGCTAGGCAGACTGCCCGAAGAGCTCCCCCCCAACAACCATTCATAAACGACGGAAAAGGACGGAAATAAGCCCAATCCCCAACACAAAACCCACCCATGTAGAATAATGAACATGTCAACTTTGTGCAACCTTCCCAACCACAACCATGCCAACCATACAATCAGGAGAATCTGAGCTATTCTCCTAACACGGCAAGGAAAAAATGAAAAAAAAATCCAAAGGGAAATCCTGGACAGGGGGGTAACAACCAACAACGTCCTCCTCGATCTCTGGCTGGAGGCAACTCCAACTGAAATCAAAACCAAGAGTCAAGCAACCCCCAAGGTCAGAACAAGAGGGTGAATCTTTATACAAACCAATCTTGTTCAATTTGTGGTGAGTACAGTCATTACACTCACCATTGTCTCGATATCCCTGATTCGAAGAAGCTTCAAGGCAATCGCTGACAAGGGGGATCCTCATAGTAGAAAACCATCATGAAGGAGCCTTTCCCCCATCAAGGGACAGTTAGCACTCAGAAACAACAAACAAATCCAAACAATTCCAGAAAAAACAACCATGAAATTTACATGACTGGTGAAGAGATGTTTTTTCAGACATGAAACCGAAACTATGATACCCCACCAGACACCAATTCGTCAAGTGCTAGTACAAGTGCACCAATAGCACCTTTGACCATATCAAAGATTCCTATTGAACCTTTGCCAAATATGGATAAGGGACCAAATAGGAGGGTAGGAAACCATTCCAAAGCGGCCCATAACTATAGCATTGTGGACGATTTAGCCCAATCTCCCACCGCCATGTCAGCTTTGGAGGTATTACAATCATGCCCAAAACAAAGGAAAGCCTGATTTTCTGCATTAGGAATCATCGACCCTATCGATTATCACCTAATGGATTTAGATTTAGATAAAGCCACCCCTAAGCTTCCTTCTATGGTCACCTTCAGATGCCAGTGTCAATTCAGAACATCACCATCCACCGATGTATCATCAACGAGGGGGGATCCACATGCATCATGTCCAAGAACGTCTGGTAGAAGTTAGGGTCTCCTGAGCAAAAGCCATCATACATCACGCTTAGAGAATATGACGGGCACCCTTCAAATCGCATCGGCCTCTACCAAAACATCCCGGTCTGCATAGCCGGCAAGGCGGTCCTTATAGACATTGAAATCTTGGATGCTCAACTGGATTACAATATACTCCTTGGCCGGAGTTATATGTATGCCATGTTAGCCATAACCTCCTTTTACTTTTGAACTATGATTTTACCCCATGAGGATCGGATCATTACTGTTGACAAATTGACATAACACGAAAAGAGACCCCTAAAAAATACTGATGTCATCCTACCCTATGTAGACACATCTACCGAGACGCTTGCAGGGTACCAAGAAAATGGCCCTGGCTTGTTCAAACCTTCGTCCATCCTTGGGTAATTCCTAGGAGACCCCTCTGTGATAAAAGAACCATCATCGACTGTCACAGAAGCCCTTGTGTGCATGACGTCCACATCAAGCACTGAATCCAACCAAGAGATAGAGATGAGCAGTAAAGACACTGAGTCCTCAGCCACGACAAGCTCTCTAGCCTACACCATCTCCCAAACTCCTTTCCTCTATTCCCCCAGCTCATTTTGTATCCCAGTAGGTATTGGCCACCGTGGTGTTACCAAACGTATCTTTTGCAATCCCAGTTTGGTACCTAGTCCCACCTAATATGACGGGAGGCACGCACATCACCTCTATAGGGTTAATCCCCCTCAGTCCTAAGGAGGCCCCACCCATTCAGGAGACTGTCACAAGCATCCCTGCACAGGTAATTCCTATCATAAAACTGATGATTACAACCAAGAACACCAATAAAAGAGGGAAGAAGGTTGAAAATCCTACCATGGAACGAGAGTTACAACCTTGCGCCATATGCGACATAGTAGGCCACCCTATCCCCATCTGGCCAGAGCTGGACGAATTAAACTGCTCCTTGGCTCGACAGTAGACATCATGACAACAAGTTATGGCATAAAAAGGAACCTACCACCAAAATTCAAGGCAAGAAATTGCGTACAAATAACGCATGCGCTATCTGCAGCAACTATGGGCACTATACCCATCATTTACCAAACATTCTGCGATACAAGGACGCCTTACATGTCATCGAGCAATCCTATCAAGAGGATCCCTCCACCGAGTGAGCTAGCGATGAACCTCGCATCATTTTATACGTACAGGAGGAACGACAGTCACCTGAAAGAATCCTAGCCATTCCCCCTCCCCCTATCGAACACTGTGCACTCTGTGATGAACGCGATCATTTCATCGCCGAATTCCCAGCCCTTGAAATGTTTCAGCGATGGTATCCGGTCCATGTAGTATATGTTATGAAACCAACTCAAAAAATAGAAGAAAAGAGAGATCAATGCCTTACAAATCAACCACTTCGAGGGGGAAACCTCTAATACATTACATAAATGAACAATTATTAGATGACACAATTGACCAAAACCTCCTTCTATATATAGGAGTTCATGGGCCCACAATATAATCCTAGCCGACCTAACAATAACAATGTAAGGGCACAATAATAACAATATTGGGGTTATTGGGGTACAACAATAACAATAAGGGGGCTACACTAATAACAATAAGGGATTAAACTACTAATATAGTGACCTAACATGCCCCTCTCCTTCAAAAAAGTGTTGTCCTCAATGCTTGAGTGGCTCTGGGTGCTTCTGTATAAAGCTCTCATCCTCCCATGTAGAATCTTCGGTGGGTAAGTTATTCCACTTGATGAGATACTCTGAAATTGATCGATTTCGTAGCTGTCGAGTTATTGTTTCTGTGACCACTTCAGGTTCGAATATGATTTTTCCTTCCTCATCAAGTTCTGGAAATATTGTTTGAACTGGAAGATTTTCACCTATAACCTTTTTTAAGAATGAAACATGGAAAACTGGATGCACTCGCAAAGAAGCAGGAAGCTCCAATTTGTATGCCATAGTACCAATCTTTTCCAACACCTTGTAAGGACCATAGTACTTTGGAGATAGTTTATTATCCTACTTAGCTTGCTTGAGGGACATTTGTTTCTATGGTTGTAACTGTAAAAATACCCAGTCTCCTACATCAAAACTTCTCTCGCTACGTTGCTGATCTACCTGTTGTTTGATTTGATTTTGTGCCAAATTTAGGTTGTCATTTAAGAGTTGGAGAACTTCTTGTTGATGCTCGATGTGATCTTCAAACTTCTTGAACCTTGAACCTTAGAATTTTTTCTTAAAGATGATGTGATGGACAGTGGATGATATCCATAAAGTGCCATAAATAGGGTCATTTTTGTTGCATTATGGAAGGAACTGTTATACCACCATTCAACGAGAGGTAACCACTTGATCCATTGTGTTTGTTTATCAGATACAAAAAAATGAAGATATACTTCCAAACATTTATTCACTATCTCAGTTTGACCATCAGATTGAGGATGAGAAGATGAAATATGAGCTAATTGAGTACCCAAACAAGAAAATAACTCTGCCCAAAAATTTCCAGTAAAAATGGGCTCTCTGTCGCTTACAATAACCTTTAAGTTTCCATGTAGCTTTTGAATTGTGTCCATAAATGTAGTAGGAACTGTACTTGCTTTAAATGGATGAGATAATGCAAAAAAGTGTGCATACTTGGTAATTCTATCAACTAACACCATGATGACACTCTTTCCTTCAGACTTAGGTAAAACTATGATAAAATCCATTGAAATCTCCTCCCAATGTTGACTTGGAATGGATAAAGGTTGTAGAAGACCCGAGGTATTAATTGTCTCAACTTTATTTTTCTGGAAAACCAAACATTCCGCCACAAAATTTTGAATATCAGATTTAAGTCCATCCCAAAAAAAAACTTTCTTCACCTTGTGTTAAGTTTTTAAAAATCTTGAGTGTCCTCCTAAAGGAGAAGTGTGAAATTCCAAAAGAATCTTTTGTTTTAGTTGGGAATTATTACAAAGATATAAGTGATATTTGTACCATAAGGAATCATTTTTCCAACTAAATGTATCAGATGTACTAGGATCTTGCTGCAACTTTTGGATGAGTGTCCATACTTCTTCGTCCTTCTTCCATTCATCCCTTCCTTCAATTATCCAATCTGGTTGGATAATAGAAATGGCACAAAGAAATGATTCCACCTCTTCATTCTTTCTTGAGAGTGCGTATACAACAACATTTAGCTTCCATTTTTTGTAGATTATTTCAAAGTCATAACCCAACATATTTGTGACCCATCTTTGCTACTCTTCTGAAGATAGTATTTGTTCCAAAAAGTGTTTAAGACTATCATAATTAGTTCTTACCTTGAAGTGTCTTCCCATTAGGTAAGGTCGCCATTTTTTTAGTACATGTAGTATTGCTAACATTTTATTCTCATAAATAGCTTTCTGTAAATACTTTCCTTTGATTGGAAGACTTTCAAAAGTAATGGGTCTTCCTTCTTGCATTAAAACAACACCAATTCCATTTCTTGAGGCATCACATTCCACAATAAAGGTTTTTGTGAAGTCTGGCGTAGCTAAGACTGGTGCTACGCACATTGCCTCTTTAAGATGTTCAAAGGACTTA
The DNA here is from genome assembly GCA_034641835.2 of Pinus albicaulis. NCBI lineage: Eukaryota > Viridiplantae > Streptophyta > Pinopsida > Pinales > Pinaceae > Pinus > Pinus albicaulis. The sequence continues at coordinate 891,861,383 of CM076577.1, forward strand.
TTTGCTTCAGGATTCCATGAAAATGCATCTTTCTTCAATAATATTGTGAGAGGTGATGCTATTCTCCCATAATTCTTAACAAACTTGCGATAATACCTTGTTAACCTGAGAAATCCTCACAACTACTTTATGGTTGTGGAGACTTTCCATTCCTTAATGGATTTAATTTTATTAGGGTCTACCTTAACACCCTCATGAGATATAATATGACCCAAATATTCCACTTCTTGTACTCCAAAGAAACATTTGGACGTTTTTTCATATAATTGTTTCTCCTGCAATAGTTTGAGCACCCTGTCAACATGTTGAACATCATCCTTCCAAGACTTGTTGTAGATTAGTATATCATCAAAAAATACTAGCATAAATTTTCTAAGGAAGGGTTTGAAAATGGAATTCATCAAACCTTGAAATGTAGAAGGTGCATTGGCAAGGCCAGAAGGCATGACCAAAAATTCATAATGACCCTCATGAGTTCAAATGCTGTTTTCGGAATATCTTCACTCTTCATTCTAATTTGATGATATCTTGAACGAAGATCCAACTTGGTAAAATAAATTGCTCCATGTAATTCATCCAATAATTCATCAATCACATGAATGGGAAATTTATCTTTAATGGTGGGCTTATTGAGCTCCCTATAATCTGGACACATGTGCCATGATCCATCCTTCTTGTGCACCAATACTACTAGAGAAGAAATAACTTTGAATAGGTTCAGCTATACCAACCTGTAACATTTTTGCAATCATACGTTCAATTTCGCTCTTTTGGACATAAGGATATCTATAAGGCGTGATATTTGGAGGAACACTTCCTGGAATCAAATGAATAGCATGATCATGATCACGAATTGGTGGGAGTCCTTTGGGAGTTTCAAACACCTTGGAATGATTGTCCAAGGCTTTTTTGAGATCTGTAGAAATAGATGATTTTGATGTTGGAACTTCTAGTGAGCATAATTGTGCAATTAAGCCTCGTTATTCTTTCTTCAGAAGCTTTGCCATGAAATTAGAGCTTATTATCTTTCTGGGCTTCTCTATGATACCCCATAATTCGACTTCCTTTCCTTTTGAAATTTTTTTCAAGAAAAGTTCTTGAAAATTAAAAGCTACCATCCCCAAAGATTGTAACCATTGTACACCTAATACAACATCAGCATCTCCCATAGGAATGGAAAGCATTGGACTATTCAATACATATTCCCCCATGGTTAGCTTGATATTATGGCATTTTCTAGAGCAATTTATAGTTCCTCCATTTGTAACCATCACTTGACATTCTGGTGCTGGGTATAGGAAACAATTCAATTCCTTGGCTACCTTACAATGAATAAAATTATGGGTACTACCCGAATCAATCAACACTATTACCTTTTTCTTCTTGATATGTCCTTCTATCTTGAGAGTTTGAGGATTGATAATTCCTGCCAATGCATTACACGATATGGTTGGACTCATTTCTTCCTCTTCTAGGGTTGGTTCCCAGTGTATATCCTCTTATTTTGAAGATTCTTATTCATTTTCTTCTTCCTCTTCACAATCTATGTAAAATAATTTCTTCTCAGCACAGTTATGACCTTTAGTGTATTTTCTATCACAACTATAGCAAAGCCTTTTTGCTCTTTGTTCTTCCAATTGTTGTGGTGTCAACCTTGTAGGTTGTGGAAGTCTAGGAGTAGCAACACTTCCATCTTTATATATGTGAGTGGTAGGCTTCCTTGTTGTCATAGTTTCACATTCAATTTTTCTTGCCAACCCGAATGCATTTTCCAATGAATCAGGTTCCCAAACGCGAACTTCATGTTGGATGTTATCCTTTAAAGTCCCTATGAAGACATTAATCCTGTGTTCCTCTGGAATATCAGTTACCCTTATATTCAAATTTTGGAAGTCCTTAATGTGCTCCACCAATGAAGCCTTTTGTTTGAGATTTATCAATTGGCTAAAGAAGGTGTTGCTTTTTGTATCCTCATAATGTGCTATCATTTTCTTCGTAAAAATTTCCCAAGTGACAATTTTTTTGTGGGAGCAAAGCCATCGATACCATAAAAATGTATTTTGTTCTAAATGTAAAGTTGCAATGTGTACCTTTTGTGTGTTTTGCACATTATTGAGATCAAAACATTGCTCCATATATAATATCCATGTTACAGGATCCTTGCCATCAAAATTACTCATATCTATATTTGGAATATGGTGGTTCTTCCATCCAACATTAGAGTTTATGAAATCACGATTAACATTTATTTTATTCTTATCATAAGTTTCCTCTACTATCTTTTCGCCATTAGGAAACATTTCTTGTATCAAATTTTCCAAACATTCGATGTCTACTTTTAGATCATTCTTCATGTTTTCCATGTTGTCTTTCATTTTTTCATTGATCTTAGTTTCCATGTCATCCATCTTAGCTTCCATTCCACCTATCTCAGCTTACATGCTCACTTCCATGACATCCATCTTAGCTTCCACGCCTTTCTTCAAACCATCCATCTTAGTTTCCACACCTTTCTTCAAAACTTCCATTTCATTTTTTGTTGCTCTTTGCGATAGCGAAATTTGGTGCACTTGCCCTTGTAATTTTGATATCTCATGTTTTTTTTTTCGTCTTCATGAGTTATAGTAGAGCCTTCTGAAAGTTTAATGGTTTTTTAATTCTTTTCAGGGGGCATTGTAGAACCCAATACTAATGTCTATTCTTCAATATTCCCTTGGAATACATTCAAAATAATTTTTTTCAAACGAGACTTATGTAATTCGAAAAAAATATACACATTTTTCTTGCTTTTGAGGAGCTCGATATTGAAACTGAATTATCTCTGTGATTTCAGATCTTCAATATCTGAAATTTGGCCCTGAAGTAGCCCTCTGAATCTTCTTTCGAATGCCACAGGTGTGACCTGATTTGGATTCTTCAAGGTAAATTTATACCCAATCTCCCACGATGACCTAATTATGGACTAGTTCAGTAGAGCGAACTTGTACGATTTGCCACGTGTCACTCTTTCCTCCTTCGGATCTGAAATTGATATACCAAAAACTATAGTCTGTGTACTTGTGGCCACTTTTTATAGAATCCCAATCCGATGCTCAAAGAGAGAGTTATGACATTTTCCCACAGTCACCTCTTTGCGATGAAATTTAGGAGTCTGAAGAAATCCTAATTTCCACAGATCATGTCTCCAAAAATATTGTGAACCAAGCTCTAAAATTTTTAGAGAAGGTTCCTCAGGATTTCGGCTTCGCACTGTAAAAATTTCAGCTTCTAAAACTTCGTATATGAAAATTTATAGCGCAAATACCACGATGACCTGTTTTAGTTGAAATTCAAGAGCCCAAAAAAACCCTAACTTCCCCAGATCATATCTTCGAAAATATTGCGAACCAAGATCTGAAATTTTTACAGGAGGTTCCTTAGGGTTTTGGCTCCGCGTTGTATAAATTTTAGCTTCTGAACCTTCGTAGAAAAAAAATTATTGTGAAAATTCCATGATGAACTGTTTGTAGTAGAGAAACCCTAGAATCCAAGGCTCTGATACCAAATGTTATGAAACCAGCTCCAAAAATAGAAGAAAAGAGAGATCAACGCCTTAGAAATCAGCCACTTCGAGGGGGAAACCTCCAATATATTACATAAATGAATAATTTTTGGATGACACAAATGACCAAAAACTCCTTCTATATATAGGAGTCCATGGGCAAACAATATAATCCTATCCGACCTAACATTAACAATGTAAGGGCACAATAATAACAATATTGGGGTTCCAGGGGTACAAAAATAACAATAAGGGGGGATACACTAATAAAAATAAGGGACTAAACTAGTAATATAGGGACCTAACAATACACCGCACTGACCGAGCCACCCATTATTCATGTCAAATATGCAGTGGAAATCATCCATTACGCCACTGTCACTATGTCCCTAGATTCTATGCAGTGCTAGCTAGTATGCGTTCAACCATAGTTCGCCTCTATCGAGAAGATGGCTCTAACTCTAAATCCATGAACAACTCAAAAACCAAAGAAGATGTGACGAGTAGATCCATCCTCTTCCTCTCAGCTAAAAAGTGGTGAATCGGGGAACCCTTAGTCACCCCCAACCGCCCTTCGTAGAGAAGACCAACATACACATTATGTAACACACCCAATCATGTGGTTGCCACTTGCCATGAATTAGAAGCGCTACACCATTGGTACCCAGTCACGCCATCAAACGAGTAGGATGGGAATCCCATTTCTAGGATGTTTTGCTTAGTATGTCATGGAAATCACCATGAGCAGTGATGTACCTATATCCCACGAGTACGCCCTCTATGTGACATGATACATCTATTAGATATGAAACGCCAGGACCTTATCAACTAGGAACCTAACAATCAACATGGAAGGTAGAACGCCTCCAGGAAGTCTACTCCATACCCATTGCGACATATGGGGCAAGTTAGGAAGGCGCGACAACCAGACACAACCCAGGTCCAACCTAGGATAACATGCGAACTATGCGACATGATTGGCCACCGGTTCAATCAATGAAAAGAAATGAAGCACCTTGCAAACAATTTTCGTATAATCTCTTGCCTTCCGCAAAGACATCTCTCTAACCAAGAGAAGATCACACACAACTATTGCCGAATTTGCTCACACTTTCACGATAAAATAAAATGTGGTCATATCCCAAAGCTTAGAGTGGCAAGAGTGACGTTAATTCTATACTCCCTAAGAGAGCTAGAAATACCCATGCAAAAAAATCAGAAATGGCAGAAGAGGACCCTCTCCTCTACATGTGACCCCTTCTGAGCATCCACTTCTGGGACAAAGAGTAGTTTTGATCCCCACACAATCTACTTAGTTGGCACAATGGTCCTGTGCACCATTTGCACCAGCCATAACCACAAACCAGAGGTATGCCCACTAATGGAAACATTCAAGCACCTCTGTACCAGACACAACTTCCATTTGCTGGAAATTTCCCAGCCTAATGAGAAAGCTAGCTTTGCACCCATGCAAGCCCCAGTGATGCAAATTCCTCCCCAACAAAACGCTGACAACACAGTACACCATATACGATTCATATCATCATGTATCAGAACTAGGACTTGGGCTGCCCGACTATCTTGGGTTTCCAACCCTGTTCTCGTCAGGAAAAAGCAGGGCTCCATCCATGTTTGCATCAATTTATGCAAGATCCAGAATTCACATGCCGCCATAAAACTCCTCGATGATACCCAACCCCTACAAAAACGTCTAGTAGAACTAGAGTACGCCAACAAAAGTCGACAGAAATCGCTGCAACACAACGAGGTCCACAAGAAATGGATAAAAGCATCATTCGACCACCACATCAGCCCTTTTTCATTCACTGAGGGAGAATTAGTCCTCTGCTACGATGTCGCAAAAGAATCCCTAGGGCCAGGAAAGTTCGAAACTTTGTGGAAAGGAACCTACTTCATAAAACATTGTCTCCTCAAGGGGGAATACATCTTGACAAAGTCAGATGGAACATGCCTCAGCAACCCCGTTAACGACCTTTACGTCAAAAAATTCTACCCATAAGGGCCAAGAAGGCCCACCCCTAGATTCAAAGTACACAGACCAAAAACTTTCAATTTTTGACCAAAAGACTTGTCACAAAATATGCTCTAGTGTCACAATGGATTATCAACCTAACCATTACATTGGATTTGTCGATGGAGCATCACGATGGTCTCAAAGTTTAGCAGCAGCTGCCTGGGTCATCTACCACCCTGACTGATTGCCATTATGCACCAATGGTGTATGCATCGGCTTAGTGACAAAAAATTGGGAAGAATATGATACCATCATAGGATTATGTTCAAAGCCATCAATCAGGGCATACACCATATGCATATCTACCTCGATTCCCAGTGAGTGGTGTCACAGTTAAACCAAGCATTTGAGGTACGTGATTCACATCTGTTTAGAAAATATTTGTTTGTAAAAATATTAAGCCGACAGTCTGATCACATTACATTCACACATGTACCAAGAAATCAAAACCAAATAGTTGATCTCATGCCTAACAATATTCTAAACTGGAATGCATCTCAGATAAAAAATCATACATAAAAAACAAAAAAACATATAAAACATAGATATCCATCATCATAACATAATCCTTAAACAAACACCAAACAGGGGACACACCATGTAGAGCCGCAAAAAATATCTCTCTCATATATACCAAAACAAATATGTGTCTGAGTACAAAAATATAGTGTCTCTGACTTGTACATCAACCCAAAGATACAAATATACAAGTCGAAAAAAATAAGGGAAGCATCCTAATAATGGATGCTTTCCCTGTGTACAATAAAATTCTAGGGTAGTGCTCCCCTAGGTGGGGCACCCAGACCCACAGCCGCTCCCAGTACCAACACTGGCATCACTATCAGAACAAAGATCGCCACCTGGCGCAAATTCAGCTGATAGCCCCTCTCCTGGGCCATCAGAGTATCTAACCATGCATCATCGAGGTCATCCACGAAGCCTCGAGTAGGCATCCCCTTGGTCAAGCTATCCACTCGACCCCATGCATCCTCTAAAATCCTAGCTCTAACCTCCAGAGCAACCACCTGCTCGGTCAACTCTGCAACGCAAGCCTTCGCCACCTCGGTATGAGCCCGCCTAGCAACACCCTCGGCAGCAGCTGAGTTTCTGCCCTCCCCCAATGGACTAGCCTCCTTGCCAGGTGATCCATGCTGAGGTTGTACCGAATCGCCTTCCTATCCCCCGCCTACGTGAGGAACACCTCGAGGCCGCCGAATTGACTGATGTAACACAAACTGAGCCACGAGACGTCCGACCTCGCCAACATCTGCAAGAGTAACAAAACTATGTTAGTGTCATCATAGTACACATAAAAACATAAATACTCAAGTAAATGCAGAATAAAACACAAAAACATACCTGCTGGCCCCCATGCATACCCAGTAGGAAAACCCATGTCTGGGTCTCCACGGAAGTCCACCGCCGCATAAGGGAACGAAAAAATAATATAAGGATTGGCCTCAAACCAAGCCTCCATGGTGGCATTCCAATAATGCCCCACCCTACCTCCACCTCTGCGAGACATCACAGGGGCCCACCTCCTCATGCGAGGCTCTTGAGGTCCCCCATCAGGCACAACCACCGTAGGTCTTAGCAGCACCATCCACTCATACATAATTCTACATAGAATGCTAGCATATGTAAAAAGCTTCGATCCATCTTAGACCTTTGAAAGCTGAGCCAACATCCTGTCATAACAAAAATGGGAAAATAAAAAAAGTGTCTGGCCCTCAACCGACACAAAACACCAATCTGTGGGCCCAATGCTCGATTGGACGTAGACGACCCCACCAATCGCACAATAGCAGCCAGAGCACATCGCTTGGCCAACTCAGTCACAGAAGCTATCGATATGCACTCCTCCGTAAGGGGTGCCCCGTCGCAATGGTCCATTGAAAAATACTCAAGATCCACTCTCCCAGGGGGAAGTGGATAAGGAAGGGGGAGGCAGCAACCTGGACACAAAGTAGATATCCATCTCAAGATGGATAGTAAGGTCACACCCTCGCAACACCATGACCTTTCGTCGCCTATTCTAGCATCGGATCAGGTAACATAGAAGACGATCATGTGATCATAAGAGGTCATTCTCCATAAATTTGAGAAGACCCCAATGTGCCAACTGCTGGTGCGCATGAGCATCAGCGGCCAAAGCAGCTCGGAGGTCAGGCCAATCCCTATCCCTCCACAACATCCTGTCATCAAACAAGCACACATCAGTGATACTAAAATCACAAAAAAATTAACAAAATTTCCAAAAAAAATTTCAAAATTTTCTTTGGCCATCCGCGCTCCTGTTCCTTAGATAGGCAAAAGAGTAGCGCATCTGTTTTTCTCACAGACATGGAAAGGGCATGCCCAAAGCTAGTATAGGCATGATAATTTCACGCAAAACCATTAGTTTTGAGTGAAAGTTGTGCAGATATGCCTTGATCGCTCATGCGGTCAAGGAAAAAAGGCTAACCTGGGATCCATAGAAGCCCATCCTATACGGACCCTCACACTGACAAACTGAAAAAATTAAAATGCAGGATGTCAAGGGGCCTACCTGGCTCAAGAATCGCAAGTCCCGGGTACTTAGGATGACCGCAATGACAAGAATAGCTCCACAAAAGGCTCTGAACTCTCAAAACCTCACACACTCAAATGACACAAATGAAATGAATTGATCCATATTCACCTATATGTTTCCCTTTTCAAAATCTTTGGAGGACCATAACGAGAGCTCAGAAGGCTCAATGGCAGAACTGAAAGAAACACCATGATCAAAGGAGGTGCCACACATTCACACCTCTGAAAAAATAAATTTTCAGTGCCGACAATTATTCCCTTTCTCATCTTCTTTTTTAGCACATGTATTTCGATAATATTTGAATAAAGAAGATGCTTTAACTTGGGGTTTTTTTGTTGCAGGTATTATGCAAACCTTCCGTCGCTCCATGCAATGAAAGTTCTAGAGAAGGTATCATCCTACCCTCAGCATGATAGAGTCTGAGAAAAAATCTGCATATCCTGACATCATTTCTCCATAATAAATTAAACATAGGTTCCAAGCACCCGACCATGTTTATCATCACCCCACCTTGCACATGATAAACATCCTCTTTGGTTGGTAGAGCCTCCCCTCGATGGTTCCCGTCACTCAAAGTAGACCATATATCACCAAAATCATAATGCCATGGCCATACCACTTTATCCCGGGAAGCACCTCATGCCCATTCACCCACCATGCATCAAGTCAAGTTTTACCATATCGAAATAAAACCCCTTTCCCAGACTACCAGGTTTTTCAAGAAGATTTAAAGCGCACCACTGTGCCTCACATTTGGCCTACCATACCTCCATCAGCATAGCCCATCTGCGACATTTTCCATCTACTTCACCAACCCAACACATGATACCAACCAATGGGCCCCCCACCCTCAGCAAAACACCTTCCTCACATCATTAGTGAGAAAACACTTTCATATTTTGGGGCACCCATCTCTATGTTTTGTACAATCCATACCCCATTATTTAATTATTTTGGTAAATGTACAAAGACTGCAAATGCTGAGCCATGTCCCCCACTCATCCATCCATTTTTTCTCCCATGGAAGTAGTCCCTGGTCACCCTTGGTCAGAGTATCACACCCTTCATGCATAAACCACCATGACATTCATAACCAATATATACCCACCCTAGACGTCCTACTGACTCCAGGGATTTTCCCCTTAGAAATAAGTTATGATTTCCACCAAGATACTTTTTATACTCTGACCTTGGGCCATTGAATCCCCATCATCAGTATTCAGTCACCCCTCGCCATCATGCATATGTTAAACCTATCACATCCAAGATCTTGATCCCTTGCATCATTGACTGTCTCGTTCGGTTGAGGCTTCCTTTTTATCAACATCAACACCTATTTTCCAAAAAGGAAGCGGTACCTTGGATCACCCCTCGCCACAAAAGGGACATCCTCGGGTGGCACTATGGGAGACATCATTTCCCATAGATGTCATCGATCCTCCTGAAAACACAAGCCTTCATGTCAAGATGGTATCATACCTTACAACCATTGCACTTTGATCAAATTCATTGAAGACCCGTGCCTTTATAACTCCTTGTTACAAGCAGGTCTCTCTCTCTCTCTTCGCACAGTACATAGAAAATAAATTATAATGTATTTCGGCTATACAGTTCTTCCTAGACCTCACACATTAGGGGGCAACTGTTATCATTGGAAAATAGGACAAGAAAAGATGACATTATTAAATTTCAGGCAAAAGGATTTATAGGGCTAAGGCACATTAGAGAATCTGAAGAATTTAAAAAATATCTAAGGTCCAGAAGAAAAATCAAATTGCGCACTCAAGAAACCAGCAAAATGCACCTTCGTGCGCATTTTCCATCGATACGCGTGCCTTCGCGCGACTTTCCCTCAAAAAGCCGCGTGGACCTAAGAGTGGTGGAAGTCACTTTTTGGGACCACAAGGCACACTCCAGGAATTATTGATCCCACACTTGAGGTCGCCCAAGGACAACCTCCTGAGCCTTCTTAGGACCTCAAGGGAGCACACAATGGAATAATGTGGCACACAATGGAATCATCCCCCTCTCTTGGGTCACCATCCATCAATGTACCAAGAGATGGAAGGAGATTTTGAATTCATCTATAAAAGACCACCAAGAGATGAAAAAAGGGAGAGCACATTGTTATTTTGGCCAAGATTTCTTCAAGAAATCCAGTAGTGTGTGATCCAGAGAAAAAGTAGAGAGGGGATTCAGTTTTTGGCCACCCAACAACTCGAATCCTTTGGAGTAGAGAGAGGGACCTTGCGCCAAGGCAATTTAGAGGTAAAAATTTCCTTTCATCTGGTCTTAGAACTCCCTAGTTCTAAGTGCCCCTTAGCAAGTGTGTAAACGTTCTATCTTTTATTCCTATGAGCACACAATGAGAGGGGACATAGACACCACCGTTGGTATTATTGTGTTGTTTGACTCTATACAAGATTTATGTTATTTGTTTAGTTTAGATTTGATTTTCTCTCTATATATTCATGCTATTTCATTATCTAGTATGTTTTATTTTATGACATGTTCACTAACCTACTAACTCTCTTGTTTATCTGCCTGTGACTAGGAACTTAAGAGGAAACAACCACTCCTCTTAAGCAAGTGTGGATTGGTACACTCGTGCACCAATTCCACCAACACACACTGTCCTCGACAAAACTAGCGAACACTTAGCCAATTCTTGGCCTTTAAACAACCTACCTTGATTGCAAAATTTCTGATGAATGCAATCCCTATTATTTAGGAATTTGGGCCTTCCAAAACTGCGCTAGGATCAGGGGCACTCCAATGGATGTCTGGTTGCATGCAGGCAACCTACTAATCACACAACTGATAGTTAACATCTATTCAACCATTGTCTCAACTGGGTATCCACTGGAACTGAGATGCATGTAACTATTAATAGTAAATCATCAGTTACATGGCAGATCACTGATTGTGAATTAAATAATATTTAATTCACCTGATCTCTCACTAGTGCAACAAACAGTTGCAACTAGTTCAACTGACTATAACTCACCTAACTGAGTTAAATGATTACACGCATTAAACTAATGCACCAAATGCAAATCGAACTCCATAACTAATAGAATTACTCTGCATGCCTCACCAACCACCCTCAACTCGAAATACATGAGCTAACTAAGTTTATCATGCTCAGTTAACTGTTACAAGTGAACATGAGATAAGATTACATTTTATTGTCCAGTTTAATTAAGGAAAATTAAATTAGACACTGCACCATATTAATTAATTAATTTGGCCTTCACACTAATGTATCGCTAGGACCTATTGGTCCCACACAAGTGTGTGTGCTGCAATTTCTTGTTGGAGTTCAACACATACATGTCTAAGTGATAACATTTAAAAAAATGAACTAGTTTAGATTAATCTTAAATCTATAGTTATCTTTTTTTTAGTAGGCTAACACCCTATCTGAGTAATCTATTGCAATGAGTTCCTTAATAGTGCAACCATTCATTGTCAATACAAATCCTCATGGGAATCCTAAACGCAAAATTTTCAAACACCTCCACAAATCAATTTTGTTCATGTGAATCTTTCATATAAAGGAATTAATACATTCCATGAAATTAAACGATAAAATTTACACATTAAGAAATTTAATCCATCTTGGTGTTTGATAAATCAAATTTCAAAATGGATTTAAACTAGTTTAAACATAACAACGTTATTATAGATTGAAATCTTAAATTTATAACAACAAAAATTAAACAAATAACCTTTTTATCCAAATACTATAAAAAAATATTATAACTCAATCATCAAAATTAAAAAAAAACACTACTATAAGCCAAACTCATAAAATTGTATCTCAAAGGAACCCAACAACCGGCCTCCTAATACAAATTATCTTCTTCTCTGTAAAATGGGTCACAACCATGGGGATTTGAACCTTACATCTCTTAGTTTTCATAGATTTCCCATTACTTTTATCACCAATTGAGCTGCCCCCACTATATCAAAATAAAAAAATAAATAAACTTTTGTCAAATATTAAAATTGATATATGTGTTAATATATGTTTTGAATATTAGCGATAACACCTGAAATGGTTGGGGATTGGAGGAGAGATGGCTCCTAAGATGCACGACGCTAGGTTTTCGTCCTCCGAAGCGGTCTTGGTTGCAGTGAACCTAAGAGATTGCACTCCTGCCATTGGCAATGAACCTGTCCTCGTATGCATGGAGAGTCGATTTGGCTTTCTTCCCCAGACCCAATTGCAATCAGCTGCCATCAACAAAACACAAGGTAACACTCAAATAATTATGCGGATCTAGTTATGGGATAGATCTGCCCTAGCAGAATCTCACCTCCAAGAGAAAGGGTTTATCGCACTGTCCGAAGGATAGAGACTCACAAAGCGGATCTGCCTCTCCTCCCTTGTAGGTGTAGATCCGTATCTAACTCATATCAGGTTCGAATCATTGCGTGGGATCAGATCCATAGCAAAACCACCATATCCTATTGCTCACTTCCCAAATGAAACCCAAATCGTGATTTCAGCACTGGAGGCCATGCGTATCAAGAGATTAGACAGAATTTACCAAATCGACATGGATTAGGTCATGAAACAATCATCAAAGAAGTACGTAGTAGGGACACATTCAGAAGGGTTTTTATCCTCATATTTTGGGATGCAATTTGCTAGTAAGATAGATCTATCCACTACAAGCAGATATCTATGGTTATTTCTGAACTTACTTGTAGGTCCTGTCAATTTTAAGGAGGTTGTTGTCTCGATGGGGCTCTACTGGTGAGAGGATCCCCTTAATTTGGCATATCTCTCTCATGGCCCGGAATGGCTGAAAAAGATGTGGATAGACGTTGCATTAAGCCCAGATCTACTATCCATTACTCGAGATCTACGCTCTCGACAACCATTATGTGCCTGTCACACTGAAAGGGTGGTTCATATGGGGTGGGGCAGTGCATAGGCACCACTGCATAACAAAAAATATACAGAGAGAAGTGTCCCTCTATGGTGATGGAACAAGATGATCTAAAACCAGATATATTAGAAGCCTCTCGTATCCAAATCTTTATCAGATCACTGGAAGGAAAATCAATATGCATAAGAATCAGTATCCGAGAAAGGATCAAAGATCTTAAAAAAATGATTCAAGACAAGACAAGCACTCCATCTCGCATGCAATGTCTAATTTATTCAGGAAAATCATGAGAGATGAAGCTAATCTACAGGAATACGTCATTGACCCAGATTGAATTATCACTCTCACCTCGAAACTTCTAGGGGGCTGCCTTGGAACCAACTCCAAAGGACATGCAACATTTAAAGATGCAATAAAAGGGAAGGAAGCACTAACACATGCTCACACTATTCCAAGCCCTTACATAGTGGAGTAGATGAACCCAGTGTCGTTCTTGACAATCATCTACCTGAGGTAAAGGCGATCCATGATGAATTTCATTATAAAGAAATTATATGTAGATTCACTGGATTTTGGCCCAAATCTGTGCCATTACGTGAGTGGATATATTCCATATGGACAGAAAACTGTGATATCCACTTATGCGGGGTTTTTTATCATAAAATTTGACACAACAAAAGATAGAGATTATGCACTAAACGAAGGTCCCTCGTTTTGGGGCAATGCATGCCTATTTACCACACTTTGGTTTCCTAAAATTCCATAGTTGTCTCCAAAATTCCTGTGTGGGTTAGATTTCATAATCTACAATTACATTGTTGGAATCCCAAAGTGTTAGCAGGAATTGAGAACTCCCTTGGGAAATTCATATATATAGATGTTGATCCCACCACAATGGAAATATATACTTTTGCCATAATTTGCATCGAGGTGGATCTTAGTAAGGGGCTACCTAACCGCATTTAGCTAACTTTCAACAATCAACAGTAGTCAAAGCCCCTAGACTATGAAAATACTGCCTTTCGCTGCCATATTTTTCTTCTCACTGGCCATCTTCAAAACAGATGTCCACAAGCTAAAAAAATAAAGAAGGAAAAGACAAACTCTAAAGCCGAAAGGATGGAAGTTTTATGAATTCCCTGAAGCCAAAACTGAATATGTTGAACCCACAGACAATACCGCTAGCAAAAACGTTAAGAACACCCAGGAAGAAGCGATGAAGGACGAAGTCGTGCATCAATCTGCGTTGATTCCAATACAAAATGAACAACAACACTAGCTTGTTATGACATCAACTGAAAAAACAAATAGTGGCACCAAACGATCTCACATTTCAGAAAATTCAGATTCTGACAAAGAAATCATAATGTAAGAGAGTCTCAATTATCTATTGTATCTACCCCAACCAATTCAAATGGTTGGAGGAAAGTGGAGAAAAAGAAAATTAGGAAAGAGTAGAATGGGTTAACTCTCCGATGAGTTGGAATTTTATTTGATCTTGCATACAAAGATCTGTGACAAATGCATATACTATCTAGCATCTACAAGATGTAATTTCGTTCAATGAATAAAATTATGATTTCTCTTTGAGAAAAAAATATGTTTTTCATATTATCTCCCCACCCTCCTCATGAGGGTGGAGGTGGTGAGTGACTTGAATATAATTAATATGTAAAACATATATTATATATTTTTTCATATTAGCTCGGCTCACCCCTCAATACATAATAAATAAATAAATATATATATATAACCCAAGAGGCATTGAACGTTATACGTCGGGGCAAGCACACTGGAAACAAAGATAAAGGCTATATATTTTATTTCCAGGGATTCTTTGTCAAATGTTGGAAACAACAATCAACTCCAGAGGAGTTTGGAAAAGTCCAATTATCCATGGTATGGAATTGACTTTGGTAGCATATTTTCCACCAACAGACACACCAATGGCCGAACCATTTGTGATATAGTTGGTATTCCTTATATCCCTCTTCCTCAATTCAATTATTTCCATATAAAAAATATAAAAATTTGCATATTGAGTATTCATGAATGGGTGTTGCTAACTTTGCAGCTGCGAAAACTGGTTTTCCAATCCCAACACCGATCTGTCTCCATCAATTTATGAGAACAAATATGCTTTGGGTGGAGGCGAAAGTCAATTAACAAGAAATTGACGATGAAAACCTTGGACATTTCAAATATTGAATAAAAATATGTTTATTATCAATAAAAACATAAAAGACTTTTGAATCCACTGTTTAGTAAACCACAAATTTGTGGATTAGACCGACGATGTGTATGTTGCGCCTTAGATCTCGTTGCATACATTTTATGTTGTTGGTGTCGTCCTCTGATTTCAAAAAGTTAGAGAATCCATCATTTGCTTTAAAGAAAGTTCATTCAGACGGGTTAGTGTTTACTTTGGATTTATCAAGTTTTCAGGGAGATCAAATATTCTAAATAATTCATATTAGGTTGATTATAGTTTTATTTAATTCAATTAAATGAAGAATTAAAACATAAGAATTTACTAAAATTATATTTCCATTCCCATGTACATAATCTATTTTATGATCCCTCCCAATTTGAAAATTTACATAGCTTATTAGGTAAGGTCAGAAGATGTGCAGGGATTTATTAACTAATCTCGGAACGAATTCCATAATCTATTCTTTTTGTGGCTTACTAGTTGATGGAACACCCCATAAATTGCCATGTTGTTTTCGGTTTATTGAAATGTGGGAAAATTTATTTTCGTTCAAATTTAGTAAAGAAAAAAAATTATAAATGCTTTGATAGGGTTTTAAAGTGTTTTAAAATTTCAAAAAGATAAAATAAACCAAGCAAAATTTATCGACTTCAACAGAAATAATAAAATAGATTATGTATCTACGTTTTTTTTGTTGTTATCAAAAAAATATCATATATTTGAATTTCTTTTTATTTTTTTAATAAAATATTAGAAATTTAATGAATTTAACTATAGAGATTTATTAGTCCCTTGCCTCATGTTGACTCTTGACTTTTAATATTTTCCCAAGTTTACTGCAATTTTAACCAAATTTTGGAGAAAATGGTTAATATTTTTATTCTCATAAATTCAAAAATAACTTTCTAATTTTCTGGAAATCTTATTTCTGATTTTTTGATTCACTTAACGAGCTCTGATCGGAAATAATTCACTTGGTGGAGGGCATTCTATTTTTGGTATTTTCTAGTTGAAAAAAGGATAATTTTGTGAGTGGTCATTTCGTTGGTGATTGCTTTGACACTGACACTGACACTCACATTGTTATGTTATATCTCTGCCCATTGATGCCAGAACTGATGCAGTTGCAGGTCCTTTACATAGGTAGGGGGGGTGTGGGGGGCTGAAAAATTGTGTGGAGCTTCCTTGTGTGGAAGAACTGTGGGGAGGAATATTTCTCTACCCAATGTTCATGGCTGAGGCTTGGAGAGTTTTCGATGGTGATCACTCTCAGTACGAGTGATTTGGGTGTCCTACATAAGCCTTAGAACTACACACACCGAAATTTTCCATTGAAGTTTTGTTGTCCCATGTAATATGAAACAAAATAATGGGTCAGATATTTATGATGTTTACAACACTATACCCAAATAAGTAATCAAGCTAGAATAAAATCTTGACAGACACGACACGGGCCTAACCCCGACCACTTTCCCCTACTGAATAAGGACCTTATCAATCAATGCACTAGCTTGCTTTACATTGGAAGGAAATTGCATCTAGTGACAGTTTTCTCATAGGTAGGTAGTCATAGGTTTCCTAGCCTACAAACAACGGTGAACTTGGAACACTACTTGATGTAAAGTCGTTCGAAACCAATTAAATAAATCCGATTCAGTGGTCAAGTTTTGCTGATCGTGAATTTGTTTCAATATACCATGAAAATTTAAAATATAACATATTTTATGTCTCTTAGAGGATCAATTTCACTTTAAGGGAGGCACATAGTGGAATAAACGGATTCACTAAATCCTCTCTATCAGGCTAGGAGGTAACTCCTCAAAGAAAATTCTGATTTTGCATTAAGATTGATCATATATATATATATGGAGGGAGATACTCTTTGGCTTCATCTCCCAATGTCTCTTCATATTCCAACTCTCCTTATTTTCTATTTACACTATTTTACATGGATTTACCTAATCCCAAAGATTAGGTGTCAACATTCCCCACCTTAATCTAAAGGGATTTTGGCGAGTCCAAGCATCATTCTGAAACTTTCAAAATTTTCTCTTCCAAGCGCTTTTGTGAAGATGTCTGTAATATTATCATTTGTGGAACAATGGCATAGGTGAATTATATTGGCCTCAAAATGTGTTAGGTACCTATATTACTACTCTAGTCCCTTATTATGTTAGAGTAGACCCCCTTATTTTTATTGTTGTATCCCTGTAACCCCCATATTGTTATTATTATTCCCTTACATTATTATTTTTAGGTCGGTTAGGATTATATTGTGACCCCATGGACTCTTATATATAGAAAGGAGGTTTTGTAATTTATATCATCTAAGAATTATTCATTTATCTAATGTAAAGGGGGTTTCCCCCTCGAAGTGGTTTATTTCTAAGGTGGTGATCTCTCTTTTCTTCTATTTTTGGAGCTGGGTTCATAACATTTGGTATCAGAGCTTCGGATTCTAGGGTTTTGCTGCTCCAAACAAGTCATCATGGAATTTTTTCTATAACGTTTTTTTACGAAAGTTCAAAAGCTGAAATGTTTACAGAGCGAAGCCGAAATTCTGAAGAACGTCGTGTAAAAATTTCAGATCTTGGTTCACAACATTTTTAGAGATATGATCTGTGGACGTTAGGGTTTTTTCAGGCTCCCGAATTTAACCTAAACAGGTCGTCGTGGAATTTTCTCTATATCGTTGTTTCTATGAAGGTTCAAAAGCTAAAATATTTATAGAGAAAAGCTGAAATCCTGAGGAACATTGTGTAAAAATTTCAGATCTTGGTTCAAAATATTTTCAGAGATATGATATGTGGAATTTAGGGTTTTTTTAGGCTCCTGAATTTCATCTAAAAGAGCCGACCATGGAAAAATCATCATAACTCTCTCTCTGGGCATCGAATTTGAATTATGTAAAAAGTGGCGACAAGTACATAGACTTTAGGTTTCTGTCTATCAATTTCAGAGCCAAAGGATGAAACAGTGACACGTGGCACGTCGTAAAATTTCACTCTACTGAACTAGTCCATAATTAAGCCATTGTGGGAGATTGTGCACAACTTTTTCTTGAAGAATCCAAATCAGATCAACCCTGTTCCATTGGAAGGAAGATTCAGAGGGATACTATAGGACCGAATTTCAAATATTGAAGATGCGAAATCATAGAAATAATTTAGTTTCAATATCGAGCTTCTCAAGAGCAAGAAAAAGGTGTTACTATATTTATTTTAAAATTGCATAAGTCCTATTTGAAAAATAAGTTTGATGTGATTCCAAGGGAATATTAAAGCATTTTTATCAGTATTGGGTTTTATGATGGCTCCCCAAAATAATTCAATATTCATTAAGCCCTCAAAAAGCTATACTATGATGCATGAAGAGGCATAATTGCAATATGAGATATCAAATTTATGGTACCAAGTGAAAAAAAATTCGATCTTACAAAGAGAAATCAAAGATGACATAGATGGCTTAGAAGAAAAAATGAAGGCTAAGTTGAATGGTTTGAAGGATCAAATGAAAGATAATATGGATAATGAATTAGTGGAAGATCACATCGAGCATCAACAACAAGTTCTCAAATCTCAAAGGATAACCTAAATTTGGTGCAGAATTGAATGAAACAACAGGAAGATCAACATCACAGTGAAAGAAGTTCTAAAGCAATCACAGAAACAAGAAATCGACAAGTAAAAAATCAATCAATTTCAGAGTATCTTAGCAAGCGGAAGAACTTTCCCGTTGAAGATTCCACATGGGAGGAAGAGAATTTTATACAGAAGCATCAAGAAATAGTCAAGCATTGAGGACAACACTTGTTTGAAGGAGAGGGGCATGTTAGGTCCCTATATTACTATTCTAGTCCCTTATTATGTTAGAGTAGCCCCCTTTATTGTTATTGTTGTACCACTGTAACCCCCAGATTGTTATTATTGTGCCCTTACATTATTATTTTTAGGTCGGCTAGGATTATATTGTGATCCCATGGACTCCTATATATAGAAATGAGGTTTAATCATTTGTATCATCCAATAATTATTCATTTATGTAATGTAAAGGAGGTTTCCCCCTCAAAGTGGCTTATTTCTAAGGTGTTGATCTCTCTTTTCTTCTATTTTTGGAGTTGGTTTTATAACAAAATGATTTCAAATAAGATGGTATTTTGTATTGATGTTCTTTGTTCGATCACGAGACTTTGGGTTCTTGGCCAATTTTATTGCAGAAGTTTTTTCAATCATGAGAGGAGTTGAATGAACTTGTTTATCCTACAAATCTTCCAGAATTTTCCTGAGCCACACAATTTCCTTTGTTGCTTTAGTTGTTGCCACATATTCTGCCTTATTTGTGTAATCTGCTGGAACTGATTGTTTGCATGACCTCTAGGAGAGAAATCCTGATCCAAGACTCATAACATAACCTGAAGTAGATACCCCAGTTTCTTTATCTCCATCAAAGTTTGAATCAGAGTATCTAATTAAGATCAAGTTACCCACATGTGTATATTTAAGTCCAAAGTATTGAGTTCCCTTAAAGTAATTTAGAACTCTTTTTGCAGTAGAATAATGTCCCTTACAAGGATTTTGCATAAACCTAGTGAGGATTCCAACAACAAATGAAATTTATGGTCTGGTAGTAGTCAGGTAGTTGAGACTTCCTACAAGCTGTCTATATTTTGTTGCATCCTAAAAATATTTTCCTTCAATGGATGTGAGCTTTAAGTTCTATTCCATTGGAGTAGTCAAAGGATTACACTTAGACATGCCAAACCTGTTCAACGTATCTCCAATGTACTTCTTCTGAGGGAGGAATATAAACTTCGGATGTTGAGTTACTTCACTACCAAGATAATAGTGAATATACACCACAAGATATACAACTATTTTTCCAACTTTATTGACAAACAAAGTTTCATCATCAAGATCATAATTTTTAAAGTTGAGTTTTAGAAGATGCTTAGTTAACTTATCATACTAGGCTCACGGTGATTTTTTAAGGCCATACAAGGATTTTAAAATCTTGCATACTTTGTGTTCTTGAACCTTCATAAAAAATCCTTCTGGATGGGATATAAAAACATTCTCTTTCAGATCTCCATTCAATAAGACAATTTTTACATCCATTTGATGGGCTTTCCAATTGTTTTGTGTTGCCAAGGAAAAGAGTGTTTGGATGGTAGCCCATTTTTCCATGGGGGAAAAAGTATCCTCATAGTTGACCCCTTCCTTCTATGCAAATCCTTTTTCCACAAGCCTGTCTTTGTGCTTGTTAAGTGAGCCATATGATTTATACTTGTTCTTATAGACCCAATTGAATCCTATTGGCTTTGTTCCCAATGGATGATCAACTAGCTTCCAGGTGCCATTATTTATCAAGGCATCATATTCTTTCTGCATCTATTCTTTCTATTAATCAAGAGAAGTGACTTCTTTGAAGGAAGTTGGTTCAAAATATGTAGACAAATTTAGTTAACAATCATAAGAAACATCCATATCAACAGGTGAATCAGAATCGTCTACATCATCTACATTCTGTCTAGTTGAGCCCCTTGTTCATTTCTTTCCAATCTCATTGGTATGAACACTTTCATGTGTCTTTGTCAGCCATTTAGGAGGACCTTTTTGGGATGGACTAGGCTTCTGAGTTGATTGAGTTGGGTTTGAATAAGATTTAGTCTCTCAATTCTGATAATCACATCACTCAAAGTGTTATATGGATCAATGTTTGGAGCCTCAAAAGGGGGAGAGAGTATTTGTTAGGTTCCTATATTACTAGTATAGTCCCTTATTGTTGTTAGTGTAACCCCCTTATTGTCATTTTTGTACCCCTGTAACCCCTATATTTTTATTATTGTGCCCTTGCATTATTATTGTTAGGTCGACTAGGATTACATTGTGGCCCCATGGACTCCTATATATAGAAAGGAGGTTTTTTCATTTGTATCATCCAAGAATTGTTCACTTATGTAATGTATTGGAGTTTTCCCCCTTGAAGTGGCTTATTTCTAAGGCGTTGATATCTCTTTTATTTTATTTTTGGAGCTGGTTTCATAAAATTTGGTATCAGAGCTTTGGATTCTAGGGTTTCACTGCTCTAAACAGGTCATCGTGGAATTTTCGTTATAAATTTTTTTCTACGAAGGTTCAGAAGCTGAAATTTTTACAAAGTGAAGAAGAAATCCGGAGGAACGCCAAGCAAAAATTTTAGATCCTGTTTCGCGATATTTTTGGAGATATGATGTGTGGAAGTTAGGGATGTTTTAGGCTCTAGAATTTCACCTAAAACAGATCATCGTGGAATTTGCGCTATAACTTTTTTTCTATGAAGGTTCAGAAGTTGAAATTTTTACAGAGAAAATATGAAATCTTGGGGAACTTCCTGTCGAAGTTTCATATCTTGTTTCACAACATTTTTGGAGATATGATATGTGGAAGTTAGGGTTTTTTCAGGCTCCCAAATTTCATCTCAAAGAGGTGACCATGGGAAAATAGTCATAACTCTCTCTTTGAGTGTCGGATTGGAATTCTGTAAAAATTGGCCACAAGCACACGGACTGTAGCTTTCTGTGTATCAATTTCAGAGTTGAAGGAGGAAACAATGACATGTGGCACGTCATACAATTTCACTCTACTGAACTAGTCCATAATTAGGTCATTGTGGGAGATTGAGCATAACTTTGCCTTGAAGAATCCAAATCAGGTCAAACCTGTGGAATTCGAAAGAAGATTCAGAGTGCTACTACATGGCCAAATTTCAGATATTGAATATCCGAAATCACAGAGATAATTCAATTTCAATATCGAGCTCCTAAAAAGCAAGAAAAATGTGTGTATTTTTTTTTTTACGAATTGCATAAGTCTTGTTTGAAGAATAAATTTGAATTGATTCCAAGGGCATATTGTAGAATAGATATCAGTATTGGGTTCTAAAATTCCCCCTTAAAATAACTCAACACCCATTAAGCCTTCAGAAGGCTCTACTATGGCTCATGAAGATGAATAAATGCAACATGACATATCAAAACTACAAGAGCAAGTGCACCAAATTTCTCTCTCGCAAAGAACGATAAAAAATGAAATGGATGTTTTGAAGAAAAGCGTGGAAGCTAAGATGGATGGTTTGAAGAAAGGTGTGGAAGCTATGATGGATGTTTTGAAGAATGGTATGGAAGAAAAAATGGAAGGTTTGAAGAAAGACATGGATGGTTTGAAGGAAGGTTTGTCAAAGTTGATACAAGAAATGATTCCTAATGGTGAAAAGATAGTAGAGGAAACTCATGATGAGAAAAAAATAAATGTTAATCGTGATTTCATAAACTCTAATGTTGGATTGAATAACCACCATATTCCAAAGATGGATATGATGAATTTTTATGGAAAGGATCCCGTAACATGGATACTACAGATGGAGAAATATTTTGATCTCAATAATGTGAAAAACACACAAAAGGTATGCATTGCAACTTTACATTTAGAAC
Organism: Pinus albicaulis; assembly: GCA_034641835.2. Classification (NCBI taxonomy): domain Eukaryota; kingdom Viridiplantae; phylum Streptophyta; class Pinopsida; order Pinales; family Pinaceae; genus Pinus; species Pinus albicaulis. The sequence continues at coordinate 891,884,112 of CM076577.1, forward strand.
AAAATACATTTTTATGGTATCGATGGCTTTGCTCCCATAAAAAAATTGTCACTTGGTCAATTTTTACAGAGGAAATGATAGCACATTATGAGGATACAAAGAGCAACACCTTCTTTAGCCAATTGATAAATCTCAAAAAAAAGGGTTCAGTGGTGGAGCACATTGAGGACTTCCAAAAATTGAATATAAGGCTAACTCATATTCTAGAGGAACACATGATTGATGTCTTCATAGGGACTTTAAAGGATAACATCCAACATGAAGTTCAAATTTGGGAACCTGATTCATTGGAGAAGGCATTCAGGTTGGCAAGAAAAATTGAATGTAAAATTATGATGACAAGGAAGCCTACCACTCACATCTATAAAGATGGAAGTGTTGCTACTCCTAAACTTCCACGACCTACAAGGTTGACACCACAAAAATTGAAAGAGAAAAGAGCAAAAGGGCTTTGCTACAGTTGTGATAGAAAATACACTAAAGGTCATAAGTGTTATGAGAAGAAATTTTTTTACATAGATTGTGAAGAGGGGGAAGAAAATGAACAAGAAACTTCAAAGGAAGAGGATATACACTAGGAGCCAGCCCTATAAGAAGAAGAAATGAGTCTGACCATATCGTGTAATGAATTGGCAGGAATTACCACTCCTCAAACTCTCAAGATAGAAGGACATATCAAGAAGAAAAAGGTAATAGTGTTGATTGATTCAGGTAGTACCCATAATTTTATTCATTGAAGGTAGGCAAGGAATTGAATTATTTCCTAGACCACACACCAGAATATCAAGTGATGGTTGCAGGTGGAGGAACTATAAATTGCTCTAGAAAATTCCATAATATCAAGCTAGCCATGGGGGAATATGTATTTAATAGTCCAATGCTTTCCATCCAAATGGGAGATGTTAATGTTGTACTAGGAGTACAATTGTTACAATCTTTGGGGACGGTAGCTTTTAATTTTCAAGAACTTTTCTTGAAATTTTTTTAGGAAGGAAAGGAAATAGAATTACAGGGTATCACAAGGAAGACAAGAAAGATAATAAGCTCTAATGTCATGACAAATATTCTGAAGAAAGAACAATGAGGTGTAATTGCACAATTATGCTCACTAGAAGTTCCAATAACAAAATCATCTATTTCTGCAGATCTCCAAAAAGTCTTGGACAATCATTCCAAGGTGTTTGAAACTGCCAAAGGACTCCCACCTATTGATGATCATGATCATGCTATTCATTTGATTCCAGGAAGTGTTCCTCTAAACATCAGGCCTTACAGATATCCTTATGTCCAAAAGAGCGAAATTGAACGTATGATTGCAAAAATGTTAGACACTGGTATAATTCAACCTAGTCAAAGTTCTTTCTCTGCTCTAGTAGTATTGGTGCACAAGAAGGATGGATCATGGCACATGTGTTCAGATTATAGGGAGCTTAATAAGCTCATTATTAAATATAAATTTACCATTCATGTGATTGATGAATTATTGGATGAATTACATGGAGAAATTTATTTTACCAAGTTGGATCTTCGTTCAGGATATCATCAAATTAGAATTAAGGCTGAACATATTTTGAAAACAGTATTTTGAACTCATGAGGGTCATTATGAATTTTTGGTCATGCCTTTTGGACTTTTCAATTCACCTTCTACATTTCAAGGGTTTATGAATTCCATTTTCAAACCCTTCCTTAGAAAATTTATGCTAGTAGTTTTTGATGATATAGTAATCTAGAATAGGTCTTGGAAGGATCATGTTCAACATGTTGATAGGGTGCTCAAACTATTGGAGGAGAAACAATTATATGTAAAAACATCCAAATGTTTCTTTGGAGTAAAAGAGGTGGAATATATGGGTCATATTGTATCTCATGAGGGTGTTAAGATAGACCCTAACAAAAATAAAGCCATTAAGGAATGGAAAGTCCCCACAACCATAAAGCAGTCAGATTTCTTGGGTTAAAAGAGTATTATCGCAAGTTTGTTAAGAATTATGGGAGAATAGCAACGCCTCTAACAACATTATTGAAGAAATATGCATTTTCATGGACTCCTGAAGAAACTAAGGCCTTTGAACATCTTAAGGAGGAAATGTGCCTAACACCAGTCTTAGCTATGCTAGACTTTACAAAAACCTTTATTGTGGAATGTGATGCCTCAAGAAATGGATTTGGTGTGGTTTTAATGCAAGAAGGAAGACCCATTTATTTTGAAAGTCGTCCAATCAAAGGAAAGTATTTACAAAAGGCTGTTTATGAGAAGGAAATGTTGGCAATACTACATGCAATAAAGAAATGGAGACCTTGCCTAATGGGAAGACACTTCAAGGTAAAAACTGATCATGATAGTCTTAAACACTTTTTGGAACAAATAATATCTTCAAAAGAGTAGCAAAAATGGGTCACAAAGATTTTTGGTTATGACTTTGAAATCATTTACAAAAAGGGGAATCTAAATGTTGTTGTAGATGCACCCTCAAGAAAGGATGAAGAGCTGGAAGCATTTCTTTGTGCCATTTCTATTATCCAACCAGATTGGATAACCGAAGCAAGGGATGAATGGAAGAAGGATGAAGAAGTATGGACTCTCATTCAAATTTTGCAGCAAGATCCTAGTACATATTATACATTTAGTTGGAAAAATGATTCCTTATGGTACAAAAATCGCTTATATATTTGAAAGAATTCCCAACTAAAACAAAATATTCTTTTGGAATTGCACACTTCTCCTTTAGGAGGACACTCGGGATTTTTAAAAAATTACCACAGGGTGAAGACAGATTTTTTTTGGGATGGCCTTAAATCTGATATTCAAAAGTTTGTGGCGGAATATTTGGTTTTCTAGCAAAATAAAGTTGAGACAATTAAGACCCCGGGTCTTCTACAACCTTTATCCATTCCAAGTCAATGTTGGGAGGATATTTCAATGGATTTTATCACAGGTATTACCTAAGTCCAAATGAAAGAGTGTCATCATGGTGGTAGTTGATAGAATTACCAAGTATGCACACTTTTATGCATTATCTCATCCATTTAAAGCAAGTACAGTTGCTATTGCATTTATGGAAAAAATTCAAAAGCTGCATGGAAACCTGAAGATTATTGTAAGTGATAGAGATCCCATTTTTACAGGAAATTTTTGGACGGAATTATTTTATTTTTTCGGTACTCAATTAGCTCATAGCTCATCTTATCATCCTCAATCTAATAGTCAAACTGAGATAGTGAAAAAATGTTTGCAAGTATATCTTCGTTGTTTTGTATCTAATAAGCAAGCACCATGGGTCAAGTGGTTACCTCTCGTTGAATGGTGGTATAACACTTCCTTCCATACTGCATATCATCCACCTTCCATGACATCTTCTTTAAGGGAAAATTATAGGGTTCAATCAGTGGAAGATCACATTGAGCATCAAGAAGAAGTTCTCCAACTCTTAAAGGATAACCTAAATTTGGCACAAAATCGAATGAAACAACAAGCACATCAACATCGCAGTGAGAGAAGTTTTGATGTTGGAGACTGGGTATTTTAACGGCTACAACCATACAAAAAAATCTCCCTCAAGTAAGCTAAGAAGGATAATAAAATATTGCCAAAGTACTATGGTCCTTACAAGTTGTTGCAAAATATTGGTACTATGGCATACAAATTGGAGCTTCCTGCTTCTTCACGAGTGCATCCAGTTTTCCATGTTTCATGCTTAAGGAAGGTTATAGGGGACAAAATTCAAGTTCAAACAATATTGCCAGAACTTGATGAGGAAGGAAAAACCATATTGGAACCTGAAGCTGTCACGGAAACAAGAACTCGACAACTACGGAATTGATCAATTTCAGAGTATCTCATCAAATGGAAGAACTTACCCACTGAAGATTCTACATGGGAGGATGAGAATTTTATATAGAAGCACCCAGATCTACTCAAGCGTTGAGGAAAAAACTTTTTTAAGGAGAGGAGCATGTTAGGTCCCTATATTACTAGTATAGTACCTTATTTTTGTTAGTGTAACCCCCTTATTGTTATTGTTGTACCCATGTAACCCCCATATTCTTATTATTGTGCCCTTACATTATTATTGTTAGGTCGGCTAGGATTACATTGTGGCCCCATGGACTCCTATATATAGAAAGGAGGTTTTGACATTTGTATCATCCAAGAATTATTCATTTATGTAATGTATTGGAGGTTGCCCGCCTAGAGTGGCTTATTTCTAAGGCGTTGATATCTCTTTTCTTCTATTTTTGGAGCTGGTTTCATAATAGTATTTCAGAAGATGATTCCACATATTGATCTAGTACAGGAACCCCCCCCTTCAAGATGTAGAATATCATTATAAAATTCTTGAAAATACTTTTCATGTCCGAATCTATCCAAGAGATTAAGCTTTTTCTCAACAACATTGTTAGTCTTGGAAGATTCAAGAAATATCACTTCTCTAGATACTACAAACTTCTTATTAACTTCATCATAGAGACGATATGGTTTGGGGGTATTTTAATACCCCAAGAAGATACACTTACGACTCCTTGCACCAAGTTTTTTTATTTGTTCCTTAGGTATCAAGGCATAATAGGTGGAACCAAAGATCTTGAGATGGTTTACCGAAGGAATGTGGCTATTATAGTATTGTTTCTAATATCATTAGAGGGACACCTATTCTTTATATACATAACACATAGAACTATATCAGCCCAAAACATTAGTTTAAAATTCTTGAAAAAAATCATGGAACGTACCATATTTAATATTGTACTGTTCATTCTTTTAGCTACTCCATTCAATTGGGGACTATAAGGTACAATTGTTTGATGTTTGATCCCATGGTGGAAAATATAGCTTTCAAATTCATTTTAAGTGTACTCTTTTCCAATATCAGTGCAAATAGAGCCAATATGATAACGTGCATAATTTTTAATCCATGCATGAAATTTCTTGAATGTTTGAAAATCATCATATTTTTTCTTCAATAAATAAACCCAACACATTCTGGTGTAGTCATTAATAAACACCATCATATATTTATTACCATTTTTATAAGGAACATGCATTGGGACTGAGAAGTCTGAATGAACAAGTTCAATTTTTCTATTTTCTTTGGAATGAGAATCACGAAAAGTATGTTTGCTATGTTTTCCTAGAATATAAACATCACATTGCTTAAGTTTCCTAGAAATTGTAGGCAAACCCGTAACACCATTTTTTTTAAACAAACAAAGGTTGTCATAGTTCAAGTGTCCAAAACTAGAATTCCATAAACGGCTTGATGGAAATGCACCTTCATCATAGTGAGAACTATATTAAATTTTTTGTGCATGAGAATAGGTACCTTGCAACTTCAAAAGTCTTTCTTCTTCTATCACCGTCATGAAAAGTGAGCGATTTGATGCATTTTTGACCTCAACCTTGCCATCAAATATATGAATGGAGTTTCATTGCTGGCGGATGTGGACCAAAGAAAACAAGTTTCTCCTCAACTTTGGGAGGTATAGAACATCATGTAGAATAAATTATGGAAGACCAGGGAGTTTGAGCTTGATGGTGCAAAGCCCTAATGGCTTGAATTTTGACTTGTCTACAAAGTACACTGCTACATCAACATTGTCAGTAAATTCTTCAAAAAAAATCTCTCCTAAAATTCATGTGGTAATTTTCTTGTGAATCAAGTAACCAATCATTTTTCCAAGAAGAAAGTGAAGCATTAAATAAGTATTCAGTTACTCCAATGTTGCAATGTGCCACAACATAGTGAGTGGATTCATGTGCTTTACCTTTTCCTTTGTCATTGTTTTTGCCTTTGACTTCATTTATTTCCTAGTAAATTCTGTACCAAGGAAACTTACATGTGGATTCATCATGTCCATGTCTATTTCATCGTTTGCAATGAAGATCAAAATTTTATCCTCGAAATTGTCTGCCCCCCTGCCTCTAAAAGTCCTTCTTCCTATTTCTCTTCGACCACCTCTTCCTCTAGAAGAATCTTGTGCATGATTCTTCTCTCTATGCACAAGACACCTAACTTCTTCAAAATACTAAAGAGCTATCTTCTTCCCAAAATCCTTCTATCTCTCAACAAACTTCTTCTCAAGGGAGTCAAAGGTAATATCCTTGAGGTTTCCACTTGCTTGCAATGACTCAAGATAATGTGAATAAGTGGGATATAGTGCCTTGACATAAGCTATGAGAGGAATGTCTATTTCAACACCAGTGGTTTTTATATCATGCATAATAGATCTTAATTTTGATGCAAAAGCAAGAGGGTCATCATTTTTTAATTCCATAATGAACAATTTAATCATCAATTGGACAAATTCAAGTTCAAAGTGTGAGTCATACAATTCCTTCAACTTCTTTAAGGCTTCCAAAGAATTTGTAAATGGTGAAATATGGTGACTCACCTCTTCATTTACAGATGTTTTAATCATGAAATAGGACTTGTTGTTCTTATTTTCCCAAATGGAAAGATCCTTATCTGAAGTGGGATTTGCAAGTGCATTGTCTCCTCCTTCACAAACCCCTTTCCACAACTCATTGAAAATGAGAGTGTGTTTTATCTTTTGTGACCTTTCAGGATAGTTCTATTTTCCAGAGAGAAATTATCCAACTATTGATATCGGTGAATGCATTTTAAGGAATAAAATATGTGTAGCGTGTAAAAAAATGCACTCTGCTGAAAATATACTGTAAAAATTGCACTTCTAGTGGCGAAAAAATGCACTTATGGTGGTGAAAAAATGCACTTCTGGTTGCAAAATTTGTATGGTCGGGAGTTTAAATTTGGAAAATAGTGAGGGGTTATATCAAAGTTATTACTTGGAGGAGGGGTTATATGGTGGAGGGGAGTCAATATATGGGGGGAGGTGTAACCAACGGAGGATTATATGTTACAAGTGTAGGTAACATGAGGTATATATTATAATTTTCGTAGATATGTTATATTAAACGTGGAGGCATTATATGTTAAATGTCAAATCTCCTGGGTATATACGTATGGCAGTTCAAAGTGAACATGAGAAAGGAAGAGTCAGAGTAACTGTGAGAAACAAAAAGTATAAGAAGGATTCACAGAGAGCACACGAACAGAAAAAAAATTGATCACCTTATGGATAAAATTACATTGAAAAACACACATATTAAATTTAAGAGAAAATAACTTTACAATGAATCTACATTCATGAATCTGAGCATCTGATCAAAATTTCCCTTCTCATTAAGCTGCCTAACATCCTTGACCAATTCATTCACAACTAAGGTATATTTATTCTTACAATGAACCCCGATGATGAGAAAGAGATTTAGAAATACCAATGTATAATGGGGAGTGTACTAGTTGTAGATGCATGTATAGGACCAGAACTCCAAAAAATTCAACAAGAGCTGTGACAATATTCTTCCCATAAACTTCAACAAACCAATGAGGAAATGTCACCAATAATACTCAGTCCAATCGTACAACAGTGTTGTAATTAATGCATGGTCCTCCTCAGCAAGGTAATCATCATAGAGACAAATTCCATGACATCTTGAGCCCGCAACCCAACACATATATACACCTCCGACTCAACGCACCATGCACCTCTGGTTCAATGCACCATGCACCTCTGGCACTATGCACCTCCAGGAAGCACATCAAATCGTTCCAGTATTCACATTATTAGTGCTGGAATCAACACTTGGATTGTGACAAGCACCGGACCAGACACATCTTAAGCTCAAGGGCTTATCTTATAATTTGATTGAGTTTTTTTTAAAGTGGTTAAAAATCACACACACTGAAAGGGATTTTGAGCAAAATAGAATCTCTCACACATATGAGGGCACTGGTGTATGATGTGGTAGACAAATTGAGTTTGTATCATGATGGTTAGAAGAATGGAATATAAATTTGGGATAGGTAAAATAGAAGCCCACTTCTAAGAGGAAAGGGTAACACAAATTATAGATCTAAAATGTATAGTGAAAAAATGATTTTAAAGGACTTACAAGAATCTCACTCTACATTTTAAGAATCCCATTACAAGGAATTCTTCTGACTAACATGACCTCATGAATCAGGAATTCTTGATGAATCAAGACTGGCAAACATATTAACATGCATGCTAGATCAAAAGACTTAAAAAACATGAAACATGGTTTAATTCCTTCTCAAGGAATGCTTATGAACAATCTTCAATTCATACTGAATTAGGAAAGCTTGGAACAAGACCTACAAAATCATATCCATAAGTCTTGGAAGTTCACAAGACTTATAAAAACATAAGATAGAACTTCTATGATAAATATGGAAATACAGATAAAGTATGTAAAAATAGAAGGGAGAAAAATACACACAACACACAGTTTGTGAGTCCTCAAGAGTGCACCTAGATATACTATCCACTCAGAAATATTCAACATAATATATAATAAACTGAACAAACAATGAAACCTTTCTTCCTCTTTCTTCTATCTATTTGTAATTTTACAACAAATCTGCCAACAAGGCTTAGACCTTTGGATTCCTTTCATAACAACTTAACATAAAACAAATAAGAAGGAGAAAAAGTAGATTGTTTGCTATTTTTAGCCATTTACAATCCTAACAGAACTCCGACAGAATTAATCATATTGACAAACTTTCTTTGAGCTTTAATAAGATATTGTTATTTTCTAATATGTGTTGAATCTTTAAAATCTTTGTTGACGGATTTTCTGTAAACATGTGACTGTTCCTTGAATGCTGCCTGGTGCCTTGTGGAAACGTGCCAGTACTGAGAGTAATGGTAGAAATATGTTTTATTGAAACTCTGCCATTGTTCCTTTCTTTTGGTTTCCTATTTGTTGTGATAGGGTTTTGAAATAAATGCAGAAAGAGTGTTGGAGTTGAAAAACCCATATAGATAGGTTTCAAACAAAAGGACTGGGCACCTGAAAGATATGAGAAGGAGACACGTTTAATTGTGGGCCAACAGGAGAAATAAAAGAGGAGTGAGAAATATTGAGGTTTAACAGGTTATGGAGGCATATTAAAAGAGATAGCGGAGTTTTATTTTATTAGTGAGAGAGATTTTTTTAAATAAATGATGAGTGGCAGGAGAAAACCCTTTATGCATATATCGCAATCACAGATCGGGGTTGGAACGTTTAAACAGAAGACATAAGTGGGAGGGAATGAGATTTTCAATGGGGTAGATGATGTGGTAGGGAAGGGTGGTCCCACTTTATATCGCAATTGGAAGAAGAGGGCATTGGAGGAGCAAATGGACTTTGTGTTTTGAGATTTGCGATATCACAAATCAGGGAGTCAAAGTTATTGTATATTGGTGGCAAAAATTTATTGCATTTCGGGAATGTAGACTTATTGAATTTCGAGGCTTTCGGGACTTATCACATTTCGAGGACCAGAGGTTATATCACATTTCGGGGACAATAAAACTTATCACATATCGGTAATCGGGGAAAGGAGGAGGAATTAAGTGGAAGAGGTAAGTGATGTTGTGATCTTGCGATGTAAAAAGGTGATGTGTCCCATTTAAAGGATTTTTAAAAGTGGACAATGAAAAATTATGTTAAGTAAATGGAATATGATACAAATGCTCGAATCATATTATAAATAAATTATAACATATATCAAAAGTTTATGAAACGGACCAACAGGAAATGATGGGTCCCAACAATCTTGCAAATCGCATTTCGGGAATGTAGACTTATCGCATTTAGGGGAAATTGTGATATGTATGAAGTTTGGATCTGTGAAACACCGATTGTGATGAAAGGTAAGGGTTTCAATATGGATAAGTACGAAAAATATATACGATATCATATATGTAATATATGATATCTATTAAAGATTTGTTGTGGTGGGCGGAGCTACTTTTTAACAATAAAAATGGAATTTTACTGGTTAAAAAGGGTTTTGAAAAGTGAAATGAGTGCTAGACTTTGGGTTTCAGAAAAATGAAAGATAAAAGAGGGAAAATGAAATTAATGAAGGCATAAATGAAATTTTCTCACCATTACACTTTCACAGCAACACTTTCTTCTTTCAACTAAACTGAAATGGCAGATTGATTCCTTGGAGAATGATGACCAGACTTTGAATTTTTTTCCGAAAAATTGCAGTGCTAAAAGTGGCTACTATTGGGGATGAAGTCCTCCCTGTGAGGCTTCAAGGATCGTAGTTCCAATGCCTTGTCCAGCCTTTATTTCTCCAACCAACAATTATTCTCATTAACTCAAAAAGACCAGCATGCCTAGCCATTGGGTAATGGAGTCATAAACTAGATTTCAATCTTCTGCAACTTATTTCAATATGAATGAAATATGGAAATCAAACGACAATCTAAAACTGAAAAGAAAAGCTCGAGTGGCGAGCTTGTTGGAAATGTTGTCATTGATGGCAAAGGAGATGGAAAAGGAGGAGCACCTGAAACAACAACAAGGAGAGAAGCAAAGTAGCAGAGAGAAAGAGGCAGCAAAAGAGAGCAACAGTAGAGACATAGTAGTGTTGTAGAAGGGCCACTTGGCTGGAGAGTTGAAAATACAGAGTTGGAGTAAGTACAGAAACTAGAGATTTCTGTAAGTATTGTCATTGGTTTACATGAAAGTGTCCTCTCAGAAGGGCTTTTAAAAGAAGGGCTTTAATCTGCGTCGCAGAGACGGATTGAATGCAAACAAGTGAGGGACACAAAAGTTTGTTAAATCCCTGTGTGGATTGTGTTAAAATTGGATATAAAACAAAGGTGAAGACAGAACCCTGAGAAATGGAACTATGATGTAATGAACAGTGAAAGAAATGGCGAGGTGAGTTAATTGCTGGGGCCCAAACATGATTATATGTTGGCATTTATCTTTTATTAAAGCCCAAGTTATATATGGATAAAGATTCGTATGTGGTGGCGTTAAGTAATGTGTGAAGGTTTCATTAAGAATATAGGCAATTTCGATGATGCGGAAGGAAGCGGAACCATGTGCTAAACGGAACCATGACCCAATGAATAGTGAAAGCAGTGTTTGAGTCCAAAACTAGCTGTATCGTGCGGTCACAAGAGTAGTAAGTGGAATTACCTTTCTGAACGCGATATTGGTCTTCGCTCGATGCGTGGCAATAAGTGGTATTTGAATACCCATTTATATCACGTAAATTTTGAGGATTAACCCACGAGCATCAAAATTGCACGATATTTCGCGTCATTTGTCAGATGTGCGTCCAAAGTTCTGTTGGAACGTGATAAAATATGGACCGTCATATCCGTTTGGAAATTAGTCAAGGTAAGCTGTTGTGGGCCCCAATCAAAGTTTATATTAATATTCAAAATATAAACCAAAGCTTAAAGTCGAATGTTGTGGGGCCTGAATGTTTTAAAATGATGGTGGTTGGTTATTAAACCAAAGTCAAGGTTTATATTAAGTGAATCATCATACGAGCGCATCTCCTAAGGTTATTAACGACAGGCTCCAAGAGTCATAAGTGTGGCGTGGAGGTGTTGGGTTTTAACCCAAAAGATATAGTATTAAAGCTGTGGACTACTATATAAGGACCTCTTATAATAAAGCGAAGATTTAATTGAAATAACCATTGAACATGTGTGGCTCGAAAGGTTATATAAATATATATTAGTGCTGGGTTTAAGTTTGAGTCAAAAGCTTTATTATAATGTTCCTACGAAGACTATAATATATGTTGATATATTATAGTAGGTGTGCGATGTATAAAGGTAAGTGATAAACGTGTTGTGGGACCCAGAACTATAATATAGTTGGAGTTTTGTATGAAATACCATGGAATATGAATATAGCCCAAATATGTTAATAAAAGGTGAAGACTTATAGTTGACATATATATATATATATATATATATATATATATATATATATATATATATATATATATATTGATATATGTGTTGGGCGAAGATTTATTGTTGGTTTAATATATGCCGGAACCAATATACAATATAATTTGATATGTGGGTGAATAGAGTTATGGGCCAAAAAGTCCCAGTTGATATATGCATCAGAGTGTTGGTTTAACAAATTCAACCAATGAAATTAAACCAAATATTAATACGTTGTGGGGCCATATCAATTATGTTGATATTCGAACTTAAACCTAATGTTGTTGATAGAATATGAAAGAGCATTGTATATGCGTAGTGGGGTCCACAGTGAACCATCGCATCGACAGAGAACGAGAGACGCAGAGAGACGAACAATTGAAAATTGCGATTGCAATTGAGAAATTGAATGTCAGCCATCAGATTTGATGAAGGATGGACGGCGGATATGTGAGTCGCTTGATAGCTAGTGGGACCCTTCGTTCATCACATCAGCGAAGATCTGTTGGAGAATGCGATTGCGATATTGCGATCGTGATGAATAATGCGGACCTGATATGTTATGGACTATGATTTTATGTGTTTGAGTTCCAGCTTTAAGGGCAACAATGTGGGCCAAATTTCGATTGATTAAAGGTTAATATATGTTTACTCCGATTTTTTTAACCAAAGCTGAAGAGTAAATAGAAATTAAAGTGGAAAGTATATATATGAAACAATATATATATACATATATCTGTGCAGTGTGGGGCCATCGCATCGGAGTAAAAACAGAGCAGTGGAACATGTCATTGAAGGTTGCAATTGCGATTAATCGCATCATAACTATTGCAAAGGAATTAATCGCATCGGAGTGAAAGACGAATAGTGGAACATGTCATTGAAGGTTGCGATTGCGATTAATCGCATCAGAACTATCGCAAAGTAAGTAATCGCAATCAGAAGTCTTCGAAGACCGTTCATCGCATCGGGGAATAGAAAAAGTTCGAATAGTGGGCCCGAAAGGGTGTTTTATATGTTAAAAGGGTCTATTATTATTTCGCCGAGAGTTATTTGAGTTATGTAAAAAGGTAGTTATATATGCAATAGTTACACAACTGCAATGAATAAGAGAGCATGCAGAAACGGAAAAATACAGAGACAGCAGCAGAAAAGACAAGCACACGGTGATCCAAAAAAATGAATGGGTTGATTTGAAATCCATATTGTAACTGAATATAAATGTTTTAATTGGTTTTATATTGTTTGTGATGCATTGGCAAGTCTCTGGAGGAAAACAAAAATCCCACTATAATATTGAAATTAGTACATATTGCTATATTTTTTATGAATGAGCTGGTAAAAGAAATGAGAAGGCAGAAGTCAAAGAGGCATGGCTGTCCATTTCAAATTCCCCGAGGAATGCTAATAGTCATAAGGAAATATCTATAAATGATATCTCATAGATATGCATAGAGAGGTTAGAGAATAGAGAAATGAGGCAGAGAGGGTAAGAAGAAGCAAGAGAAGATAGAGATGTTGTGAAGACTCAAATATGATATAAGGCAGATATGAAGGATGTGCACAACAATGAAGATGGAATTGAACAAAGTTGATATCCAAGTAAATCAGCAAGTGTTTTCTTTTGAAATAATGAGGAAGTTGGAGCTTCCCTATCGAGTTGTAGCTTGATAGATTTCAGTTGTAGAGGACCGAGGGAGAAGCCTCCTGTAGGTTGGTGCCTACAGAAAATTGGTGGGAGCTGGAGCTTCCTTGCAAGTTGTAGCTTGCAGAATTGAGGTTGGAGCCTCTTGTAGGTAGGTTCCTACAGAAAATCAGTGGTGAGAGGGAGTTGGAGCTTGCCTTTGCATCACAACAATAATAAGATGTGGTTTTCTCCCTTAAGGGTTTCCACTTATATCTGTTGTCCATATGCATGATGATTATATGTTGATACTTTGTATTTATTCTGCTTAATACCTGCTGCTCATTTATTAAGATTGTTGTTCCATTTTATATAAAGAAGAAAGATTCTATTTCCATTAAAAGAAAGTATAATAAGAACATGATTGCATTAAAATGATTCACCACCCCCTCTCAGTTTAACCAAGAGACCAACAATTGGTATCAGAGTCGGTTCCTTCTGTATCATTTTAACAACTAAAAGGAGATCCTAGGTCCCCAGGATGGCTAGTCAAGAAGGATGCTCAACCAATAAAGCCCCTGTGTTCACCGGTGCAAATTATGCCTTCTGGAAAATCAGAATGAGGACATACATAATGTCTCTAGGAATAGAAGTTTGGGCTGCTGTGGAATTTGGATATGCCCCAAAGGTGACTGACTCAGAGAAAGAAGCCAAACAATATTTTGTAGCTAATGCAAAGGCCATGAATGCAATCTTAAATGGACTGTGTGAGACAGAATTTATCAAAGTAATGCACAGCAATACTACCAAAGAAATATGGGATACACTAGAAAACATTCATGAGGGAGACAAAAATGTGAAGACAACCAAACTTCAAGTCTATAGAGCCCAGTTTGAAAATATAAAAATGAATGATGATGAAGACATTTCCAGCTTATTTTTAAGGGTTGCAGAAATTGTGAATAACATGAAAGCTCTAGGAGAAACCATAAAAGAAGAGGTAATTGTTCAAAAGATTCTAATATCTCTTCCATCCAGCTTTAACCCCAATGTTTTTTCCATAGAAGAAACAATTGACTGGGAAACCTTGACCATGAACCAATTACTTGGAAATCTAACAGCCTATGAGATGAGAATGCCACAGAGGAAGTCAAATGTGAGGGAGGCAGCCTTTAAGACAGAGAAGAAGAAAGAAGAAAAGGAAGATATATGCTCTTCCTCTGATGAAGAAGAGGTCAAATTTATCAGGAAATTGGATAGAGGCTCAGGTAAATATAAAGGTAAACTTCCATTTAAATGTTTTAACTGTGGAAGAGTTGGACACTATGCTGCTAAGTGTCCTCATAAGAAAACAAAGAATCAGACTCAAGAATCAGAGAAAACCATATCAAAGAACTGGCAGAAAGGGAGGAGATTCAATAGAAAGTCTTTCTATGCTCAGAAGATAGTAATGCATTTGAAGACTCAAATGAATCCTCTAGTGAATAAGGAACCTCTGAATTTATATTAATTTCTATAGAAGAGCTTGAAGGACTCCTTCTAGAAGATGGCGAAGAAGGTGAAGTTGATCTTGAGGGGGAGCTAAGAAATGCCCTGGAGGAAATTGGCAGACTCAAACTGAAGTGCAGAAAACAGAAAGACATTCTCCTCAAATATGTAAGAGAAGAAAAAAATTTAGAAGTCCTCATTCAGTTGAAATTATAGCTTGAAGAAGCCAAGAAGATAGAAGACATTTTACTTAAGCGAATTAAGGATAAAACTCAGGAACAAGAGAAATTGGAAGAAGAAGTAGTATGCTTGAGGAAGAAATCAGAAAATTCCCAAAGGAAAGTGTCAATAAACACTCCTCAAATAACAAGCTCTAATAAGTTGAATGAAATTCTAGATGCTCAAAAATCTCCTTTGATAAAAATTGGGATAGGCTATGAAGGAGAATCAAGCAAAGGAAAAGAAAAGGAAAATAGAAACATCATTTTTGTAAAAGCTGATAAGGATAATGAAGCAACACATAAGGTTCCTAGAGAAGGAGAAACCTACAATGAAGTTAACAGAAACCAGAAGAAACCTCAAATGGAAAAGAATGAAACAAATAAACAGTCAATTGAGAAAGGCTCATATACTCCTGAATATGTAAAATTTGGAAGCCATCAAAGGAGATTATTCCCCCCTATAAAAGATGTCACTTGTTATGCCTGCCAAAAACTGGGACATATTGCTACATATTGTCATACAAGGAGAATCAATTCAAACAAGAAAAGGATGCAAACAGTGAAAATACTACCTCAAGCAAACAAATGGAGAAGACAACCCTTCATCAGGTATGCAAATTGTTTTTATGGATACTGTTTTTACTGTAAGGAATTTGGCCATAAAATCATAGAATGCAGAACATATGGACAAATACTAATGTTCAAAACCTCAAGGAGGTTTATGAATCATGGAGAGTTTACTCGTACTCATAATTCTGCCAAAAATATGATCAAATGTTATGTATGCCATAAAATTGGACATATGTCTTCCAAATGTCCTCTTAGAGAATGTGGTCCATAATCTCGGAAAAGGTACCAAACAAAAGGATGCATGCAGTGGAAAAAGAAGGTGAATAAATGTGACCTGGCTCTAATAGCTCAAGACCTGAAAAGCCAATAGTATTTGGACAGTGGATGCTCAAAGCATATGACTGGAGATAGAAGCAAGTTTATAACCTTTGATGATAAGAAATATAGAAATGTTACTTTTGGCAATGATAAAGCAGGGAAAATCAAAGGAAAAGGCTCAGTCAGTCTAGATAATGACATAGGAAAGGCCCAAGATGTACTATTTGTGGATGGGCTAAATGCAAACCTACTGAGTGTCAGTCAAATGTGTGATAAAGGTTGTGAAGTTATTTTTAGAGCACAAGACTGTGAAGTAAGATCAACCACCACAGGAAAGACCCTGATCAAAGGTGTTCGAACAAAAAGTAATGTCTACATAGTGAAAGAAGAGAATGAAGCATGCAACCTTAGAAAACTTGAGGAGTCATGGTTATGGCATAGAAGATTGGAACACCTAAACTTCGACCATATCATAAGTCTAAGAAAGAAGAATGCAGTCAGATATATGCCAATCATAAAGAAGCCTTCAAATACCATATGTAAATCCTATCAACTAGGTAAGAAGACCCGCACATCCTTCAAGACCAAAGAGAAAATATCTACAAGCAGACCTATTCAGCTTGTTCACATGGACCTGTGTGGACCTTCAATAACTAAAACAACAAGTGGAGAATCCTATTTCATGCTGATAATAGATGAATTTTCCAGAATTACATGGGTTTCATTTCTCAAATATAAATCGGAAGCACTTGAGAAATTCAAGATATTCAAGGCATTGGCTGAAAATCAAACAAGATGCAAGCTAAAGTGCATCAGATAGACAGAGGAAGTGAATTCACAGACTATGATTTTGCAGACCTATGCAATGAGCATGGGATAAAACAATAGTTTACAATTGCAGGTACACCTCAATAGAATGGAGTGGTAGAGAGACAAAACAGGTCAGTACAACAGATTTCCAGAGCTATGATGCAAGAAAGTAACATTCCCCAAACCTACTGGGCAGAAGAAGTACACACAACTATTCACATTCTTAACAAATCTCATCTAAGACCATACTTTGACAAGACTCCTTATGAACTATGGCATGGTAAACCGGCATCAATCAAGCACTTTAGAGTATTTGGAAGCAAGTGTTTCATAAAAAATAATGATGAAAATCTGGGAAAGTTTGATGCAAGAGAAGATGAAGGAATATTTCTAGGATATGCATCCAAGAGCAAGGGTTATAGGTGCTACAACAAAACACTACATAAAATTGTGGAAAGCATTGATGTAAGATTTGATGAAGATCTACCAAACAAAACAAGAAGTACAAGTTGCAGCAAACCTCCAAAAAATCATGAAGTAGATAACCAAGATGATGATGAAATAAGCAAGAAAACATAAGATACTGAATTGAACTCAAACGGTCCCTCAAGACACACTCAAAAGAATCATCCAGAAGATCAAATCATTGGGGACAAGAGTGTGGGAGTCCAGACAAGAAGATAGCTAGCTGAACAAACAGAAGAAGTATACCTGGTTATGTTATCTCAAATAGAACCAAAGAAGTTTGAAGAAGCTAACAAAGACAAATATTGGGTGAAAGCTATGAATGAAGAACTAGACCAGATTAAGAAGAATAATACATGGGATTTAATACCAAGACCCACAGGGAAAAATGTCATAGGCTCAAAATGGGTATTCAAGAATAAGATGAATGAACAAGGAAAGGTAATCATAAATCAAGCCAGACTTGTATGCAAGGG
Source organism: Pinus albicaulis (assembly GCA_034641835.2). Taxonomy (NCBI): domain Eukaryota; kingdom Viridiplantae; phylum Streptophyta; class Pinopsida; order Pinales; family Pinaceae; genus Pinus; species Pinus albicaulis. Next base: position 891,901,894 of record CM076577.1, read on the forward strand.
ATATTCACAAATTGAAGGTCCTGATTATGATGAAACCTTTGCCCCTGTAGCCAAAATGGAAGCAATCAGAATGTTTATGGCCTTTGCATGTTATCATGATTTCAAGGTATATCAAATTGATGTGAATTATTTCTTCCTGAATGGAGATTTAGAGGAATAAGTCTACATGGAACAACCCGAAGGATTATCCTTAACAGATAAACCAGCCTATGTGTGCAAATTAAAGAAAGCCTTATATGGGTTGAAACAAGCTCCTCGAGCATGGTATTCGAGGCTGGAAAAATTCTTGAAAAAACAAAGGTTCAAGAAAGGAGGAGTAGAAAAAAATTTGTACATAAAAGCTAATGAAAGTGAACTCTTAATTGTAGTAGTGTATGTAGATGATATCATGTTTGGAAGCAACAAAGATGAGTTAGAAAAAGTATTTGCTGAGGAAATGAAATCAGAATTTGAGATGTCTATGATTGGAGAGCTCACCTTCTATTTAGGACTTCAAATTCAACAAAATAACACAAGCACATTCATCTCAAAAAATACTTAAGAGAGATGTTGAAAAGGTTCCAAATGGAAGACTGCAAACCTGTGTCAACTCCCATGATCAATAGATGTAGATCAAAAACTGTACAGATCCATGATAGGAAGTCTGCTATACCTAACAGCTTCTAGACCAGACATTATGTTGGCAGTAGGACTTGTGGCAAGATATCAAGTAGCACCAAAACAAAATCACTTACTAGTAGTCAAAATAATATTAAGATATCTACAAGGAACTACACATTATGGGCTATGGTATCCAAAAGGCAAGAGCTTCACTTTGACAGCATATACAGATGCAGATTGGGCCAGCTGTGTGGATGACAGGAAAAGTACAAGTGGAGGTGCATTCTATCTGGGAAAATGTCTGGTGGCATGGCTAAGCAAGAAGAAAACCTCTATCTCACTATCTACCGCAGAAGCAGAATACATAGCAGCAGCAGCATGTTGCACACAAGTCATGTGGATGAAACAAACTCTCCAAGACATGAAGGTAAGCATTGATGAACCTATTTCTATAAAATGTGACAATACAAGTGCAATAAGTATATCAAAAAATCCTGTACTTCATTCAAAAACAAAGCATCCCAATCAAGTACCATTTCCTTAGAGAAAAAGTAGCACAAAAAGTAGTGAAGTTGGAATATGTGCCAACAAAGCAACAAACATCAAACATATTCACAAAACCTCTTGCTAAAGAATCATTCGAATATCTGAGAGAAAAACTAGGGGTAGTGTCTGTAGATGCTACTCTCTGACATGAAAATAAAGCATCATTCCACGGGGAGAATAGAAAAGAAAACATCATTCCAGGGGGAGATCAATCAACAAAGAGTGTCACAAAAGAACTAGAGCAAGTGAGCAATGCATGAAACAGGTCCTCAAGATCAAAGTATAATGGACAAGATTTGGAAACATCACTAGGAAATGTGCAACCCTTTACCATTGATGTTTAAGGGGGAGGAAAAGTAAGCAAAAGAAGATAGGCAGAGGAAGACTTGGAGGAAGCATCAGATTATTGGTGGATGTGTTGCCATCAATGCCAGAGGGGGAGACTGTTTGAAATGTTGTCGTTGATGGCAAAGGAGATGGCAAAGGAGGAGCACCTGAAACAGCAACAAGGAGAGAAGCAAAGTAGCAGAGAGACAGAGGCAACAAAAGAGAGCAGTAGTAGAGACAGAGTAGTGTTGTAGAAGGGCCACTTTGCTGGAGATCTGAAAAGACAGAGTTCGAGTAAGTACATAAACCAGAGATTTCTGTAAGTATTATCATTAGTTTACATGAAAGTGTCCTCTCAGAAGGGATTTTGAAAGAAGGGCTTTAATCTGTGTCATAGAGCCGGATTGAATGAAAACAAATGAGGGACACAAAAGTTTGTTAAATCCTTGTGTGGATTGTGTTAAAATTGGATATAAAACAAAGGTGAAGACGGAACCCTGAGAAATGGAACTCTGATGTAATGAACAGTGAAAGAAATGGTGAGGCGAGTTAATTGGTGGGGCCCAAACATGATTATATGTTGGTGTTCGTCTTTTATTAAAGCCCTGGTTATATATGGATAAATATTCATATGTGGTGGCTTTAAGTAATGTGTGAAGGTTTCATTAAGAATATAGGCAATTTCGATGATGTGGAAGGAAGCGGAACCATGTGCTAAACGGAACCATAAGCCAATGAATAGTGAAAGCAGTGTTTGAGTCCAAAATCGGCTGTATCGCACAGTCACAATAGTAGTAAGTGGAATTATCTTTTTGAACGCGATATTGGTCATTGCTCGACGCGTGGCAATAAGTGGTATTTGAATACCATTTATATCGCGTAAATTTGGAGGATTAACCCATGAGCATCTAAATTGCGTGATATTGCATGTCATTCGTCGGATGTGTGCCCAAAGTTCTGTTGGAACACGATAAACAGTGGACCATCAGATCCGTTTGGCAATTTGTCAAGGTAAGCTATTGTGGGCCCCAATCAAAGTTTATATTAAGATTCAAAATATAACCCAAAGCTTAAAGTCAAATGTTGCAGGGCATGGATGTTTTAAAATGATGATGGTTGGTTATTAAACCAAAGTCAAGGTTTATATTAATTGAATCATCATACGAGGGCATGTCCTAAGGTTATTAACGTCAGGTTCCAAGAGTCATAAGTGTGGCGTGGAGGTGTTGGGTTTTAACCCAAAAGATATAGTGTTAAAGCTGTGGACTACTATATAAAGACCTCTTATAATAAAGCAAAGATTTAATTGAATTAACCATTGAACATGTGGGGCCCCAAAGGTTATATAAATATATATTAGTGTTGGGTTTAAGTCTGAGTCAAAAGCTTTATTATAATGTTCCTACAGAGACTGTAATATATGTTGATATATTATAGTAGGTGCGTGATGTATAAAGGTAAGTGATAAAATTGTTGTGGGACCCAGAACTGTAATATAGTCGGATTTTTGTATGAAATACCATGGAATATGAATATAGCCCAAATATGCTAATAAAAGGCGAAGACTTATAGTTGATATATATATATATATATATATATATATATATATATATATATATATATATATATATATATATATATATATATTGATATATGTGCTAGGCGAAGATTATTGTTGGTTTAATATATGCCCAAACCAATATACAATATAATTTGATATGCGGGTGAATATAGTTGTGGGCCCAAAAGTCCCTATTGATATATGCATCAGCGTGTTGGTTTAACAAATTCGACCAATGAACTTAAACCAAAGATTAATACGCTTTGGGGCCATATCAATTATGTTGATATTCGAACTTAAACCTAATGTTGTTGATAGAATATGAAAGAGCATTGTATATGCGTAGTGGGGTCCACAGTGAACCATCGCATTGACGAAGAATGGGAGATGCAGAGAGACGAACAATTGAAAATTTCAATTCTGATTGAGAGATTGAATGTCAGCCATCGGATTTGATGAAGGATAGACGACGAATATGTGAGTCTCTTGATAGCTAGTGGGACCCTTCGTTCATCGCATCAGCGGAAATCTGTTGGAGGATGTGATTGCGATATTGTGATCGCGATGAATAATGCGGACCCTATATGTTATGGACTGTGATTTTATGTGTTTGAGTTCTGGCTTTAAGGGCAACAATGTGGGCCAGCATTCGATTGATTAAAGCTTAATATATGTTTACTCCGAGTTTTTTAACCAAAGCTGAGGAGTAAATAGAAAGAAAAGCGTCAAGTATATATATGAAACAATATATATATACATATATCTCTACAGTGTGGGGCCATCGCATTAGAGTAAAAACAGAGCAGTGGAACATGTCATTGAAGGTTGCGATTACGATTAATCACATCGGAACTATCGCAAAGGAATTAATCGCATCGGAGTGAAAGCAGAACAATGGAACATGTCATTGAAGGTTTTGATTGCATTTAATCGCATCGGAACTATTGCAAAGGAAGTAATCACAATCAGACGTCTTCGGAGACCGTTCATCATATATGGGAATAGAAAAAGTTCGAATAGTGGGCCCGAAAGGGTGTTTTTTATGTTAAAAGGGTCTATTATTATTTCGCCGACAGTTATTTGAGTTATATAAAAAGGTAGTTATATATGCAACAGTTACACAACTGCAATGAATAGGAGAGCATGCAGAAACAGAAAAAGACAGAGATAGCAGCAGAAAAGACATGCACACAGTGATCCAAAAAACTGAATGGGTTGATTTGAAATCCATATTGTAACTGAATGTAAATGTTTTAATTGGTTTTATATTGTTTGTGATGCATTGGCAAGTCTCTAGAGGAAAAAAAAAATCCCACTGTAATATTGAAATTAGTACTTATTGCTATATTTTTTCTGAATGAGCTGGTAAAAGAAATGAGAAGGCAGAAGTCAAAGAGGCATGGCTGTCCATTTCAAATTCCCTGAGGAATGCTAATAGTCATATGGACATCTCTATAAATGATATCTCATAGATATGCATAGTGAGGTTAGAGAATAGAGAAATGAGATAGAGAGGGTAAGAAGGAGGAGAAGATAGAGATGCTGTGAAGACTCAAATATGATAGAAGGTAGATATGAAGGAAGTGCATAGCAGTGAAGATGGAAATGAACAGAGATGATATCCAGGTAAATCAGCAAGTGTTGTCTTTTTAAAGAATGGGGAAGTTGGAGCTTCCCTATCGAGTTGTACCTTGATAGATGTCAGTTGTAGCTGATCGAGGTAGGAGCCTCCTGTAGGTTGGTGCTTTCAGAAAATTTGTTGGAGCTAGAGCTTCCTTGCAAGTTGTAGCTTGCAGAATTGAGGTTGGAGCCTCCTGTAGGTAGGTGCCTACATAAAATCAGTGGTGAGAGTGAGTTGGAGCTTGCCTTTTCATCACAACAATAATAAGATGTGGTTTTCTCCCTTAAGGGTTTCCACTTATATCTGTTGTCCATATGCATGATGATTATATGTTGATACTCTGTATTTATTATGCTTAATACCTGATGCTCATTTATTAAGATTGTTGTTCCATTGTATATAAAGAAGAAAGATTATATTTCCATTAAAAGAAAGTATAATAAGAACATGATTGCATTAAACTGATTCACCACCCCCTCTCAGTTTAACCAAGGGACCAACAATTGGTATCAGAGCCGGTTCCTTATGTATCAGTTTAACAACTGAAAGGAGATCCTAGGTCCCTAGGATGGCTAGTCAAGAAGGATGCTCAACCAATAAAGCCCCTGTGTTCATCGGTGCAAATTATGCCTTCTGGAAAATCAGAATGAGGACATATATAATGTCTCTAGGAATAGAATTTTGGGTTGCTGTGGAATTTGGATATGCCCCAAAGGCGACTGACTCAGAGAAAGAAGCCAAACAAGATTTTGTAGCTAATGAAAAGGCCATGAATGCAATATTAAATGGACTATGTGAGGTAGAATTTATCAAAGTAATGCACAACAAGACTGCCAAAGAAATATGGGATACACTAGAAAACATTCATGAGGGAGACAAAAAGGTGAAGACAGTCAAACTTCAAGTCTATCGAGCCCAGTTCGAAAATATAAAAATAAATGATGATGAAGACATTTCCAGCTTATTTTTAAGGGTTTTAGAAATTGTGAATAACATGAAAGCTCTAGGAGAAACCATAAAATAAGCGGTAATTGTTCAAAAGATTCTAAGATCTCTTCCATCTAGCTTTAACCCCAAGGTTTCTGCCATAGAAGAAATAGATGACTGGGAAACCTTGACCATGAACCAATTACTTGGAGATCTAACAGCCTATGAGATGAGACTGCCATAGAGGAAGTCAAATGTGAGGGAGGAAGCCTTTAAGACAGAGAAGAAGAAAGAAGAAAAGGAAGATATATGCTCTTTCTCTGATGAAGAAGAGACCAAATTTATCAAGAAATTGGATAGAGGCTCAGGTAAATATAAAGGTAAACTTCCATTTAAATTTTTTAACTTTGGAAGAGTTGGACACTATGATACTAAGTGTCCTCATAAGAAAACAAAGAATCAGACTCAAGAATCAGAGAAAACCATATCAAAGAACTGGCAGAAATGGAGGTGATTCAATAGAAAGTCTTTCTATGCTCAGAAAGACAGCAGTGCATCTAAAGACTCAGATGAATCCTCAAGTGAAGAAGGAACCTCTGAATTTATATTAATGGCTATAGAAGAGCTTGAAGGACTCCTTCTAGAAGATGGGGAAGAAGGTGAAGTTGATCTTGAGGGGGAGCTAAGAAGTGCCCTGGAGGAAATTAGTAGACTCAAACTTAAGTGCAGAAAACAGAAAGACATTCTCCTCAAATATGTAAGAGAAGAACATAATTGAGAAGTCCTCATTCAGTTGAAAGTAGAGCTTGAAGAAGCCAAGAAGGTAGAAGACATTTTACTTAAGCGAATTAAGGATAAAACTCAGGAACAAGAGAAATTGGAAGAAGAAGTAGTATGCTTGAGGAAGAAATTAGAAAATTCCCAAAGGAAAGTGTCAATAAACACTCCTCAAATAACAAGCTCTAATAAGTTGAATGCAATTCTATATGCTCAAATATCTCCTCTAATAAAAACTGGGATAGGCTATGAAGGAGAATCAAGCAAAGGCAAAGAAAAGGAAAATAGAAACATCATTTTTGTAAAAGATGATAAGGATAATGAAGCAAATCATAAGGTTCCCAGAGAAGAAGAAACCTATAATGAAGTTAATAGAAACCAGAAGAAACCTCAAATGACAAAGAATGAAACAAATAAACCGTCAACTGAGAAAGGCTCATATACTCTTGAATATGTCAAATTTGGAAGCCATCAAAGGAGATTCTTTCCCCCTATGAAAGATGTCACTTGTTATGCCTGCCAAAAATTGGGACATATTGCTGCATATTATCATACAAGGAGAATCGATTCAAACCAACAAAGGATGCAAACAGTGAAAAGACTACCTCAAGCAAACAAATGGAGAAGACAACCCTTCATCAGGTATGCAAATTGTTTTTATGGATACTGTTTTTACTGAAGGAATTTGGCAATAAAATCGTAGAATGCAGAACATATGGACAAAGACTGATGTTCAAAACGTCAAGGAGGTTTATGAATCATGGAGAGTTTACTCGTACTCATAATTCTACCAAAAATATGATCAAATGCTGTGTATGCCATAAAATTGGACATATGTCTTCCAAATGTCCTCTTAGAGAATGTGGTCCATCATCTTGGAAAAGGTACCAAACAAAAGGATGCATGCAGTGGAAAAAGAAGGTGAATAAATGTGACCCGGATCTAATAGATCAAGACCTAAAAAGCCAATGGTATTTGGAAAGTGGATGCTCAAAGCATATGTCTGGAGATAGAAGCAAGTTTATAACCTTTGATGATAAGAAATCTAGAAATGTTACTTTTGGCAATGATAAAGCAGGGAAAATCAAAGGAAAAGGCTTAGTCAGTCTGGATAATGGCAGAGGAAAGGCCCAAGATGTACTATTTGTGGATGGGCTGAAAGAAAACCTGCTGAGTGTCAGTCAAATGTGTGATAAAGGTTGTGAAGTTATTTTTAGAGCACAAGATTGTGAAGTAAGATCAAACACCACAGGAAAGACCCTGATCAAAGGGCTATGATGCAAGAAAGTAACATTCCCCAAACCTACTGGGCAGAAGAAGTACACACAACTATTCACATTCTTAACAAAGCTCATCTAAGACCAAACTGTGACAAGACTCCTTATGAACTATGGCATGGTAAATCGACATCAATCAAGCACTTTAGAGTATTTGGAAGCAAGTGTTTCATAAAAAATAATGACGAAAATCTGGGAAATTTTGATGCAAGAGAAGATGAAGGAATCTTTCTAGGATATGCATCCAAGAGCAAGGGTTACAGGTGCTACAACAAAACACTACATAAAATTGTGGAAAGCATTGATGTAAATTTGATGAAGATCTACCAAACAAAACAAGAAGTACAAGTTGTAGCAAACCTCCAGAAGATCATGAAGAAGAGAACCAAGATGATGATGAAATAAGAAAGACAATAGAAGATACTGAACTAAACTCAAAAGGTCCCTCAAGACACACTCAAAAGAATCATCCATAAGATCAAATCATTGGGGACAAGAGTGTGGGAGTCCAGACAAGAAGACAGCTAGCTGAATAAACAAAAGAAGTATACCTGGCTATGTTATCTCAAATACAACCAAAGAAGTTTGAAGAAGCCAGCAAAGACAAATATTGGGTGAAAGCTATGAATGAAGAACTGGACCAGATTAAGAAGAATAATACACGGGATTTAATACCAAGACCCACAGGGAAAAATGTCATAGGCTCAAAATGGGTATTCAAGAATAAGATGAATGAACAAGGACAGGTAATTAGAAATCAAGCCAGACTTGTATGCAAGGGATATTCACAAATTGAAGGTCTTGATTATGATGAAACCTTTGCCCCTGTAGCCAGAATGGAAGCAATCAAAATATTTTTGGCCTTTGCATGTTATCATGATTTCAAGCTGTATCAAATGGATGTGAAGTCTGCCTTCCTGAATGGAGATTTAGAGGAAGAAGTCTACATGGAACAACTCGAAGGATTATCCTTAACAGATAAACCAGACTATGTGTGCAGATTAAAGAAAGCCTTATATGGGTTGAAACAAGCTCCTCGAGCATGGTATTCGAGGTTGGACAAATACTTGCAAAAACAAGGGTTCAAGAAAGGAAGAGTAGACAACAATTTGTACATAAAAGCTAATGAAAGTGAGCTCTTAATTGTAGTAGTGTATGTAGATGATATCATGTTGGAAGAAACAAAGATGAGTTAGGAAAAGGATTTGCTGAGGAAATGAAATCAGAATTTGAGATGTCTATGATTGGAGAGCTCACCTTCTATTTGGGACTTCAAATTCAACAAAAGAACATAGGCACATTCATCTCACAAGAAAAATACTTAAGAGAGATGTTGAAAAGGTTCCAAATGGAAGACTGCAAACCTGTGTCAAATCCCATGATCACTGGATGCAAACTATGTGCTAATGATGGATCAATCGATGTAGATCAAAAACTTTACAGTTCCATGATAGGAAGTCTGCTATACCTAACAGCTTCTAGACCAGAAATTATGTTGGCAGTAGGACTTGTGGCAAGATATCAAGCAACACCAAAACAAAATCACTTACTAGCAGTCAAAAGAATATTCAGATATCTACAAGGAACGACACATTATGGGCTATGGTATCCAAAAGCCAAGAGCTTCACTTTGACAGCATATACAGATGCAGATTGGGCCAGCTGTGTGGATGACAGGAAAAGCACAAGTGGAGGTGCATTCTATCTGGGAAAAAGTCTGGTGGCATGGCTAAGCAAGAAGCAAGCTTCTATCTCACTATCTACCATAGAAGCAGAATACATAATAGTAGTAGCATGTTGCACACAAGTCACGTGGATGAAACAAACTCTCCAAGACATGAAGGTAAGCATTGATGAACCTATTTCTATAAAATGTGACAATACAAGTGTAATAAGTATATCAAAAAATCCTGTACTTCATTAAAAAACAAAGCACATCCCAATCAAGTTCCATTTCCTTAGAGAACAAGTAGCACAAAAAGTAGTGAAGTTGGAATATGTGCCAACAAAGTAACAAATAGCAGACATATTCACAAAACCTCTTGCTAAAGAACCATTCTGAGAGAAAAACTAGGGGTGGTTTCTGCAGATGCCACTCTCTGACATGAAAAGAAAGCATCATTCCAGGGGGAGAACAGAAAAGAAAACATCATTCCAGGGGGAGATCAATCAACAAAGAGTGTCACAAAAGAACCAGAGCAAGTGAGAAATGCATGAAATAGGTCCTCAAGATCAAAGTATAATGGACAAGATTTGGAAACATCACTAGGAAATGTGCAACCCTTTCCCATTGATGTCAAAGGCGGAGGAAAAGAAAGAAAAAGAAGATAGGCAGAGGAAGACTTGGAGGAATCATTGGATTATTGGTGGATGTGTTGCCATCAATGCCAAATGGGGAGACTATTGGAAATGTTTTCATTGACGGAAAAGGAGGAGCACCTGAAATAGCAACAAGGAGAGAAGCAAAGTAGCAGAGAGACAGAGGCAACAAAAGAGAGAAACAGTAGAGACATAGTAGTGTTGTAGAAGGGCTGCTGGAGAGCTGAAAAGACAGAGTTGGAGTAAGTACAGAAACCAGAGATTTATGTAAGTATTGTCATTGGTTTACATGAAAGTGTCCTCTCAGAAGGGCTTTTGAAAGAAGGGCTTTAATCTGTGTCGCAGAGCCGGATTGAATGCAAACAAATGAGGGACACAGAAGTTTGTTAAATCCCTGTGTGGATTGTGTTAAAATTGGATATAAAACAAAGGTGAAGACAGAATCCTGAGAAATGGAACTCTGATGTAATGAATAGTGAAAGAAATGGTGAGGCGAGTTAATTGATGGGGCCCAAACATGATTATATGTTGGCGTTTGTCTTTTATTAAAGCCCAGGTTAGATATGGATAAAGATTCGTATGTGGTGGCGTTAAGTAATGTGTGAAGGTTTCATTAAGAATATAGGCAATTTTGACGATGTGGAAGGAAGTGGAACCATGTGCTAAATGGAACCATGAGCCAATGAACAGTGAAAGTAGTGTTTGATTCCAAAACCGGTTGTATCGCGCGGTCACAAGAGTAGTAAGTGGAATTACCTTTTTGAACCTAATATTGGTCTTCGCTCGATGCGTGGCAATAAGTGGTATTTGAATACCATTTATATCGCACAAATTTGGAGGATTAACCCACGAGCATCCAAATTGCGCGATATTGCGCATCATCCGTCGGATGTGCGCCCAAAGTTCTGTTGGAACGCGATAAACTGTGGACCGTGAGATCCGTTTGGCAATTAGTCAAGGTAAGCTGTTGTGGGCCCCAATCAAAGTTTATATTAATATTCAAAATATAACCCAAAGCTTAAAGTCGAATGTTGCGGGGCCTGAATGTTTTAAAATGCTAGTGGTTGGTTATTAAACCAAAGTCAAGGTTTATATTAAGTGAATCATCATACAAGTACATGTCCTAAGGTTATTAATGGTAGGTTTCAAGAGTCATAAGTGTGGCATGGAGGTGTTGGGTTTTAACCCAAAAGATATAGTGTTAAAGCTGTGGACTACTATATAAGGACCTCTTATAATAATGCGAAGATTTAATTGAAATAACCATTGAACATGTGTGGCCTGAAAGGTTATATAAATATATATTAGTGCTGGGTTTAAGTCTGAGTCAAAAGCTTTATTATAATGTTCCTATGGAGACTGTAATATATGTTGATATATTATAGTAGGTGCGCGATGTATAAAGGTAAGTGATAAACGTGTTGTGGGACTCAGAACTGTAACATAGTCGGAGTTTCGTATGAAATACCATGGAATATGAATATAGTCCAAATATGTTAATAAAAGGCGAAGACTTATAGTTGACACACACACACACACACACACACACACATATATATATATATATATTGATATATGTGATGGGTGAAGATTTATTGTTGGTTTAATATATGCCGAAACCAATATACAATATAATTTGATATGCGGGTGAATAGAGTTGTGGGCGCAAAAGTCCCTGTTGATATATGCATCAGCATGTTGGTTTAACAATGTCGACCAATGAACTTAAACCAAAGATTAATACACTATGGGGCCATATCAATTATGTTGATATTCGAACTTAAACCTAATGTTGTTGATAGAATATGAAAGAGCATTGTATATGCGTAGTGGGGTCCACAGTGAACCATCGCATCGGCGGAGAACGAGAGACGCAAAGAGACGAACAATTGAAAATTGCGATTGCGATTGAGTGATTGGATGTTAGCCGTCAGATTTAATGAAGGATGGATGGTGGATATGTGAGTCGCTTGATAGCTAGTGGGACCCTTCATTCATTGCATCGGTGGAGATCTGTTGGAGGATGCGATTTTGATATTGCGATCACGATGAAGAATGTGGACCTGATATGTTATGGACTGTGATTTTATGTGTTTGAGTTCTAGCTTTAAGGGCAACAAAGTGAGCCAGCATTCGATTGATTAAAGGTTAATATATGTTTACTCTAAGTTTTTTAACCAAAGGTGAAGAGTAAATAGAAAGTAAAGCGGCAAGTATATATATAAAACAATATATATATACATATATCTGTGCAGTGTGGGGCCATCACATTGGAGTAAAAACAGAGCAATGGAACATGTCATTGAAGGTTGTGATTGCGATTAATCGCATCGGAACTATCGCAAAGGAATTAATCGCATCGGAGTGAAAGAAAAATAGTGGAACATGTCAATGAAGGTTGCAATTGCGATTAATCTCATCGGAACTATCGCAAAGGAAGTAATCACAATTAGAAGTCTTCAGAGACGTTCATCGCATCGGGGAATAGAAAAAGTTTGAATAGTGGGCCTGAAGGGTGTTTTCTATGTTAAAAGGGTATATTATTATTTCACCGAGAGTTATTTGAGTTATATAAAAAGGTAGTTATATATGCAGCAGTTACACAACTGCAATGAATAGGAGAGCATGTAGAAATGGAAAAAGACAGAGACAGCAGCAGAAAAGAAAAACACACGGTGATCCAAAAAACTGAATGGGTTTCTTTGAAATCCATATTGTAACTGAATTTAAATGTTTTAATTGGTTTTATATTGTTTGTGATGCATTGGCAAGTCTCCGGAGGAAAACAAAAATCCCACTGTAATATTGAAATTAGTACATATTGCTATATTTTTTTCTGAATGAGCTATTAAAAGAAATGAGAAGGCAGAAGTCAAAGAGGCATGGCTGTCCATTTCAAATTCCCCGAGGAATGCTAATAGTCATGAGGAAATCTCTATAAATGATATTTCGTAGATATGCATAGAGAGGTTAGAGAATAGAGAAATGAGGCAGAGAGGGTAAGAAGAAGTAGGAGAAGATAGAGATGCTGTGAAGACTCAAATATGATATAAGGCAGATATGAAGGAGGTGCATAGAAGTGAAGATGGAATTGAACAGAGCTGATATCCAGGTAAATCAGCAAGTGTTGTCTTTTGAAATAATGAGGAAGTTGGAGCTTCCCTATCAAGTTGTAGCTTGATAGATGTCAGTTGTAGCTGACCAAGGTAGGATCCTCCTGTAGGTTGGTGCCTGTAGAAAATTGGTGGGAGCTGGAGCTTCCTTGCAAGTTGTAGCTTGCAGAATTGAGGTCGGAGCCTCTTGTAGGTAGGTGCCTACAGAAAATCAGTGGTGAGAGGGAGTTTGAGCTTGCCTTTGCATCACAACAATAATAAGATGTGTTTTTCTCCCTTATCGGTTTCCACTTATATCTGTTGTCCATATGCATGATGATTATATGTTGATATTCTTTATTTATCCTGCTTAATACCTGCTGCTCATTTATTCAGATTGTTGTTCCATTGTATATAAAGAAGAAAGATTCTATTTCCATCAAAATAAAGTATAATAAGAACATGATTGCATTAAATTGATTCACCCCCCCCCCCCTCTCAGTTTAACGAAGGGACCAACAGAGCTTATTAATCCTCCTAATTCTAATCAGCTGAAAACTTTCCTAATCATGTATAACTTGATTTCCAATGTAAACATAAAATCATTTGACCAATAGAGAGAAACTCTTGCATGCAACTATTTGAAAAGACCCACAAGGGATATAATCTATGCAGCAAGAAACGAACTGGAAACCTACACTAACTGCTATAAACCGCGTGTGTCATTTCAACTGCTGCTATATTGGAGACCCCTATTGAAAATGAATCTATCCAATCAACAACCGGATCATGAAACATATGAGGAATGACTAACTAATTCAAAAGACCAAGCTGTTGTTGTTTAAAATATTCTATTTCAATAAAATTGGGATGCTCTTTTCCTCCTTGAAACAAATCATTAAATGCATATGTTTCATTAAATTTAAGGGCAACACAACCTTCTTTAAGCCTTTGATTTCTTTCTTGGACAAAAAAATCAATAGAGGCACTTAAACCAGCAGAACTAAATGGAATCAATATATCAGGTCCCAAAGGAAGAACAATGTTTTCATTAGATTCTTCATCCTGAGTAATAGGAATAATTGGATCCGTATGAATCTGATCTTGATCCATACCTTTTTCAAACTCTTCATAAAATTTTTCCATAACACTGCTAGAATAATCTACTTTATCATTCTGAACATAACACTCAAATTATTTGCAGTAGTTATCAAGAAAAAACTTAGATGATTATAGTCCTTTATAATAATGATGAAACATTTCCTGAAATTCCCTTAAATAAGAAATAGTACCAGCAGGTAAGGACCGAAACCATTTGCGCACATCTCCATCAAGGGAAAACACAAATATTTTCATGAGGACATCTTCATGAAACACATCCAACAAGTGCATAAGTTCATGAAATGCAATTAGGTACTTAGCAGGATGTTCATCTTTATCTCCTCGAAACCTTAAAAGATGTTGCTTCCATTCATCTGTAGAAGGAACCAGATTAGGAAAAACATGAATTGCCGAAAAATTTAAAGGCTCAAACCTTTGAGCTAAGATGGCAGCAAAGGCTTTCGACATTCTAAAACTATGGAGCCGCCACTGGATTCTTTGTCATGGAGTCACTAGTTGAAATATCACAATCTTCTTCAAGTTGCCAATTCTTGTTCACCATCAAGAATTGATCATCAATAATAAAACAAAAGACTTGCGAGAATACTTCATTTCAAGACCTTCGTCTCTTGGCAGACACACCAAAAGATGTTAGCACTGGAATCAATGCTTGGATTGTGACAAGCACATGACCAAACACATCTTAAGCTCAAGGGATTTTCTTATACTTTGATTGAATTTTTTGGAAAGTGGTTGAAACTCACACAGAGTGAAAGGGATTTTGAGCAAAATAGAATCTCTCACACATATGAGGTCACTCGTGTATGATGTGGTAGAAAAATCGAGTTTGTAACTTGATGGTTAAAATAATGTAAGATAAACAGTGGACATGTAAAACAAAAGCCCACTGCTAAGAGGAAATGTTAACACAAATTCTAGATTTAAAATGTATAGTGAAAGAATGATTTTAAAAAACTTACAAGAATATCACTCTACATTTTAAGAATCCCATTACAAGGAATGCTTCTGAGTAACATGACCTCATGAATCAAGAATGCTTGATGAATCAAGACTGAAAAAAACATATTAACATACATGCTAGATCAAAAAACTTATAAAAACATGAAACATGGTTTAATTCCACTTAAAGAAATGCTTATGAACAATCTTCAATTCATACTGAATTAAGAAAGCTGGAACAAGACTTACAAAAACAAATCCATATGTCTTGGAAGTTAACAAGACTTATAAAAACATAAGATAGAACTTTTATGATAAATCTGAAAAGACAGATAAAGTATGTAAAAATAGAAAGGAAAACAATACACACACCACACAATTTGTGAGTCTTCAAGGGTGCATCTGGATATATTATCCACTGAGAAATATTCAACATAGTATATAATAAACTGAAAAACAAACGAACCCTTTCTTCCTCTGTCTATTTATAATTTTAAAATAGATCTGCTAGCAAGGCTTAGACCTTCAGATTCCTTTCATAACAACTTAAAAAAAACATATAAGAAAGAGAAAAAGTAGATTGTCTGATATTTTTAGCCATTTAAAATCCTAACAGAACTCTAATGGAATTAATCATATTGACAAACTATTTTTAAGATTTAAGAAGATACTGTTATTTTCTTATAGGTGTCGAATCTTTAAAATCTTTGATGCTAGATTTTATGTAAACCTATGACTGTTCCTTGAATGCTACCTGGTTCCTTGTGGAAACGTGCTACTGCTGAGAGTAAAGGTAGAAATATATTTCAAAGAAACTCTACCACTGTTCCTTTCCTTTGGTTTCCTCTTTGTCATGGCAGGTTTCGAAATAAACACAAAAAGAGTGTTGGAGTGGAAAAACCCGTTGTTGAGGCCTCAAAATTCATTGCAACAACATAGCGGATGACCACCCTGTCCGGACCTTAAATAAATTCCTTTTCCGTTTGGAATGGTGGTTCTGGATGGTTTAACTAGGTCCAGTTTCCTTCGCTCAATCTCCATTGGATTAAAATATGACTTTTGTCTACCAATGGGAGAGAGACATCAGATCATTTCTCTTACTGATCTGGCAAGAAAGTGATATTTAAGATAATTTGAGCTTAGCCAAGCCACAATTAAAGTTTTGCCTCTTTGGGAAGATGATTTTTTAGGGATGTAGAATTTAATCTATTGCAAAATTAATCTAGGATGCAAGCAAAAGGAACTATTAAAATTCTATCTCAATTAGGAAGATATAGATCTATCCCAACCGAGAGCAAGATATTTTAAATAATTGGGATTTAAATATGTCTAGCTTATAATGAATATCAAACTAACAAAGTAGTTCAAATAACTGACATTATGAATACCACACACATCCTATCTAGAGACCTCTTAACTGAAATAATCAATCAACAACACTCAGGAAGAAGTTCTCAAAATGATATTGATCATTTAATTGTTGGAGTTAATTCTTACATTCTATATTTGAGAAGTTGGTTTGATGGTTGAGAAATTCTCTCAGCCTCTCTCTCTCTAAATTAGGAATAAGTTGGATCTCAGAAACTCTATTTAATAGAGTAATCTAAATGTGATCTGTGTGTGTGAGTGTGTTTACACATACACCGTTTGTGTATAATATATGAATGTTGTTTAGTAATTGTGTGATTTTAGCTATTTCTATCATGGTATCAGAGCGTCAGGCTAGTACTGAAATACTGATATTATTAGAGGTAGCAATTTTTTATTTTTTTTATATGCATTAGTGTGAATTATTTTCTTTGGGTTTCTAAATTTCCACGAGGTCTTGAACCTGTTGAATTCGTTCTTTGTGTGAAAGATTTGTGGCAAGTTCTAAGAGCTTGCAAATCACTGTAGAGGGCAGTGGAAGCGTCATGGGAACTTGGTGCCAATTCATCACATGATGTTGGCAGGGGCTATAATGTTTTACAATGAACAGGTCTATGTAGTCGTTGAAACTTGGGAACATCATTCATTGCAGTATCATAATTTTGAAGGAAATTGAAAAAACAACAGTTTGCATGGATTTCTGTCAAAAATCTCTGTTTGAAGCGGCCATCAAATCCACTAACTTCTGGATTACTAAAAACGCCACCTCTCTTACCGGAAGATATTCTCAGAGTTCCTGCAGTCTTTGTAGTTTTTTTTTTGAAAGGGTGAGGAATCACAACAAGTACAAGCGAGTTCGTTCCCATTGCATGAGTTAGAAGGGGTCAATGTTTTAGTGAAGCAGATGTATGATTTATTAGCGGAGAAACAATAGAAGGCCATAAATGACCCTTCAGAAGTGAAAGAGTTAGTTGACACATTGAAGCAATCCATGACAGTTTTGGATGAAGGGATCGCTGCACTGGGTTTGTTGCGAGCTAGCGTGGAGCAGCGACATCATTCTTAACACAATGAGATAAAGCGTGATGGAATCAGAAGAGCGGAAAAGTATATATATTATGCAATCAAAGAATACCAGAACATTTTTTTACAGTATGGTCAAATTATATGGATGTTTTATTCTACATGATGCTATGATATTTTCTGTGTGTTTTGTAGAGGGACAATGATATTATTCAGTAATAGATTTTCTATAAAATTTTAGAAGTTTGTTTTGTAGAAGTTTGTTGATGGCGAATTTTCAAATCAAAAGGTCATGATGTAATAACTGATTCTAGATACATTTTGTATCTAGACGAATTCCCTAGATAACTGGCGAGTACAACGGTTAGCACTCATGTATTTCGGTGGATGGGAGCTCTTCCATAGAATGACTAGGAGTTCATCTATTTCAAATATGCAATAAATTGTGTTTGAAGAGATCAACTGGCAGTAAGGCTCAATATGGATGGTTGTCGAGACAGTATGGCAGTTGCGGATCTAGGGAAGGATCCCTCATTCGTTGAAGACGTAGAGTGGTCTTCTAATGAGTTTATGCGACATAATGGGATGTTGTCCAGTAATTGACTTCGGGAGGTCCTTGATTCAGGAGTTGAGGAAGCGAACTTGGGAATCCAACTTTCCAACTACACCTTTACGAGGGTTATGAAGCAACTTGATGGAGCATCTATTGATACGCTTAAGAATGATTGATTATTTTGTTATTTATGAGTGATTTCAACAAAATTCATGTAATGTAATCATTAAGGGGCGATGTTGGAGTTAATGCTTACATTCTATATTTGAGAAGTTGGTTTGATGGTTGAGAAATCATCTCAACCTCTCTCTCTCTAAATTAGGAATAAGTTGGATCTCAGAAAATTTATTTAATAGAGTAATCTAAATGTAATCTCTGTGTGTGAGTGTGTTTACACATACACCGTTTGTGTATAATATATGAGTGTTGTTTAGTAATTGTGTGATTTTAGCTATTTCTATCATTAATTAGTAACTTGAATACTTAAGTAATAATATGCGGAAAAAGTTCACAACATATCACTATTCAATAAATCAATTTTATAAGACAGATTTATGAGTAAATAGTTACTAAAAAATCAGAAGTTAGCCCATAAGATTACAGATAAATAATAACATAAAATTGAGGAAAATTACTCATATCGACAAAAGTGCACAAATATGAAAGTAAATTGACACATTCCTATTATCATAAAATGAAACCAACATTTAAAATAATAGTATTGCAAATACCAATTTATTAAGTCCATTTATCTAGCTTCGGTCTCTAACAGTCCTTTACAATGCCTGAACTTCTGCTTTCAAAATAAGAGCTACAATAGTGCAAACTCTATTCATTATACATAACTCAGAATGTAAAAGAAAAACCTCAATAATCTCCAGATCTGAGATTCCTCTTCCCCCACCTACAGCTCTAAATTCCTATTACAGAAGTGGTTTATAATTCCAGAATTGCAGAGGAGAGAAGCCCCTATTACATTTTGCAATCAATTGTTAATGATATTTACAATAAAATTTCTTCATAAGAAATTTTGTTGAAGACTGGTTCTTCTCAATAAATTTCCATTGGCTCAAAATCACAATTCAATTGCTAGAGCCTTCTTATTGATTGAGATATTGTTCTCCTCATATTTTCAACTGTTTTCCTGCAAAAATTAAATCAAAACAAAATCAAAATTCCAAATATGGAATTAACAAATCCAATCAAAACTTAATTTGAAAATTAAATATAGGCTTTCTATTGATGTCTGTGATGGTCTAATTGGTCAATGATATCATTGACAAATGGATATTCATTTAGAAGAAGCTATGGGAAAATTAAAATGCATAAAATAAAACTCAGAAAATTGATTTTATTTTAAAAATTTGGAGCTTAATCTTTTGCCTAATTTTAGACCTAATAAATGATTAACTCTATTAATTAAACCTCCTCAGAAATTTTCTCATCAATTTTATCTATCCAACGAGCTATCCTCAGTCTCATTTGGTCAAGTAAATCTTCATTTATGAACTTCCAAAGATGATGGGTTAAAATTTCCAAAATTTTGGAATTTCTGTTGTTTGGGCTAAAAAAACGGAATTTTTTAATTAATTTCTAATCCTAAATTAAATTAATATTATTAATTCATTAATTCTAATTAATTACAATTATTTATTTAATCTTAATTTAATACAAGAAGAAATCAATTAATGAAAATAGATAATTTAAAATTTATTTAAAATATAAATATATTATATTATTATTATAATTTATTTATATTAAAATTATAATAAAATATTGTAATTATAATATAAAAATTATAATAAAAATATAATATTTTCTATATATTAAATAATTAAAAATTTAAAAGAAAAATCCTTACGGGAGTTTTAATGGAGGATGGAGTGTTATGGAGTTAGAAGGGATGAGGCGGAGGGATAAGGGAAGTCAACAGAGAGATACAGAGCTTCAACCAACCTTTGCTTAAAACTTCAAAGCTCATCACATTTCCCAATCACAATTTTTTTCAAGATCATTTTTTTTATGATTTAAAATATTGTAATATGCGATGCACAATGTATCACATTGCATTTCGGTGGTGAAGGCTCATCGCAATTTTTAAAAATTATCACTTATAATTTGTTGCGATGTGAGAAATTTTGTGATGCGAGATGCGAGGTTATGGAGGGTGAGGTCACGGGAGTTATAAGAATTTTTAAACTTTAAGTTAAAAACAAATATCCATTCGTATAAATTAAAATCACACATAACACATTTTTGAAAGAATGAGTTTGAGGTGTCTAGTGAAATTGCGATATTTTGATTTCACAATTTTGTAATCGTACTTTTATTTGAGCCTTTTGAATTTGGGATTTTTGGAAGGAAAGGGATGATGTGAAGTGGGGCCCACATGAATTAACAATCCTACAAATTGGACTTTAGCCATTTTGCAATTTTGAGATTCTGGCCTTGGCAATTTGTTTTAAAATAACAAATTGAATTAAATTACTAATATCTTGAAATGCGTCTTAGTCCATTGTACAATTTAGCTAGGTCATTTTGTAGGACCGTTAGTAAAAATAAAAATGAGTAAAAAATTAATATTTACAATGAAGACTATTTTAACTATGAGAATTAAAATATTTGTACACTTTATACATTTTTAACCCAAGCGAGAAAATGATCGAACTTCAAAGGAGTGTCATTTACAAATTTATTGACCAAATGGAGTGAAACAAGTATTGTTGGAAAGTTTGTGAAAAATCATATTCAATGAAAGAACCAAAATAGAACTCTGATAAAAATGAAAAATGACAAAATTTCAAAATAATTAACATAGTCAAAATCTTAAAAGGTGTTTAGCCAAAAAATTTGTAGAAAGGGTCCTCATTATTTGAAGTATATACGTAAAAAAATGGGGAGCTATGTTTTACCACAACAATGGAAACATGCGGGAGAAGAACTAATTATCTGTGATTAAAAATAATGAACTTTAATTTACCCAAAGGTTAAAAATAATAGAAATCACGAAATCGTCTAACAGTAAAACATTTCCATAGGTTACACATAAATAAATTAAGAAATATGAGTTTGTAAAGATCAGTACTTAAAATAGACTCGAGTAAAAGTGATGAATCCTAATTTGGGGAAATTTGTTTTTTATTTTATTTTCCTCATGTGAAAAATAGAATATGGTAGAGACAAGAGTTTTTTATAAAGCATATATCCATTTTGTGATTGTATCTGACATCGCTTCGCTACCAGCAAGCCTGAATAGTACCCCAACGAAGTTGTCTTTTATGCCATACAAGCTTAGTCTCGTTGCCAACGAGCATCCATAGCCCCGACGGGTTTACTTGTATTCCCATGCTTCCTATTTTAATCACCCTTTTAATAAGTGTATTTGAAATATTTTTATTTATGATGTATTTGAGTGAAAGAGGTGGGATGGTAAAAGAGATTTATGTTTAATGGAATAATACTTTCATAATGTTTACTCCAAATTCTTTCCTTGCAACTATCAATCAGAGGCTTTTATGTGGAGGAGTGGGAGGGATTCATTGTATTAAACTCAAATCAGTGCTTCCCTTGAAAAAGTAAATTCAATCACTTAGAAGGGGTGTGTGTTCCTCCATGAAAAATATTTAAAGCAAGATGACTTTATGGTTCCATAAAGATATGCCTTTAATGATAAATGAAATTCAATTAAATGGATAGAGTAAAATATTTTCCATGTATGTCAACAAATATAAGGTAAGAAAAAGATATTTCACATAATTCAAGGAACAGTTACCAAAAGAAAATCAAAACTGAAAGTAAAAGGAAAATAATTCTTAAACTAAAGTAAGAAAATAAATCAGTGAATAAAAAATGAAGAAAGAAAAAACTAAAAGAAAAACAAAATTTAAAAGCTAAACTCTAACAAGACTGCTTATATGAATTTTCCAACAAAGGATATAAAAGAAAATAAGTATATGTACGTTCATTCCTATGTTGAGATTAAATTTTTTATCTTACAGATTTATAAGAAATGAGGCTCTCAAATGTAGAGGGTGAATAGCAGTGATGATAGATAATACGTTGAATGAGAAGTCTTTATCTGTTACAATTTTTTCTTCTTCAAGACAAAATCTGCATAAAATCATGTTAACTATTTTCTAATAAAATCAATACTTAAAGAAATAGATTAGAGGTTCAGAAACTCCCTAGTCTAGCTAATTCGATGAGGATCATTACCACTTCTTTCATAGGGAAAAAGAAAAAGAAATTCGAAAACTGATCTAGTAGAGATGTGAAAGGTTTATGAAGACTTGGAGAAACAGAGTTTAAGATCAACAAAAATAAAACAACAATGAAGAAATGAAAATAAATGAAAGTGGGCACATGAAACTTACCATTGGAGAACTACATTTAATCTTATCATGAAATGTATCATTTTCTCCAACAAAAGTTAACTTCTTTTAATTAGAATTAAAAGCATGAAGAATTTGAAGTAATTTAAATCTTATTAACACAAAATCATTATTTATTGAATCTGAAGTAAAACAAGCAGTAAAATAAAAAAAGAAATGTTTCATGTTCAAGGAATTAGGGATAAATTGAATCCATTAGAAGTGAGGATGAAGATATGCTTCTTTATGAATTGTAGCGATAGATGTTCTTTTTCTCTTCTTCCATTCTGAATTTATATAAGCCCCAAAGTATTGAAATTAATTCGAAATCTTGAATAATGTAACAATATATAAAGATGATTTAAATCTTTATATGATAATTATGGAGATAAATTCAGAAAATTAAAAATATGAATTAATCATCGGTACATTACCTTGCCGAATTTTGTGTATCGCTTACCATGCATAACTTTAAAAGTTGCGACTTCCACCTTTGCCGATATGTGAATGAAAATTTTCTATAATAATTAAAAGATAATGGTGGAGAGACATATCGGTGTTTTATCGCATCAGAAGATATTTAAGACAAAGTTTCATTTGAGTTTAGCGATGCGATATAATTTTTGCAATGGAAAAATTGCGATATGAGTTTGTGCAATGGATAACTCCTATGGAGTGGATGCGATATCAAAGAATAGTCCTGTCGGAAGATTAAATTTGTTCAATAAAAAGGAAACACTGATATTATTCTTTCGATAATGAAAATGTGATAAATGACTGATGCAGTGTGACTGCAAATATCATAATATACACGTGAAACTTTGGTTTTACGACCCACACAAACAGTGACCAATCACTCACGGTTTCACCTAGCACCTTTTATAACTTACCTTCCCGCATAATTCACAACTTAACTTTTTTACAATTTTGCAATTTTGAAATTCGCAGCGAACTCCACACCGCTTGTTGCAACTTTTAACGTTTAACATATTACTTATCTCGTGCGATATATGATATGGGTAGCATCGCATCACAATCTCCTTACCTTATCTTTTATCTCATCGCAACTAATATAATTTACCGGGTGAAGTCTTAACAATAAACACTAAAATTATCGATATACGAAACCTTGTTGGGTGCGATTTAAACTTCACTGTTGATCTCACTCAAATTTAACAGTCCTCATTGTTCCCTTACTCTTCTGCTTCACATCGCAATTCAAACAAATTACTATGTGTTGATATACCCATTAAGAATGGACCCGATATTTTTATTATATGGATTTAATCTCATATTGGGGCTTTTAAAAGATATGATCTTACCATTATTGTGATTGAATGGACGCGATATTTATATGAAATTGATTTAAATTTTATATCAGGTCCAAAATTGTGTGTTCAACGCAATATTTGGAGAAATCTACTATCAGATATATGATATCCGGAATGTGATATGATACATAGCATTTTGTGAGAGAATGAGTGAAAAATAACATCAAAGGTATTGCATCAAATTTTTTTATCAATAAATGCTAAGCGTTGCTTCTGATGGAATATTGCGATACAAATAGTTGTGATCTGGATGATGCAATATCAGATGGAAATATCATCGAAGATCAAAGGGAATGAGAATATCGGGAGATCAGAGTAATTTGGTGTATGCTCATTTTAGAGCTTCTGATATATGAATTGTGATATATGATGAGGCATATGTGGGTCCGATGATTTCTTAAAGTATTCAATTAAAAAAGAAGCGATTGATTTAAACTTGTTTTTTGAATAAATAACCCTTTAATATTTTAATTAACTGTCAGAATATCTAATCAAAAGTAATTTTATCATAATTTTCTTTTAAAGAAAGTTGTGAAATATAATGATTTGATATGATTGTTCCAAGAATTTATTAAGATTAATCAGGATTTCAATGAATAAAATAAAAATTAGATAATTCTCAAATTAAGACGAAATAATAAATATTTCCCTGAACATGTTGTGTATTTGAAAGATCTAGCTGCTTGCTTATCTTGAGTCTTCACAATCAAGTTAATGAAGACCTGCATACAAAACAAAATAGAAATAAGAAACAACCTTTGAAAGAAAAATAAACAATAGATGATGATGAACTTGTAAACACATACCTGGAATAATTTTGATTGTAATTTTACCTCATGAATCTTCAAGTTCTCCCAAATTTTCTCAAAATTTTCATAAGTTCAACATTACCTTCTTATTTTATTCTAAAATGCTAAGTAATGAATCTTTTCAAATTGCATCCTTTCTAAGATTACATCAGAAGACAAGAGTGGTAAAAATGAGTTCTTCGAATTATTTGTGAATCAAAAATTGTCAAGTGGTAGAAAATTCTTGGAATTTCTTCATGTATGATTAATGTTATGATTTTTGAAAAAACAAGAAAATTGAAAGCTTGACAAATAAATATGATCTAATAATTTAAGAGTTTCTATAATTCTCTAGGCTATTTTTCTACAATTGAAATGGGATGCCCAAAAGAAATTTGATTCATTATTTGTTTTATTGAAAATCTGGAATAATGAAATAAATGCAAGCAGAAAAGAAAATTAATCTATTCCTATTTCTAACTCAATAAAGAAAACATGATTAGGTATAGTCATACTTCCAATGTAACCATGTAAGAATTTTAATTCCTGCATGTATGTACATGTCAAACATTAGTAAAAATGCACATATAATTAAACAAGAAAGCTAATTAAATCTGAAAGCATAATGTATCTTTATTGTTAGTAGCTTATTCATCATTACCTTCTCTTGAAATGACTTTTCCAACTGAATTTCAGTTGGATCATAGAAATTTGTATGGATTTATATCACTGAGTTGGAGAGGTCTAAAAGAGAAGATGATAGGCCAAGTTGTAGAAATGATCTTTCAGAAACAATGGCCCACGTGATTTTGTTAGTGATATGTTTAAGTGCTAAATTATTAACAATTTTCCGTGAAGGAAAACTTTCCAAATGTCTTTCAAATGGATTAATGAAAAAAAGATGGAAGACTGATAGATCCAACAGAAGATAATTAATTGAATTAGATTGTTGGTCATAATTTGGAATTTGTTCATGGCAAAAGAATTCAAAAATTTGTACAATAGATTGTGTATTATTGGAAACTTTAATCACTGCTGGTACTTGTTGGATTATGCTCTGATTTTTTTATTCTAACTCATACCGATTTTTAGATTTTAAAGCAGTATTTTCTTGAAGTGTTGCTAATATCTTGTTGTGGTTGATTAGTAAAATTTTCCAAGCTTTGTGATTGAGATTCATTGAAATGTGAAGGTGCACCTTGATCTTTATCAATACTGTAGGAAATGTGTAGAAATTTAAGGAATTGATTATACAAAATAGAGTTTACTTCATCATCATTTGTTTGTACCTCCATATTGGAATTCTTACTTATGTCGATGAAATTAGAAGGAGATTGATCAAAGCTTGAAATAATTTCACATGGATTATGAATAGAAGGAAGTGAGCAAATATGTTCAAACCAATCTAATAATTCTTTTTCGAAGGTTTATCCTCAATTTTAAATTTTAAACAATTTAAATGAAACCTGATGGTAAAATCAATTAAAGACTCACCTTCAAACCTTCGTAGATATTTAAAATCATCACATACATGTTCATAGATATATCCATCAATTTTACAAAGGAAGATTGTAATAAATTGTTCACAAGTGTGGATTGAGGCAACTGGAAGTGATTGACACCAGCTTCTGGCTTTTTCCAAGAATTTAAGAGTAAAAGAATTGCATAAAATGTCCTCATCAATATCATAAAAATTAGAATTTGAAATTTTTTGAATGAATTGTAAAGCATGATTAAATGCAGAAGTATTCCTCTTACTATTAAATTTTACCTGAGACAAGAGTCTTACTATTTCTGGTGGAGTATTGGAAGATGCACGTCCAGAAATACAACTCCAAATTGGAAGTTTTAGAGGAGCCATTGTAATAAAAATAAAATATTAGAATACAAAGACTCCAAAGTAAAACAAGTCTCAAGCCCTCCTTCTAGCGCCAAAATGTTGAGGTCTCGAAATTCGTTGCATCAACATAGGGGATGACCACTCAGTCTAGACCTTAAAGAAGTACCTTTTCCATTTGGAATGGTGGTTCCAATTGGTTTAACTAGGTCCAGTTAGCTTCTCTCAATCTCCATTGGCTTAAAATATGACTTTTTTCTACGAATGGGAACGATACATCAGATCATTTCTCTTGCTGATTTGGCAAGAAAGTGATCTTTAAGCTAATTTGGGCTTAGCCAAGCCACAATTAAAGTTTTGTCTCTTTGGGAAGAGAACATTTTAAGGATGTAGAATTTAATCTATATGAAAATTTAATCTATGATGCAAGCAAAAAGAACTATTTTAATTCTATCTCAATTAGCAAGATATAGATCTATTCCAACCGAGAGCAAGATATTTTAAATAATTGGGATTTAAATATTTCTAGCTTATAATGAATATCAAGTTAACGAAGTAGTTCAACTAACTGACATTATTAATACCACACACATCCTATCTAGAGACCTCTTAACGTAAATAATCAATCAACAACACTCAGGAAGAAGTTCTCAAAACAATATCGATTAAATAATCAGTAACTTGAATAATTAAATAATAACATGCAGAAAAAGTTCACAACATATCACTATTCAATAAATCAATTTTATAAGACAAATTTATGAGTAAATAGTTACTCAGAAATCATAATTCAGCCCATAAGAGTAGAGATAAATAATAACATAAAATTGAGGCAAATTACTCATATCGACAAAAATGCACAAATATGGAAGTAAATTAACACATTCCTGTTATCATAAAATGAAGCCAGCATTTAAAATAATCGTATTATAAATACAAATTTATTAAGTCAATTTCACCTGCTTCAGTCTCTAACAGTCCTTTATAATTCCTGAACTTCTGCTTTCAAAATCAGAGCTAAAATAGTGCAAACTCTGTTCATTATACATAACTCAGAATGTAAAAGAAAAACCTCAATAATCTCCAAATCTGAAATTCCTTTCCTCCCACCTACAACTCTCTAAATTCATATTACATAAGTGCTTTTATAATTTCAGAATTACAGAGGAGAGAAGCCCCTATTACATTTTTCGATATGTTATTTATAATATTTATAAAATAATTTCTTCACAATAAAGTTTGTCGAAGAGTGGTTCTGCTCAATCAATTTCCATTGGCTCAAAATCACATTATTCAATTGCTAGAGCCTTCTCATTGATTGATAGCTTGTTCTTCTCATCTTTTCAACTGTTTTATGCAAAAATTAAATCAAAACAAAATTAAAATGAAAAACAAAATCAAAATGCCAAATCTGGAATTAACAAATCCAATCAAAACTTAATTTGAATGAAATATAAGCTTTCTATTGATGCTTGTGATGATCTAATTGGTCAATGATATCATTGATGAATTGATCTGCATTTAGAAGAAGTTGTGGGAAAATTAAAATGAAGAAAATAAAACTCAGTTTTTTTTTTTTTTTTTTTAAATTCAGAGCTTGATCTTCTGCCTAATTTTAAACCCAATAAATGATCAAATCTATTAATTAAACTTCCTCATAAATGTCTTCCTCAATTTTATTTATCCAACAAGCTATCCTGGGTCTCATTTGGTCAAGTAAATCTTCATTTATTAGCTTCTAAAGATGATGAGTTAAAATTATTAGAATTCTGAAATTTTTGTTGCTTAGGCTAAAAAATCAGATTTTTTTAATTAATTTCTAATCCTAAATTAGATTAATTTTAATTAATTACAATTATGTATTTAATCTTAATTTACTATAAGCATAAATAAATTAATAAAAATAAATGATTTAAAATTTATTTAATATATAAATATATTATATTAATATTATAATTGATTTATATTAGAATTGTAATAAAAATATAATATTTTTTATATATTAAATAATTAAAAATTTAAAACCAAAATCCTTATGTGAGTTTTAATGGAGGATGGAGTGTTATGGAGTTAGAAGGAATGAGGTGGAGGGATAAGGTGCAATGGATGGAGGGATAAGGAAAGTCAACAGAGAGATAAGGAGCTTCAAATAAACTTTGCTTAAAACTTCAAAACTCATCGCATTTCTTAATCGCAATTTTTTGCGAGATTTTTTTTTGGTATGATTTAAAATATTGCAACACAATGTATCACATCGTATTTCGGTGGTGAAGGCTCATCGCAATTTTTTAAAATTACAACTTATAATTTGTTGCGATGTGAGAAATTTTGCGATGCGAGATGTGAGGTCATGGAGAGTGAGGTCAAGGGAGTTATAAGGAGTTTTAAATTTTAAGTTGAAAACAAACAGCCCTCCGTATAAATTAAAATCGCATATCGCACATTTTTGAAAGGACGAGCTTGAGGTGCCTAGTGAAATTCTGATATTGCAATTTCGCAATTTCCCAATCGCACTTGAGCCTTTTGAATTTTGGGATTTTTGGAAGGAAAGGGGTGATTCAAAGTGGGGCCCACATGAATTAACAATTCTAGAAATTGGACTTCAACAATTTTGCAATTTTGAGATTCCGGCCTTGGCAATTTGTTTTAAAATAACAAATTGAATTAAATTACCAATATCCTGAAATGCATCTTACTCCATTGTACAATTTAGCTGGGTCATTTTGTAGGACCGTTAGTAAAAATAAAAATTAGTAAAAAAATAATATTTACGATGAAGACTATTTTAACTACGAGAATTAAAATATTGGTACACTGTACATTTTTAACCCAAGCGAGAAAATGACCAAACTTCAAAGGAGTGTCATTTACAAACCGATTGACCAAATGGAGTGAAACAAGTATCGTTGGAAAGCTTGTGAAAAATCGGCTTCAATGAAAGAATCAAAATAGAAATCCGATAAAAATAAAAAATGACAAAATTGAAAAATAATTAACATAGTCAAAATCTTAAAAGGTGTTTAGCCAAAAAATTTGTAGAAAGTATCTCTGTTATCACTCAGATTGAACCTCAGGCTGAAAAAGGCAATTCTGAGGTAACCACAAACCACACTTAGCCAAGTAGCTAGCCCTACTAGAAAAGGAGAGGGCTCTCTCCGTAAGGATCACAACCAAGATGGCTGGATAATGAATATATTAGGCTAGGTATAGTAGCGCAGGGTTTTGATTTTGATTGTATAGGGTTGTGCTGGATCAGAAGGAGTCATGCAGTCAGGGCAAGGAAATTAGGTCAAAATTTTCAGGGTGTTCTATGGGGCAAGGTAGGCTTATTAATTTAGCACTTTAGGCTTTCAACGGGTGGGATGATCCATACAGGTGAGGGGCTAGAAAGAGCATGGTGCAATCGTGGGTTATTTCTAAATTGAAGAAATTATAGACTGTGAATATTTACCAAAAACAGAGCATAACAATTATGGATTTCTGTTCATCTAACTTGAAAACATTCACTTAATAGCAATGAAATGATGGATGAAATAAACAAAACATTCTAAAATCTAAGCACAAAATGAGAAACTGAAACTAAACACCATACCACAGGGATCCCATAAAAATAGCTGTAAATTTGATTAATATTCCTGCTCAGAACTGATACAAAGTATGTCTCTTCAAAATCCAAGCATCCAACTGAGTCTAACCATTACTAATGAGAAAGAAAAAGAAGATATAGACCTCAAAAAAACTCATCCTAGCCTTAGGGGGTCAAATCCATGAGATGAGGATCAATTTCCATTAAATACTTAAAAAAAATCTGAAGACTAGGGAGACCCAACAACTTGTCTCTAAAAGAGAGGAAACTGATTCATTATGACCTTAATTGATGACTTACCTAATGTATATACCTTAGATAAAAGTAAAAACATGACTTTAAAATTTACATCAGTAAAATTACATTTCCCAAAGTGAAAAGTCAAACTCGAGAAGATTTACTGAAGATTGTAAAAAATTGCAATTTTCTGGCAAACGCGCAGCGTCCAAGTAGGAAAAACAACTTGTTTTGCAAGCTGGTTTTGAGTGCCTTCCCAGTGTCCAAATCAGCTCCATGATAGCTCATTGGAAATCTCACTAAGTCTATTTTCTAGATCTATCTTCATTTTTAAAATAGGTTTTGATTTTCCCTGTAAAATAGCCAATCTCCCAAGACTGATAAACATACAGCGACCAGGTCAAAAAGGAGGCAGAAACATGATTTTTAGGTGGTTTTTGCATTTTTGAGGGACTGGTTCTCCTCCAAATATTCTGAAACTTTCTAGGGTTGAGGTCCTCATCATTATAAACCTTCTGGTAGTGGCCATTTGGCATTTGGAGGCCCCAAAAAAGAGCGCAACATCCAGGTCGCTACACCTTTGGCAAAATTTCTATGTTGAAACTTGCAAAAAATTACTGAAATGAACATAAGTGAAAAAATTTGCCAAAATTATGAGGGTACTTGCTCATTGAGTGATTGAGGCATGAAGTGACACCTTAGCAAGTATATCCAACCTTTCTTTCTCTCCATGCTTTGTCAAACTTTTAATTTTATCATTACCTCTTTTGAGCTTGGCAAATGAAATTCTCTCTTTACGTGCATGAAGTTTTACCTTTGTCCTCAACAAGTTATTGTCCTTGTTGGCTTTCTCTAGCAACCTCTCCAAATATATATTGGCTCTATCAAGCCATGGTTCCCTGTCCTTGCTGCTTTCTAGGGAAAGCTGTTCATTTGGTGTGAGCTAGGCTGCTAGGTCAGCTTCCCTTTGTTTCTCTAGGGCTAGAGCTCTTTTCAGCCCTCTAGTCCTTGGTATTTTTCTTGGAAGCTGATCCTCCTCATCATCAGGTTCACCAAACCTTACCAATGTTTCCACAAGCAAAGCTTTATCCTTTTCTGCTTCTCTTTGTGCTTTGATACACTTCACCTCATTGATGGCCTGCTTGGTCTTCAACTGCTGATTTTCTTGCTCAAGGAAGTCAATCACATACTTGGCCCTCTCAAGATTAGTTTCAATTTCACTAATATTTTCCTCTTTGCCTATGATTGCTACATTGGTGATTTTGTCTTCATCCCTTCACTTAGGTCAATCAAATGAAATTCATGCTCTGTCTCATGTTTTCCCTCCTCATCATCAATGTTTGGCTCTATTACCTGTTCCTTACCTTTATTTACATGTGTGTGTTGATGAAGGCGGCATGGCCCCTTTCACTCCAAGTGAAAAAAACACGTACCTATGACCTCTATGATAGGTATGTGCCAATGTGCCCAAATCAGCCCTCTTAGGCTTTCTAATTTCACCTCTGCTAGGTTGCCATGATGTATTTGGTGTCAAAACCCTAGGGAGATGATTAATGAAATGAAGGAGTATGAAGTGAATGGAGGTGTGGGGAAATGAAGGAAATGGGAATATGTAAGGGAGCCTAGGCTAGTGAAAACCCTAGGATTTAGATGTATTAGGAATGATATTGCTTTAGGAAATAGGGATATGGAAAATATATATGGGAAATATATAACAGTTTAAGGAATAGATTTTTGAAATGAAAACTAGGGTTTCTTCCTTATAAAAACACTCCAAATGATTACAAAGCATAAAATATATTTAATGAGATGATGCTAGGATTACTCATTGATCAATGGAGCCTTGAAGAACACCCATGCAGAGATCTGGCATTTGCTGATGGATTGGGAAGCTGAAAGAAAGTTTTTTTGACTTTCTGAGCAAACGTGTAGCAACCATTGCAAACACGCAGCAACCCATCTCAAACGCGCAACAACCCATCCTGAACATGCAGCGCCCCTGCAGCATTGTTTTACAGACCATATTTGGAGGCCTTCTTGATGTCCAAATTGGGCACAGGATAGCTCATTGGAAATATTATCCTATATACTTTTCCAATCAACCTTTTGGTTTCTGTTTGGAGTTGATTTTCGTTGTCAAAAATAGATTTTCCCAAGACTGGTAAAAAAGTGCTAAATGAGAGTGCTGGTGCCGGAAAATTTTGAAGGCCTTCCTCAACTCCAAATTGAGATCATGATAGCTCATGGGAAATATCTCTTTGTATAATTATCATTTGACTCATCAAGAAAGTAATTTGGACACTCCAACTAGTAGAAAACGTGACTTTCCCAAGGTCACTCTAGAAATGCAGCAGACCTCTTGTAGCACCTGTATTTTTGACATTTATATAAAACCATGACACCTGTGTAAAAAATTAAGGAGGATTTTCTTCTTGGACCTATTATGGGAAAAATCCTCTCTCACTTTTGTCAAATTCATCTCTGTTTGGTCGGAAACATAGTTTAAAGTGAAACTGGCCCTATGAGTGGAAAATGGCTTGACTCTTGGAATGATTTCTTGGAAAATGATGGAGACATGATGTTTATGAGTTTGAAATGAACTCATACTTACTGATATGACCTACCTTATGCCTTCTCTACTCATATGTCTTTGATTCCATAACAAACCCTAGCTTAGTGGGAGAGGAAATTAGGGTTTAGTGCTTGTGGAAAATGATGACTTAGGCACCCTTGGAAAAAGACAACTCCCTTTGACATTTGATCAATTGCTGAAGTAGACAATTTTTGTATTTGACACTTGATGTGTTGGCATGTGGAACTCTTAGTTGGAAGCCTTGGGAGATTGAGTACTTATTACATTTGAACTGACATAAAATTACATGGATAAAAATAAAATTACATCTTGGAATGAAAGTCACACTTGAAATCAAAATACAACTTTGGAAACCATTTTGGAGATCATATTTACATGGTAAAGAGACATTATTGGGATCAATCTCACACCTTCTACTTCCCTTTATTGAAAATGAGACAATGCAATGATTTGACCTAATGAAACCCTAGTGACCTAATGAGAAATGAAAGAAACCGACTCAATGAGTAACTTTGACTAAAAGTGGAATGAGAGCAAACTTGTTTTCAGCATGATGAAGACATGGAAGAGGGTCAGCAGGCATATACTTGTGAAGTAAAATGGAACACTTGACAAGGACAACCACGAGTGGAACAATTTTATATCGTGACGTAATGGAATGATTGAAAATTATTTAGAATGGGACACCTAAGATACACATGCAAAATGTGTTTGATCCCTGGTGGAAGTATGAAAATACTGACACTAACAGTCCCCATTATTTGAAGTATATAAGTAAAAAATGGGGGGTTGTGTTTCACCACAACACCCATATAGATAGGTTTCAAAAAAAAGAACTGGGCACGTGAAAGATATGAGAAGGAGACAAATTGAATTTTTGGCCAACAGGAGAAATAAAAGAGGAGCGAGAAATATGGAGGTCTAAGAGGTTATGGAGGCGGATTAAAAGAGATAATGGATTTTTATTTTATTAGCGGAGGATATTTTTTAAATAAATGATGAGCAGGAGGAGAAAACCCTTTATACATATATCACAATCACAGATTAGGGTTGGAACGTTTCAACATAAGACACAAGCGGGAGGGAATGCGATTTGAAATGGGGTATATGACGTGGTAGGGAATGGTGGTCCCAATTTATATCTCAATCGGAAGAAGAGGGTGTTGGAGGAGCAAATGGACTTTGTGTTTTGCAATTTGAAATATCGCAACTCAGTGATTCAAACTTATTGAATATCGATAGTCAAACTTTATCACATTTCAAGAATGTAGACTTATCGCATTTTGAGGCTTTAGGGACTTATCGCATTTTAGGGACCAGAGGTTATATCGCCTTTCGGGGACAGGAAAAATTATCACATATCGGGAATCGGGGAAAGGAGGCGGAAGTAAGTGGAAAAGGTAAGTGATGTTGCGATCTTGTGATGCGAAAAGGTGATGGGTCCCATTTAAAGGCTTTTTAAAAGTGGACAATGAAAATTTATGTTAAGTCAATGGAATATGATACAACCGCTTCAGTTATATTATAAAGAAATTATAGCAAATATCGAAAGTTTATGAAGTGGACCAACAGGAAATGATGGGTCCCAGCAATCCCGCAAATCACATTTTGGGAATGTATACTTATCATATTTCAGGGAAATTGTAATATGTATGAAGTTTGGATCTGAAAACACCAATTGCGATGAAAGGTAAGGGTTTCAGTACGGTTAAGTGCAGAAAATATATACGATATCATATATGTAATATATGATATATATTAAAGGTTTGTTGTGGGGGGAGGAGCTGATTTTTAACAATAAAAAAGGAATTTTAATGGTTAAAAAGGGTTTTGAAAAGGGAAATGAGTGTTGTACTTTGGGTTTCAGAAACATGAAAGATAGAAAAGGGAAAATGAAATGAATGAAGGAAAAAATGAATTTTTCTCACCATTACACTTTGAAAATAACACTTTCTTCTTTCAACTGAATTGAAAAGGTAGATAGATTCCTTGGATAATGATGATGAGACTTTGATTTATTTTTTGAAAAATTGCAGTGCTAACAATGGCTCATATTGGGGATGAAGTCCTCCCTGTGAGGGTTCAAGGACCGTAGTTCCAACACCTTGTCCATCCCTTAATCTCCAACCAAAAATTCTTCTCATTAACTCAAAAATACCAGCATGCGTAGCCATTGGGTAACGGAGTCATAGGCCATATTTCAATCTTCTGCAACTTATTTCAACATGACTAAAATACGGAAATCAAACTGCAATCTAAAACTGATGCTCAAGTGGCGAGCTTATTCATCCTCCTACTTCTAATCAGCTGAAAACTTTCCTAATCAAGTATAACTTGATTTCCAATGTAACCATAAAATCATTTGATCAGTAGAGAGAAAATATTACATGAAACTGTTTGAAAATACCCACAAGGGATATAATATATGCAGCAAGAAACAAACTAGAAACATGCAATTACTACTATAAACCGTGTGTGTCATTTCAACTACTGCTATATTGGAGACCCTTGTTGAAAATGAATCCATACAATCAACAACTGGATCATGAAACATATGAGGAATTTCTAGCTGATACAAAATACCAAGCTGCTGTTGTTTAAAATCCGTTATGTCAATAAAAATCAACTGCTCTTTTCTTCCTTGCAACAACTCATTAACTGCATATGTTTCATTACATTTAAGGGCAACACGACCTTCTTTAAGCTGTTGATTAATTTCTTGGACACCAAACTCAGTAGAGGAACTTAACCTAGCAGAACTAAATGGCAACAATATATCAGGTTCCAAAGGAAGAACATTGTTTTCATTAGATTCTTCGTCTTGAGTACTAGGAAGAATTGGATCCACATGAATTTGATCTTGATCCATACCTTTTTCAAACTCTTCATAAATTTTTTTCCATAAAACTGCTAGAAGAATCTACTTTATCATTCTCAACATAACACTCAAATTCTTCACAACAATTACCAAGCAACAACTCGGATGAATATAGTCCTTTACAATAATGATGAAACATTTCAGGAAATTCCCTTAAAGAAGAAATAGTACCAGCAGGTAAGGACCGGAACGATTTGCGCACATCTCCATCAAAGGAAAAAAAAAATATTTTATTTAGGACATCTTCATGAAACACATCTAGCAAGTGCATAAGTTCATGAAATGAAATTAGGTACTTAGTGGGATGTTCCTCTTCATATCCTCGAAACCTTAAAAGAGGATGTTTCTATTCATCTGTAGAAGGCACCAGATTAAGAAAACCATGAATTGCCGAAACATTTAAAGGAGAAAACCTTTGAGCTAAGATGGAAGCAAAGGCTTTTGACATTCTGAAACTATGGCGCCACCACTGGATTCTTTGTCATGGATTCACCAAGTGAAATATCACAATCTTCTTCAAGTCACCAATTCTTGTTCACCATCAAGAATTGATCATCAAAAATAAAACAAAAGACTCAGGAGAATAATTTGTTTCAAGACCTTTATCTCCTAACAGACACACCAAAATATGTTAGCGCTGGAATCAACACTTGGATTGTGACAAGCGCTTGACCAAACACATCTTAAGCTCAAGGGATTTTCTTATAATTTGATTTGGGTTTTTGGAAAGTAGTTTAAACCCACACACACTAAAAGGGATTTTGAGAAAAATAGAATCTCTCACACATATGAGGGCACTAGTGTATGGTGTGGTAGAAAAATTGTGTTTTTAGCTTGATGGTTAGAAGAATGGAAGATAAACGGTGGATATGTAAAATAGAAGCCCATTTCTAAGAGGATAGGGTAACAAAAATTCTAGATCTAAAATGTATAGTGAAAGAATGATTTTAAAAGACTTATAAGAATCTCACTCTACATTTTAATAATCTCATTGCAAGGAAATATTCTGACTAACATGACCTCATGAATTAGGAATGCTTGATGAATCAAGACTAAAAAAAATAGATTAACATGCATGCTAGATCAAAATACTTATAAAAACATGAAACATGGTTTAATTCCACCTCAAGGAATGCTTATGAATAATATTTAATTCATACTGAATTAGTAAAGCTTGGAAAAAGACTTACAAAAATAGATCCATATGTCTTGGAAGTTCAAAAGACTTATAAAAACATAAGATATAACTTTTATGATAAATCTAGAAAGACAGATAAAGTATGTAAAAAGAGAAGGGAAAAAAATACACACACTACACAGTTTGTGAGTCCTCAAGGGTGCATCTTGATATATTATCCAGTCAGAAATATTCAACACAATATATAATAAACTGGACAACCAATGAACCCTTTCTTCCTCTATCTTCTGTCTATTTATAATTTTACACTATATCTGCCAGCAAGGCTTATACCTTCGGATTCCTTTCATAAACTTAACATAAAACAGATAAGAAGGAGAAAAATTAGATTGTCTGCTATTTTTAGCCATTTACAATCCTAACAGAACTCTGGTGGAATAAATCATATTGACAAACTGAATTTGAGCTTTAAGAAGATACTATTATTTTCTGATAGGTTTTGAATCTTTAAAATATTTGCTGCCGGATTTTCTGTAAACCTCTGACTATTCCTTGAATGTTGCGTGGTGCCTTATGGAAATGTGATGGTGCTGAGAGTAATGGTAGAAATATGTTTTAAAGAAAATCTATCGTTGTTCCCTTCCTTTGGTTTCCTGTTTCTCGTGATAGGGTTTCGAAATAAATGCGGAAAAAGTGTTGGAGTGGAAAAACCCGTATAGATAGGTTTCAAACAAAAGGACTGGGCATGTGAAAGATATGAGAAGGAGACACATTGAATTGTGGGCCAACATGAGAAATAAAAGAGGAGCAAGAAATATGTAGGTTTAACAGGTTATGGAGGCATATTAAAAGAGATAGCGGAGTTTTATTTTATTAGCAGGAGAGAATAAATAATGAGCGGGAGGAGAAAACCCTTTATACATATATCACAATTGCAGATTGGGGTTGGAACGTTTAAACATAAGACACAAGCGGGAGGGAATGCAATTTGCGATGGGGTAGATGACGTGGAAGGGAAGGGTGGTCCCACTTTATATCGCAATAGGAAGAATATGGCATTGGAGGAGAAAGTGGAATTTTTGTTTTGCGATTTGTGATATCGCAATTTAGGGAGTCAAACTTATCACATATTGGTTGTCAAAATTTATCGCATTTTGGGAATGTAGACTTATCGCATTTATGGGCTTTCGGTACTTATCGCATTTCAGGGACCGAAGGTTATATCACATTTCAAGGACATGAACACTTATCACATATCGGGGATCGGGGAAAGGAGGCGGAAGTAAGTGGAAAATGTAAGTGATGTTGCGATCTTGCGATGCGAAGAGGTGATGGGTCCCATTTAAAGGTTTTTTAAAAGCAGAAAATGAAAAATTATGTTAATTCAATGGAATATGATACAACCACCCGAATCATATTATAAAGAAATTATAACATATATCGAAAGTTTATGAAGTGGACCAATAGGAAATAATGGGTCCCAGCAATCCCACAAATCACATTTTGGGAATGTAGACTTATTTCATATCGGGGCAATTGTGATATGTATGAAGTTTGGATCTACGAAACGTCGATTGCGATGAAAGGTAAGGGTTTCAATACGGTTAAGTGCATAAAATATATACGATATAATATATGTAATATATGATATATATTAAAGGTTTGTTGTGGGGGGAAGAGCTTCTTTTTAACAATAAAAAATGAATTTTAATGGTTAAAAAGGGTTTTGAAAAGGGAAATGAGTGCTGGAATTTGGGTTTCAAAAAAATGAAAGATAAAAGAGGGAAAATGAAATGAATGAAGACAGAAATGAAATTTTCTCACCATTACACTTTGAAAACAACACTTTCTTCTTTCAACAAAAATGAAAAGGCAAATTGATTCCTTGGAGAATGATGACCAGACTTTGAATTTGTTTTTGAAAAATTGCATTGCTAACACACAAAAGGAAAAGAAAAGCCTCAATGCAACAATTTGATTCTTCAACAATAGTAATAGGATTAAGAGATGAAGTCTGGACCAATGTAATGCACTTGATTTTGCAGGGATATGTCATGTTGAATTTCAACAAGAAATTTAAGTGCCTACACTAGTGTGCGACCAGGAGGTCCAAGCAGCACCTACACTAGTGTGGGACTACAGGTCTTAGCAGCACCTACACTTGTGTGGGCTAAATTTGGTGCATGTCTATTTTAGTTATCCCTTAATTAAGATGGATAATAAAATGT
Source organism: Pinus albicaulis (assembly GCA_034641835.2). NCBI lineage: Eukaryota > Viridiplantae > Streptophyta > Pinopsida > Pinales > Pinaceae > Pinus > Pinus albicaulis. The sequence goes on from CM076577.1 coordinate 891,940,932, forward strand.
AATGTAATCTCAAAATAACTTGTAATAATTAACTCAGTGTGAGCAACTCAGTTAACTCATGAATTTTGAGTTGAGGGTAGTTGGTGAGGCATGTAGAGTAATTCTAGTTGTAACAAAGTGTTGTGGTAAAACACAACCCCCCAATTTTTGACTTGTTCACTTCAAATAATGGGGACCCTTTTTATAAATTTTTGACTAAACGCCTTTTAGGATTTTATTTAACTGATTATCCTACGCTTTTGTTAATTTTTCATTTTCTTTGGATTCTTGTTTTGATTGAATCAATTTTTTATAAGCCTCCCATTGACGCTTGTTTCGCCTCATTTGGTCAACTGGTTTAAAAATGGTACTCCTTTGAAGTACCATCATTTTTCTAGTTTGGGTTAAAAATGCTATTTTTTTATTATTTTTCGGAGTGGCTGTAGTTTAGAAAATTTCATAGCTAAACTAAACATCATTAAAATAAAACCAAAATAAAATTTAAAAAAAAAAAAAAAAAAATTAATTAATTTATTACATCATCGGATATGTCGCAGATCGCAAATTTCAGATTCATCGCAGATCGCAGATCGCAAATTTTGGATCCATCGCAGATCGCAAGATCGCAATTTCGCAATTTCGGATCCATCGCAATTTTTAGAACATGCACATTTAAAAAACCCCGATCCAAGGTTCTTGCGATATGCGATGTGTTAAAAAAATTTTAATATAAAGTTTTTTGTTTTCCCCTTACGCCTCCCGTACCTCCACCTCACTCACCCTCACGTCGCCCTCACCTCACACTCCACTCACCATATCCCTCCACAAACTCACATGGATGAATTAATAAAGTGTGGGTTGATTTCAATGGTTTGTTTAATGGATTTTGGGTTTAGATTGATTCCAATGGTTTGTAAATTAATTTTTATAATTTTTATATTATAATAATTATATTATAATTATAATATTTATTATAATTTTAATATAATTTAAATTATTATATTGATTATATTTAAATTAACTTTTTCAAATCATTTGTATATTAATTTAATTTTGTAACTTAATTAATTTCTAAATTAGGTGATAATTAATTAGAATTAATTGTATATATTAGTTAGTTAATAATTAATTTAGAATTAATTATTAGATAATTAGAATCTAATTTAGGATTAAAATTCTAATTAAAAATTCTGATTTTTAGCCCAGCAAACATAATTTCCAGATTTATGCCAGATTTGACTCATCAACTTTGGAAGCTCATAGAATGAGTTTTACTTGGCCAAATGAGGCCCAGGATGGCTCATTGGAAAGATAAAATCAAGGAGAACATTTCTGAGGAGGTTCCAATAACAGATTTGATCATTTATTGGGTCAAAAATAAGGCAGAAGATCAAGCTCCAAATTTCTAAAAATAAAATCAATTTTCTGAATTTTGTTTTCTTCATTTTCATTTGCCCAGCCTCTTCTAATTGTAGATTCATGCATCAATATATCCTTGGTTAATTAAGATCGTTATGAGTATCAATAAGAAGCTCAAATTTCCTTTTTATTTATTTAAATAGAATTTGATTGGATTTGTTTTAATGTTAGAAATAATATTTGGATTTTATTGTTGCATCTTAATTCATTTTAATTTCTTTTTGCAGGAAAAAACAATAGAAGGGATATTGAGGAAAAAGATTTCAATCAATGAGAAGACTCCAACAATTAAAGATTGGAATTTTTGAGCAATTAAAGTTGGATTGGGCAGATTTTTCTTCAACAAACTCTCTTCTAAAAATACTTTTGGGAGGATTATAAATTGCAGATTGCAAAATGTAAAAAAGGCTGCTCTCCTCTGCAATTCCAGACTTCTAAAAGCATTTCTGTTATAGGAATTTAGAGTTGTAGATGGGGAGGAGAGAGTTTCAGATCTGAACATTATTGAGGGTTTATGCTTTTTGTCTTGTATTATGCATGATGGGTAGAATTTGCATTTCTGCAGCTCTTGTCTTGAAAGCAGAAGTTCAAGTAATGTAAAGTACTATTAGAGACCAGGATCAGAGAAGAAGATTCAATTAACTGGTATTTTTGGCATTTCTGTATCAAATACTAGTTTCATTTTTATGTTAATAAAATTGTTGTTTCATTTTATTCATGTTTTGGCATTTCTGTTGATATGGATAATTTGTCTCAAATTGTTAAGTATTTCTGCTCTTATGAATTAAACTCTGATTTCTGAGTAACCATTACTCAGAAATTTGTCTTATAACACTTATTTATTAAATAGTAATGTGTTGTGAATTTCTTCCACATGTTATTGTTTAATTATTAGTTTGATTGATATGATAATCGATATCATTTTTGTGAATTTCTTCCGGAGTGTTGTTGATTTATTATTTTAGTCAAATGGTCTAAATAGAATGTGTTTTGGTACTCATTAATGTGAGCTAATTGAATTTCTTCATTAGTTTGACATTAATTAAAAGCCAGACATATTTTAATTCTCATCACTTAATTATCTTGCTCTTAATTGGGTTAGATTTTCATTTAGCTGATTGAGATAGGATTTAGATTAGTTTCTTTTTACTTGCATTATAGAATAAGTTTGCAATTAGATTAAATTTACATTCTTTTAAGTCCTCTTCTCGAAGAGGCAAAATCTTAGTTGTGGTTTGGCTGAACCCAAATCAGCTTAAGGGTCATTCTCTTGCCTGATCAGCAAGAAGAATTGATCTGATATCCCTGTCTATTGGTAGTTAACGATACATTGTAAACCAATAGCGATAGGGAAAAGGTAACTGGACCTAGTTAAACCAGTCGGAGCCACTATCATAAACGGAAAAGGAGCTGTATTAAGGTCCAGACCGGGTGGTTATCCCCCAATGTTGTAGCAGCGATTTTCGAGGCTTCAGCATTTTTGGCGCTAGAAGGAGGGCCTGAAACTTGTTGTCCGTTGGAGTCTTTTCAATTTTAACATTTTATTTAATCACGATGGCTCCTTTTAAACTTCCAATTTGGAGTTGTATCCATGGACGTGCATCTTCCAATACTCCACCCGAAGTGGTAAGACTCTTGTCTCAGGTAAAGTTTAATGGTGAGAGAAATTCTTCTGCTTTTAATCATGTCCTTCAATTTATTCAAAATCTTTCAAATTATGATTTTCAAGGAATTGATGAAGGCATCTTATGCAGACTTTTTACTCTCACATTTGCGGCAAAAGCCAGAAACTGGTGTAGAACTCTTCCGGTTGCCTCAATTCACAGCTGGGATCAATTTGTTACAATTTTCGTTTGTAAATTTGACTGCTATGATTATGAACAGGTATGTGATGAAATTGAATATCTACGAAAGGAAAATGAATCTGTTAGAGATTTTAATATTCGATTTCATTTGAATTGTTTAAAATTTAATGTCGAAGATGAACCTATGAAAGAAGAATCACTAGATTGGTTTGAACATAATTATTCTCTTCCTCCTATTCCCGATCCATATGAAATTAGTTCAAGCTTTGTTCCATCCCCTTCCAATATAAATGAGAAATCCAATTTGGATGTACAAATAAATTGTGATGAAGAGATTTCACAAAGCTTGGAAAATATTTCTAATCAAATGCAAGAAGACAACAATAGAAATTTTGGAGAAAGACCTGCATTAGAATCTGAAAGTTTCTCTGCATTAAATTCAGAAAATCAGATTGCAAATCAGCAAGTGCAAGCAACAATCAAAGTAAATAATAGCATGCAAACTGCTGTACAAATTTCTGAATCTTTTCATGATGAACAAATGTTGAAATCAGAGCAGCAAAGCAATCTTCTTCAAAAAAGCGTGAGTATGCAAAGGAATGATTTACAATCTAAAATTTACAATGAGCATAATGTACAAGAATTCTCAAACAGAAACATTTTTAAATGCATTATTTCAGATTCACATTTTTCCCTTTATCCTGATATTTTTAATGATGGTAATTTTTCCCCTCTTGGTGTTAATGATATTTTAGAAAATACAGAGGCTGATCTAAATGAATTACTATTAAGTTTTTATCAAGATAGAGAAGCAATTAATGATCATTCTTTTGCCATTAATGAACATGAAATTCTTGTTCCTCCGTGTTTGGATATATTGGATAAGATTGAAGGGAATTCTAGAGAATCTTGTGAAGTCATTTATGATAATTACTCTGACATTGAGGATGTTGATTTCTATTTTTCTCAAGAGAATCCTCATGGTAAAATTCAAATAACATCTGAGAATGAGGAACATTTCAATTTAGAAATTATTCCAACTAATCCTCACTCTAAAGCAGATAATCATCTTCATGATTTCACTATTCAAGAAAATATTCCAATTTATGATTCATATCATGATCAAGCTTTCATTCCTGTTCATAATCATAAATCTCTTTCTAATTCACAAGTTGGAATTCGAAATTACTCAAATTCCATAATTCTGGCCAATCCTTGTGAAAACGAAATTATTTCAAAACAATCCCAATTGTGCTGTAACATTAGTTGTACAAATAGTGATTTCATTTTATTTTTGTTTTCTCACTTATTTTGTATTAAATCAGATTTATTTTCAGATTTTTGATACATTACACTGGCATATTGAGCACTTTATTATTAAACATTCAATTGATACATTGCCTTGTTTGAAAATTGAAGTTTTATATTAAAATCAAAAGCATCAAAAGCTATTTCAATTTCAATTTCAATCAATGCTAATGTTCTATCAAAAGCTTCTATTTTCTCAAAAGCAATATCAACAAGAGAATGTATTTTTAGAAGTCTGCCAACAATCCAATTTAATTAATAATTTTCCATTTCATTTGAAAGATGTCCATCCATTTTTGTTTGATTCATTTGAAAAAAATTTGGAAATTTTTCCTTCATGGAAGATTGTCAATAGCTTAACATTTACACATAACACTAACAGTTTCTTCCAAGTCTTTGAATCTAAAATCTCATATCCACAATCTGGCCTGTTATCTCTTCCTTTGAACATTTCCCAATCCTTAATAGAAATCCATCCAGATTTCTATGATCCAATTGGTATTCAATTGGAAAGAAAATTTCATGAGAAGGAGATTTTAGATAAGCTTCTAACAATAGTTGTACATTCTGATTTCAGGTTTAATTTTCTTAGTTCAATTAGATTTGTATTTTTATTACTAAAATTTGAATTGTACATACATGCAGCGATTAAAATGAGAAAATGGTTACATTGGAAATATGACTATACCTAGTCATTTTTCAAGTATATGGTTAGAATAGGAGTAGAGTTAATGTAGTTAATTTATTTTCAATAGTTCTGTAGATTTAAAATAAAACAAAGCAATCAGCCATTTTCATACATGTTCAGTGAAAACATTTTCTCCCAATCAGAAAGTTTTAATTCTTGCTTTCCTTTTTAAATTTCTTATAGCAATACCTCTACTCTGTCTATTTTGAATAATGTCTTGATTAAATTCAATTGAGGTCGCACTTGGCATCTATCCCATGAAATTTATGACTGTCTATGATAAGCTTAATTCTGACTCAATCATTGTTATTTAGTCTAATCTTTCGTGGTAATCACATGAAGTTCATATTATCTTCCTCGAAATTTGCTAAGCTGACCTTAAGGATGCCTATTTTGCTGTGTGCACACATTCAAATCTGTTTTGACATTTTTCCACAATTAGTGGCTTTATCCCATTGGGACCTTTAGTTTATTATTTGATGTTGCAATATGCATCATATTCATTTACTAAAGGCATTATTGAACAGTCACTATAACAATACAGATTTTTCTCAAGTTAATTCGGAATGTGTAGAGGTAATAAATTATTGTTGCAATTCAAAAAGGAAGCATAGTTTCATATTTATTTCTGGTAAATTTTATATTTCTTGAACATGAATAAAGATATCTTATTTAGACGGATTGCTCACTCCGATTTAGAATAAATAATGAGATGATTTTGAACAAAGTCAGAATTTTGATAAATCGAAGGAAGAATTTGAAGATTCATGAGGTAAAATCTACAAACAATTTCCTTCCAGGTATGCATTTACAAGTTCATTTTCATCTATTATTAGTTTATCTTTTCTTTAGTTTATTTTTTATTCTTTTTCTGTTTTAATTGCAGGTTTTCATTTGTTTTCAGAACTTGAAGTAAGCAGCAAACCCATTTCAAATTTGCAACAGGTTCAGGTAAATTTTATTTTGAGAATTTGAGCATTTTTAACTTTGCTTTCAACCATCAGAAAACCCAATTGAAATTTCAAGAAATATTATAGGATTCAACACGATTTTCATATTGCTGATACTTCAGTGAAAATGTTTGCAATATTCTCAGCCTACTCATCTTCGTCAATCATTTCATTCTGATATCACATCATCCACTTCACAACCATTTGTAGCGAAATGTTTCATCGGAAGTAGCTCTTAGCAGTTTTGATAACAAATGGTTCATAAAAGATCTCCGATGTATTACTTCACTCATATGCCATATCGCATTTCTCATATCAGAGGTTTGCGGTTAAGTATACTTCCATTATCATGAATCGTCAATCTCCGATAAACGACTTTACCATATTGCGATGACCACATAATTTCGGACCCGATATGAAATTCAAATCAAGTTTATAAAATATCGCGTCCATTCAATCGCAAATAATGGTAGGAGCGTAACTTTAAAAGGGTCGATGTCTCAGATTCGATATGTTATTAAATTTTCATCATAAATTTATCGGGTCCACTCTTCATCGCATATCGGCATATCAAGAAATGTTACATCATGTGCTTATGATCGCCGATTAGCATTGCCAATTAGAAATCGCCGATATCGCAATCACTTCATCGCATTTTTAATTATTCTCACATCACAATTCAGAATCTGCAATGTGCGATGTGAAATATGGGAAACACAATGTCAATATTCCCCGATCCCCAATATAATATATCTTTAATGATGTGATTGCTTCATTTCATTGCACATGTCCTCATTATATGTTTTCATATCGGCAATTTTCCATTGCAATCTCTGATGTGATAGCTTTCAATGCATGCCTCTGAGAAATTAACATTTAATCAATATATGGCATAGCAACAAAGGTGAAGTCTTGCAAATTAAAATTAAAGCATGGTGAAGAAACATGTGATGTGATCATCCAATACGGCGATGTGTTATTTTAAAAGCGAGCTTGGATAACCACTATGGTAATAAAGCTGTTAATGACAAATTTGCAGCATATTCAAATCATTTTGATTTCTCATATATTTCAATTTTAAATATATAATTCCATAATTAAAAAGAAATTCAATACCTCTCTGTCTTCACATTTAAATTTTATTATCTTGGATGTGGTCTTGATTCTGGAAAATTTATATAATCATGGAGTTTATATGAAATTTATAATATTTTGAGAAACAGTCATTACTGCAAATTTTCATTCTCATTTCTGATGCATTTGTTTTCCCTCAAACATTAGGCATTCCATTTTTTTATTTTACTGCTTGCTTTAGTTTAGATAAAATAAATAATGATTTTGGGTTATAGGATTTTGGTTAGTTTGACTTCTTCAAGTTTTTAACGTTAATTAAAATAAGAAGTCAGCTAGTTTGGAGAAATTGATACCTTTCAGGTAAGATCAAAAGCAATTATCCAATGGTAAGATTCATGTACCCACTTTCATTGATTTCCATTTCGTTACTTTAGTTTAAGTTTTGTTGTTCTGATACATAAATCTATTTTGCAGCTCTTCATAAAAGCTTCCAATCCTCCGCCAGATCATATTTTCGAAGTCCATACTCTTCTCCTGGCATAATTTCAAGAAGCATCAATAATCCTCATTGAAACAGCTACGCTAGGAAGTTTCTGAACCTTTAATCTGTTTCTTTAAGCATTCCTTTTTATTAGAAAATGATTAAGATGATGCTTGGAAACAAAAAGATTGATATCAGACAAAAAGTACTCATTGTGGCTGAATTTTATCGTCATTGCTATCTAAAAAGCCTAAAACACTACAACCCTGCAAGGTATGATTTTTCTAAATCTCTACATAAGAAGGATTGATTACACGATTATTTCTTTCTTCATATTGTTGAGATATTGTTATAAACATTCTTGTTTGAGTTTATCTTGCGAAACTTGAATTTTCCTTTCCACTTTTAAATTTCTTCATTTTTATTTTTGTTTGTTAGTTTCTTTCTTATTTTAGAATAAGAATTCTTTTCCTTTGATTCTCAATTTTGATTTTGGTGACTTTGCCATGATTTATATGGAAGGCCTTCTTGTTACCTAACTATGGTCGGTATACATGGAGAAAAAATTGTTAATAATCATCTATTAACTTTTTCTTAAATCTCTTTTTAAAGTTTGATTTTCTTATTATAAAAGTAGACATACTTAAGGAAGAGATTACCAATTTAGAAAAGTTGACAAAGTATCATAAAATCTGGAGAAATTTCTTTTTCATCAAAATTGTAATCATTTTGAGATTTCAATATTTTATTAAGATCTTTCAAAGTTCTATTATCAATCAAGAAAAGTTATTTTTAACCAAGTAAAGACACTTTACAGCAAAGCACCTTTTAACTCTGAAATTGTCATTCTTAACTCTTAAGGAGTCAATGATTCTCCCTGTCCTGAAGAGTCTTATTTTTCTAGAGTATAATCCAGAGATATATTTAAACTTAAAAGATAAGAGGTCTCATCATGAGCCTGCTTACCATGATCATAGGGGAAAAATAGGCTGACATTACCAACATTGCTAAACAAACCAGGGTAATGGCTTATGATTGCAAACAATTATAAGACAAGGGGTCTCATCACGAGCCAGCTTGTTCAGTCTAATTATAACTAGTGAATGGCATTGTCAACTATCTGGCTACCAAACCAGGACAATGACTTTTAAGATTTATAATAATAATAATAATTAAAAAAATAATAATAATAATAATAAAAAAGAAAAAAAAGAAATAATAATATAAATAATATAAATGGATTTATCTCTAGGTCAATAATTCTTAAAGAGATGGGATTCTGAATCATTGAAGATTAAAAGGTAACCCTGTCGAGACTATAGATGTTTGCTGGCAACAGTGGCTCTACCTGTGACAAATGAGTATATTTTAAAAAGCTAAGCTGTAAAGTGATCCCTGCTTTATCTCTACAACTAATTAAGTACTGATATAGAGTTTTGAAATATTTTAATTTATGAGGAATTTTAAGAAAAATTACAGTTAGATGATTCTTTCTTTTATTCAGACTAATGAACCTAGTCAAGCATTTTAAGCATAATTCTCTTTTCTTTAATTATTTTTACTTGAATTTTAGGAAAATCTCATTCATATCAAACAGAGATAACTGGTTCTTCTCCCGTGTGTCGCCATTGTTGTGGTAAAACACAACCCCCCCATTTTTGATTTGTTCACTTCAAATAATGGGGACCCTTTTTATAAATTTTTGACTAAACGCCTTTTAGGATTTTATTTAACTGATTATCCTACGCTTTTGTTAATTTTTCATTTTCTTTGGATTCTTGTTTTGAATGAATCGATTTTTTATAAGCCTCACATTGACGCTTGTTTCGCCTCATTTGGTCAACTGGTTTAAAAATGGTACTCCTTTGAAGTACCATCATTTTTTTAGTCTGGGTTAAAAATGCTATTTTTTTATTCTTTTTCGGAGTGGCTGTAGTTTAGAAAATTTCATAGCTAAACTAAACATCATTAAAATAAAACCAAAATAAAATTTTAAAAAAATAAATAAAATAAATTAATTAATTAATTTATTACATTATCGGATCCGTCGCAGATCGCAAATTTCAGATTCATCGTAGATCGTAGATCGCAAATTTCAGATCCATCGCAGATCGCAATTTCGCAATTTCAGATCCATCGCAATTTTTAGAACATACACATTTAAAAAACCCCGATCCAAGGTTCTTGCGATATGCGATGTGTTAAAATTTTTTTAATATAAAGTTTTTTGTTTTCCCCTTATGCCTCCCGTACCTCCACCTCACTCACCCTCACGTCACCCTCACCTCACACTCCACTCACCATATCCCTCCACAAACTCACATGGATGAATTAATAAAGTGTGGATTGATTTCAATGGTTTGTTTAATGGATTTTGGGTTTAGATTGATTCCAATGGTTTGTAAATTAATTTTTATAATTTTTATATTATAATAATTATATTATAATTATAATATTTATTATAATTTTAATATAATTTAAATTATAATATTAATTATATTTAAATTAACTTTTTCAAATCATTATTATATTAATTTAATTTTGTAACATAATTAATTTCTAAATTAGGTGATAATTAATTAGAATTAATTGTAAATTAATTGTATATATTAGTTAGTTAATAATTAATTTAGAATTAATTATTAGATAATTAGAATCTAATTTAGGATTAAAATTCTAATTAAAAATTCTGATTTTTAGCCCAGCAAACAGAATTTCCAGATTTATGCCAGATTTGACTCATCAACTTTGAAAGCTCATAGAATGAGTTTTACTTGGCCAAATGAGGCTCAGGACGGCTCATTGGAAAGATAAAATCAAGGAGAACATTTCTGAGGAGGTTCCAATAACAGATTTGATCATTTATTGGGTCAAAAATAAGGCAGAAGATAAAGCTCCGAATTTCTAAAAATAAAATCAATTTTCTGAGTTTTGTTTTCTTCATTTTCATTTGCCCAGCCTCTTCTAATTGCAGATTCATGCATCAATATATCTTTGGTTAATTAAGATCGTTATGAGTATCAATAAGAAGCTCAAATTTCCTTTTTATTTATTTAAATAGAATTTGATTGGATTTGTTTTAATGTTAGAAATAATATTTGGATTTTATTGTTGCATCTTAATTCATTTTAATTTATTTTTGCAGGAAAAAACAATAGAAGGGATATTGAGGAAAAAGATTTCAATCAATGAGAAGACTCCAGCAATTAAAGATTGGAATTTTTGAGCAATTAAAGTTGGATTGGGCAGATTTTTCTTCAACAAACTCTCTTCTAAAAATACTTTTGGGAGGATTATAAATTGCAGATTGCAAAATGTAAAAAAGGCTGCTCTCCTCTGCAATTCCAGACTTCTAAAAGCATTTCTGTTATAGGAATTTAGAGTTGTAGATGGGGAGAAGAGAAAGTTTCAGATCTGAACATTATTGAGGGTTTATGCTTTATGTCTTGTATTATGCATGATGGGTAGAGTTTGCATTTCTGCAGCTCTTGTCTTGAAAGCAGAAATTCAAGTAATGTAAAGTACTGTTAGAGACCAGGATCAGAGAAGTAGATTCAATTAACTGGTATTTTTGGCATTTCTGTATCAAATACTAGTTTCGTTTTTATGTTAATAAAATTGTTGTTTCATTTTATTCATGTTTTGGCATTTCTGTTGATATGGATAATTTGTCTCAAATTGTTAAGTATCTCTGCTCTTATGAATTAAACTCTGATTTCTGAGTAACCATTACTTAGAAATTTGTCTTATAACACTGATTTATTAAATAGTAATGTGTTGTGAATTTCTTCCACATGTTATTGTTTAATTATTAGTTTGATTGATATGATAATCGATATCATTTTTGTGAATTTCTTCCGGAGTGTTGTTGATTTATTATTTTAGTCAAATGGTCTAAATAGAATGTGTTTTGGTACTCATTAATGTGAGCTAATTGAATTTCTTCGTTAGTTTGACATTAATTAAAAGCCAGACATATTTTAATTCTCATCACTTAATTATCTTGCTCTTAATTGGGTTAGATTTTCTTCTACCTGATTGAGATTGGATTTAGATTAGTTTCTTTTTGCTTGCATTATAGAATAAGTTTGAAATTAGATTAAATTTACATTCTTTTAAGTCCTCTTTTCAAAGAGGAAAAATCTTAATTGTGGTTTGGCTGAACCCAAATCAGCTTAAGGGTCATTCTCTTGCCTGATCAGCAAGAAGAATTGATCTGATATCCCCGTCTATTGGTAGTTAACGATACATCGTAAACCAATAGCGATAGGAAAAAGGTAACTGGACCTAGTTAAACTAGTCGGAGCCACTATCATAAACAAAAAAGGAGCTGTATTAAGGTCCGGACCGAGTGGTTATCCCCCAATGTTGTAGCAGCGATTTTTGAGGCCTCAACACAGAGTTTGAAGTGCAGTGGTGCATTATTTAATGCAGGTTGTAATTAGTTTAACTCAGTTAAGTGAGTTAAACTCAGTTGTGCTAGTTGTAACTATTTGATACACTAGTGAAATATCAAGTGAATTAAAAATTATTTAATTCAAAATCAGTGATCTCACATGCAACTGAGGATTTACTATTACTAGCTGCATGCATCTTAGTTCCAGTGGAGACCCAGTTGAGATCTAAGTGAAAGGGATGTTGACTATTAGTTGTAGGATTATTGGGTTGCATCCATGCAGCTAAATACCCATTGGATTTCCCATGATCCTTGCACAGTCAAGGAAGGCCAAAATTCCTATTCTTTAGGGATTTCATTCTACATGAATTGTGCAAGCAAGGTAGGAAGTTCAGAGGCTAAGAGTTGCTATGTGTTTGTAATATTCCAAAAAAATTCACATATTTATTTGGAATATTACAGTTCTTAATAGCTTAATTAGTTAAGTAAATAAAAGGGTGGAGGGACCCATAATCCTCAAAGATGAATAAAATCCACTTTTGATGCATGTATGTGGATATTCTACATCTAGATCTAAATCATGGAGTAGTGGAGCAGCTCCATTAATGATAAAGGAGTGGAGATCATGTCTCATTTATGAGATAGATCATGGAGGATGAAACAGTCAAATCAGATCGTGGATCTTAAATGTAAAATCATGAGGATCTTTGAAGAGTTCAAATAAGATCATAATGCATTCAAAGTAAGATTATAAAGAAATTATGATAAGTTAGTGGAGGAAGTGATGCATAAAATGCACACATGATGGAGAGGGTGATCACCACATGTAGACATGATGGAGGACATGGAGAAACAACGCAGTCAACTATGGAGGCTTATGTCCACATGTACAACACAGTTTATAGGTGGGTCTAGGCTATGGAAGGCTCATAATCTATATAATGAAGGTAAAGGCACAATAGAAGGCATGACTTGGATTATTCATTTTATTTGATCTATTTAGATCTAGATTTGTCTTAGGAAATTTCTATGCACTCTTATGTTGTTTAGCTAGGTCTGCAGTGCTATTTAGCACAAGGTGTTTCCGAGTGGAAATATCACCCTTACCCATGGGGACTTTGAATGCCTACTCTGGGAAGGTTTTCTATTGAGTTGTATTCCTCATCAGGCATTGGTAGCATCTTCAGAAGGTTGTTTCTAGAATTCAACTAGGAACCCGATGGAGGATTCATCTTACCACTTTCTTCTTCAAATTCAGTCTTCCAGGAGCATCAGATCTATATCTGACATTCAGGCCATTAAGTTTTACCTCCATGCAACAACAATTCCTTCAAGGATTACACACTCTATTCCTGTAGATCTATTGGAAGAAGGAAGTTTCAAGTATTTTAGCTGGAAATCCTGTGAGGGATCATCTCCTCACATTGGATCTATTTTTTCCATCATTCAGGAGATGATCTGACATATCTAGTAGCGGGCTATTGAGCCTCCCTCTCTTACAACACAATTTTCTGAAGTTGTTATTCATCCAATAGCTATTTTCAGTGGAGGATATTGGAGGAGCTAGACCTTGAGCTTTTAGCCCAAGGATCTAGTGAAGGGATCAACCCTTATTGCATACATCTGATTGTACATCATATTGTAATAATCTTTGATCAGATTATGTAGCAGATCTGCATACCTAGTAGTGTATAGGTGAAGCCCTAAGAGGGTGATTTTCCTAGATCCATAGATCTAGAAAATCCTTTCTAGGTTATCTTGGGTATCCATCATAGAGCCCAGATCTAAAGTTTTGGCATCATCAGAGCTCCCAAACTGAATATATCTAACTTTCTATATTTTTGGCAGTTGGAGTCCCAACAGTTGCAGCAGGGATAGCGCAATTTACCTTCCAACAGTTCAACAGTTACACGGTCCCTCTTGTGGGATCATTTTAGGGTCATTCTAGGCCATCTCTTTGGCTTGAGAGTCTCATATTTTGAGCACTGTTGTACTAGTTTATCCACCTCCTATTAATAAAATGTCTCAACTATTTATGTGCATTCTGTTGTGTGTATAGATTTTTTTTTAACTTGCTGCAGTTCTTATATTGTGTTTTAGTATTACTGAATTCTCCCTTTTTGGATATTACAGTGGTATCAGAGCATGATCTTTGGCTCAACTTGTGAAAACTTCATCTTTTTCATCAAAAGAAGAAGCATATAAAATAGATCTATCATGAAGGAGGATTGTAGTTTTGCCACTCTTCTCTTTCGATCCTTGCAATATCTCTCCAAGGAGTTCAATAAAATGAAGAGATAAAGGAAAACAAAGGATCCAAGAAGAATATTGGATGAGGAAAGTCCAAGAAATTCCTATCAGTAACAAAGAAAACTGGAGGATCATAGATCTCCTCATAGATTTACTATTCCCACTTTATTTGAAGAAGGTGAATGGTATAGCAATGAAGAAAGGAGAAGCATGGAACTTGAGACTCATGAGACTCTCAGTTTATATCTTTAAGAATACAAAGCACAATCTAGAGCATTCGAGGGGAATTTAACTCTCCAAAAATTCTTCAAACTCAAAGAAGAAAGAAGATCCTATAGTAGCAATAGAAGAAAGAGGCACAATAGATTCTATTTGCCTACATTTGATGGATCTCCCTCAAGCACTATTAAGGCTTGGAGGAAAGAGTTAGATGAATTTTTCAGGCTACATCCCGTGGCTAAAAAAGAGGCTATCCAGATTGCAGCACTTCATATTTTAGGTGAAGCCAATGATTGGTGGTTTGGTCACATGGAGCATGCAAGGGTGACTAAATATTCAGATTTCTTTCACAAGTTGAGAAAGAAGTTTGATGTGAGAAAACCAGAGATATGTCACAAAGAGATATTTCTTAAGGAAACAAAGGAGGATGTCATTCTTATCACTTTGGACAAGGAGTCACTACATTCACCACCGGTTGCAAAAGTACTTATATTCGGAGGAGAGACACTTGCATCTTTGCAAGATAGCCTTAAGCTCTTGACAGATAGAGTCCCATGCATGATTCAGGACATGCATGAGGAAGATAAGGTAGATTCTAGCACTGGTACATTGATAGAAGATCAGTCATCACTCTTACCAGCAGTTGGAGAGACCTTATCCCGGTTGAAGGAACCCTTATGGTCTTACAAGAGGTTCCCACACATCGGTTGATCCAAGGTATGCATCCACTTTCATATCATATTGTTTCAGTACCTCTTATTGAAACTTATGGGAACATGTCATTAGGGCCATTGCATGACCAAGGATTAGAACAACATGTTGATTTGGAGCAACAACATATCACTACGCAGAGGACCCTTGAGTTGATCAAGGAGGAGATGAAGAGATATCCCAGTTCATCATTGTTGAGCTAAATTCAACCCTTTGAGTTGAAGTGTAGAGTTTCAGAATATGGGATGAGCATGATCCTATGTACAATGGCTGGCTATGAGTTCAGCATTGTGCCTTGCCATGAGACATCATATGTGTCACCATGAGGATCTATAGTGTTGTCACTTAGTAGTAGTGATGATGAGAAGGCCCCATTATTCTTGGAGCATTCTAAAGGTAGCTTCACTCATGAAGCAATAGAGGTAAATATGATAGATGGTAGACATCTTGAGATGAGGAATATTTTCTCCTTTCCAGATGACACTTTCTCAATGAGCATTTCACAGCTCAAAGAGAAATTTATACCTGCAATAGATCCAGAACCTCACTGGTTTTGGAGGGCCATTGATGAGAAGAGGATCTCATGGAGAGATCTCATTGGAGGTGCACTTAAAAATATCAAGGAGTGAAAATTTATTCAACAATTTGAGGAGGTTGGTGTCCTACAATGGGAGGATACCAACTTTTTGCAGAATCAGATTCATCATCCACATTGGGATGAATGGTTGATGATGTGGAGAAATGGGTTGGAAAACCACTTACAAAATTATGAGACAGTTCAGCAAGAAGCATGGTTGCATTGGTTTCTCTTGGGTGAGTATGGTTACTACCCAACATCACATATTTCCATGATCCACGCCTTGTACAACACTCATTTAATGAATAAGGAGGCATGGATGCGCTGGCTGCTCTTGGGTGAGTATGGTTACCACCCAATAGCTCATATTTATTTGACTCATGCCTTGTGTATCAAAGACAGAAAGAAGCATAGGAAGGTGTGTTCACTTTGGTTGAGAGAGTTTGGCCATCACATGACATCTCCCATGTTTATGTGTTTTGTATTGTTTGTAATATGGCATAATATTCTCATGATGTGTGATAATGGCGTTTGTCTGTATTGGGCTAATATGACATTCCATATGTCATTTAGTATGTTGTTGTTGCTCCATGATTCACATGATAACATGAAGAGGCAACAAGAGTCTTTGTTGCTTTGGATTTTAGTGGGGGACTTTGGTCCTACATACTCCCCTAATTTGCATGATAGTGTTGGAGGATGGTAGCAAGAGGCACTCCTACGATGGCTCTTACTTGGAGAGTATGGACACTGTACTTGGTATTTTGATGGCGTGGTGTGGCAGCAGGGAGCATTGCTGCGTTGGTTACTATTGGGAGAATATGGTTTGTGTTAGTTGTCAGTAATTTTGGCCTTTTTTGATGAATAAATGATTTCCCTAGATTTCTAAAAACAAAGTTAACGAACATTGTGAGTTCTAGAAATCTCACTGCCTACATCATCCTTAAGATAATTTTTCACTATTTCATCATTCCATAATGTCTAGCTTTGCCTACCAGTCCCAGAAAACCCATTAGTGGCTTATGTCACTCTTTCTGTCTATACGCTTTCACCTTTGGCCCAAATCCTCTATTTTATTTTCCTAGAAACCCCCCACTGCTACCTAAGCCGGCCAATCAAATAGCTTTTTTGTGTCTCCCAAAATACCCCTAAACACTCATAGTCTCAAACTATTCCTGTAGGCTCTTTAGATAAATCAAGTACATTGAATTTTGGATCTTCAATACATTAGTTTATCATAAACTCTATCTCACACTTGATGATCCAAAATTCTAGGTCTTAGTCCAAAAGCCAAGTCCTAGAAAGCTTCCACTAGGTCACCTACGGTTTCACAAGGTCATAGGGTGGATTTGGTGCCCTACAAACTCTTTTTTTCCTGTATGAAGAAACTACATTCAAAGAAGAAAAAGACGGGTGATCTTGTCCAAACTGATAAAAAAGGTTATTCAGGGAAGGGTTTTTGGCCTAAAGCACAAATCTTGCAAGGGGGCAGTTGCCCTTTGCTCACATTTCTGCAAGAGGATCAAATAACCATCAGACTAGCAATGGGTAAGGTAAAAGAGAAAATTATCATAAGAAGACCATTCATAGCAAGAAGAAAGCAACAAGCATATGTTTGATGAGAATCAGGGTTTGTGACTGTTTTTGACCAAACACGTAAAACAGTCCAAGAGCTACAGAAACAAAGGTCACTTCAACTCCATCAAGTGCACATTGAAGGCTTTTAGGAATGATAAATGAATTTTGAGAAGTTTCAGATAACTTAGAAGACAACACTATTTACTTTTTCCTAAGCAGCCCTAAAACCTAGGAGTTTGGGGAGATGGCCAAAAAATGGTCAAATGATAATAAAGAGCCTCCTTCATAATATCAGATGGCTTCAAAGTGTTTCAAACTATCCTCTAGGGTTTGGAAAAGAGTCACTAATTCCACCTCTTCAAAAGGTAAAATCAGAGGTTTTAAAGGGATCAAAGGAGGCATACCTAAACACCAATACTCCATTACACCAAAGGAAGAAAGATGATAAAGAGTATTAGCAAAAGGGCCAGAAATATTAGTTCAAGGTTTTCACTTCTCAAAAGAATAGTTAGAGGCATTTTCAAATGGTCCAAGGAGGCAAGCATGAGGTAAAAATGCCTAAAGAGGTAATTATGATAAGCATGGTCTTAACTATTGAAGAGGAAAAGTGTTAAACTCCAAAAGACAGTGATCTAAGGCAGAGAAGTTGTATACACACCTGCAAGAACAGAAGTGGCCAGAAGAGACACAATGGTTTAAAAACAAATGCCCACCTCTCCCATCAAAGATATATCACTGGAAAACTGATAGGTTTTTCACATTGGGAGGTTTTTCACTGTTTTAAAGAAAAAACATGACAGAATGTAACTCAGAGGAAAACATGTCAAATTGATCACAAGTTTGTTGTGCATAAGTGTTAAAAATCATGAAAGGGTTTCATTTTTTTCCAAATATAGATAAGAGGCACATTTTTAGCTTCTTCAGGAAGTTTGTCAGTCCAAGGAGTGACTTCAAAATGCTTCAGCAAGGCAAAAAGGGCCATATTTTTAACTCTACCACCTACATGACCAAAAGGAGCCAAAAAGATAGTGAGAAAAATAAAAAGAGAAACTAAACCTTAGAAAGTGGGTTTTTGTTCATAAATCTATTTTCAAAAAAGCTATAAAGGTCTCCTTGACCCTTTCCCCACCTCATTTGTCTTTGCAAAAGGAGAGAGAGTCATTGAAAGAAGTTTTTAAGGGTTTTTGATCAACTTGGGCAAATGTTTTTAGGTGTTGCACACCAACAAAGGCGCTACACACCTGGATGTCGGCGATGCGCATAGACGAGGTGGCCGTAGTGTAAATTTACACTGCGGTGCACATCGGGAGGACGACGCTACACACAGGCTCATAATGACCCGACTGTCCACCTTTGCACACCAGCGCTGCGCTCCGAATTGGCCCGAAAGCCCGTTTCACCACCTGAATCACCCACTAAAGGCCTCAGGTGCTACACACAAGCGTGCCAGCCTGACCCGACCTGAACGTGCAGTTGGGTGGTACTACGCTCCTGCATTTTTTTGGTTAAAGTTGCTTAAAAAATGACCTAAATTCAATTTCTTGCCTCCAAAGCTCCTGGAATAGTCAAAGCAAGGTTGGTGGTTTTCTTCCTTACCTTCCAAGTAGTCTTTTTCATAAACAAGGAGAACATTTAAAGCCTAATATGACCAAGCCCTAATCTGCATGAAAATCAAATTATTAACCTTTTAGGGCAAGGTTTTGCAAATTTGAAAGGTTGTCATAGGTATAAGGGCACTCACTACCAGCAAACCTACTTCTAAAAACTCTTAAGCACTCCTTGATTACTTCATCTTGCCCTCATTTGCAAAAATATTCCCTCACATCACTCGTTTTCCCTTCCTAGACCCAAAGGCTCTCAAAAAGCTAAAAATCTTTTGTTCTTGACTAGTCACCATGTCTGAGGAAGAAAACAATACCGGAAGCGATGAAGGCCAAAGACCTATCAAGCCAAAAAATAAGGGAGGAAGGGTTATGTTTACGAGAAAATCTATCTGGCCAACATCAGGGGATCTCCTCGGTAAAAAGTCCCAACTAGACTCTAAACTATTTGGAATAGGGATCCGTCTGGGGTGTGGGTCCGGCTATCGCTTAATTCTCCTTTCCTTGGGTCTCAGTAGGACTCTATAAACCTGTGGACACATGCTTATTCGGATGATATAAGACACATGATTGATGAATCAAATGAACATACAACACTATGCGTAGAAAACTGAATTATAAAGCATGAGGCCAAAGGAAATGCTGTCAACAACATATCATTAGGGTCATGCTTGTACGTTGTTCTAACCACAGAAGAAACAATTCTTTATGGCAGAATACCCTTCACTTCCTTAAATGGTTTTGGTGACAATATAAATGTCAGTAAACAAAGTTATTAACATTCATTGAGAAAGCAAAATAAACTTAGCACCATTAACACATGTTTAGAAAACTATAATGCATAAATGATGTAATTGGAGACACAATTTCATTAATCAAAAGATGTTAGAAACTGAAAACAGAATACTCATAGTGTTCACACATTGACCAACATCAAATCCAAAAATGGAGTTAACAAATGCTTGTATTCATACTAAAAAATGTGTAGTCCTTCTATACAATGCTCTATATCTCTTTGAATCCCAAACAAAAGGTCTTTAAAATTTTCCTGAAGGAAGTTTTTATAGAACAAAAATTACCCTTTGGGCTTCCCAAATTTTCGCCTTCCTGACCATTGGGTTTCCTTGAGACCTAAATGGAAGATGCGACCTGCGACCTAGTTGGACAGTGCGACCTGCAACTTGGTTGGATAGTACGACCTGTGACCCCTTCTGTGGATTTACGCATTGCAATCTGATCATGGGAGTGTGCACGTGATTGCGAGGTCGGGAACATCAACTTGTTGCTCCTTGAGGAAATTCTGCCATGTGCAATAATCTGCAGCGACTGGGGAGATTAGAGGAGTCTCTTCCCTTAATCGGTGCAGGCATTCTAAGGCATTCAGAATCGGAGTTTCTCTCTTGAGTGTGACCTGGTTAGTTAAATAATCCAGTTTAGTGTAGATCCAAACTGGTGTTATGACGAACTTAACCAAGTTCTCCTGTGATGCGGGAAGATCAGGTGTAGTGGCGGCTTGTCTGATAGGTTGTAGAAATGCTTGAATCTCCTGATCTATCTATCCCCACGTCTTCTCCTTTCTTAGTGCACCTAGAGAAGGAATGTGGTGTAGTTCATGCATTGAGTCGATGCCACTGATCAAATTCTCATATGCGATCATTACCTTTTCTATATCTTTAAATAATTTCTCCTTGGATTGCATCTTGATACAGTTTTGGACCTTGTCATTCTAAGTATGAATCCAATATTTCTTGGGAAAGTTTTCCGGATCTTGTGGGTATCTGCCTGTCAATTCTATCATTCTATCCAAAGCGGCGGAGGAATCTTTCCGTTGCTCGTTTCTCTGCTTTATCTCTACTTGGGCTCTTAGTAGAGGTGCGAATATTTGTTTTATGGTGAAAATCTCCCCGTAAACCTGTCTTATGGTGGCCTCCAACGTCACCAACTCTCTCTGGACAGTGAGCGGTACTTCGTTAATAAGAGTATTTTTGTCCTCGAGCTGTTGGATTTCTTCCCTTAGTGCTCTCTTTTCTTGCTTCGCCCTTGCTTCCCTTTGTTCAGAGTCCTGTAATCTATTTTGTAGGGAAATTATTTCTCTACTCATCCAGCTCACATTTTCTTCTGTGGCTACGGAAAAACTAGTGCCGATCAATGCTATCATCACTGGGTTGGTCCTAGTATCTAAGACTATATCTTTCTCCGCCGTGGCTGTGAATGGGGCGAAAGGGTTCCGTGCTAGGAATCTCCTCTTTTCTTATCGGATTTTGAAGGTGAACTGATCATAAGTGAGTCTTGTTAGGTTGAACACCTCCTCCTCTTGTCCTTTAGAGGATCCTGGCTCGAAGAGTGCAAAATGCGTGTTAATTATAGGTACTTCTATGGGCTGCAGCTCAGTTTGTACTCATGTTAATGGAGGATGTGTCTCGGTGTCTTTTGATCTTTGATCCTCCTCTTCTTTTCTCTTTTGTTCTTCTTCCTCTTTCCGAAGCTGCTCCACCTCTGCCTTGTCCTGTTCTGCCTTCTGCCTGCGCTCTACTTCCGCTTTTGCTTCCTTCTCTTCCTTCCTTCTGCGTTCGGCCTCCACCTGATCCAATTCTTTCTTGAGCTACCGTTCAGATTCTTCTTTCTCTTCCTGCTCTTCCTTCCTCTTCTGGGCATCCTCCGCATGTTTCTTTCTCTGTTCTACCTTTAGGTTTTTCCTACGCTTATCTTCATCTTCTTTTGCCTTCTTTTCAGCTTCTAGCTGAGCTTCTGCTTCTTGTTCTTTCTGTTTGGCGGCAAAGTTGTGGCCTGTGCTGGTTCGAGGCTTCTTGGCCTGGGAAGAAGAGGCACCTCCCAACTCGCGGATTCTTTCCTCCAAAGTATGATCATCTGGATCCTCCTGATCGAACCATGCTCCCGGGGCGAGTTCCCTATCCGTGTTATACCAATTTCTTTTCTCATCCTCATATGGGTGTTCAGTATGCTGGTAGCTCCATTTGAACTTGGCCAGTTTGCATTGGTCAGGGACTATCCTCTCAGGATCGTATGTCCGGTGATCCAAAGGCCCCAGGTAGAAACCTTTGATTTGTTCCACTTCCTCCTCTACCTCCCTGAAATCCTTGACTGTATAGGCACCAATGGTGAGCGGAAATGTAGGCCATGGCTTTTTCTTACCTTTAGTAAGGACCTTTTAGAAGCTAGAAGTCATTTGATAAAATACTTCCTAAAGAAGCATCTTGTCCATAACGAATTGGGGCAGAGCATGAGGAGTCTAGAATGAACTGAAGACTCGAATAAAGGTGTATTCTGTGAGTGGAAACCAATGTGCTACCTTGAATAACTTTTCCATGGCTCGCTAGGACATGCATAGGGTATCCTGACCGAACAATTTCCTGTAGAGTGTAGGGATGAAATGTTGTGAGATTGACTCTATATCCTGCTTGTACTTAGAGTCCCAAAATACCTGAATTTCTATGTGAACTGGGCGTGCCCACTCCGGGTCCCAGTTGTGAGCCCATCCATCAAAGTGGCACCTGGAACAAACTACATCCAATAGATAGGAGGCCATATAAAATTTGGACAAGTATCCCTCCTTTGGTGCCAGTGCCACAGATATGTTTTTTTTGAGAGACGCCACTAGTAAGCTGGCCCAATTGAAACGAGTGCCGTATACAGTAACATAGTTCATCAGGGATACCCAAGTTCCACTAAATGTGGTGGCATCGGGACGACCATATATCCTACAAAGCATAGCTGCTACCAGCTTGTATACCTTTCTGAGGCCCGCCACTGGATACTCCTGATCCTTCTTGATTTTTAACTTCTCGGGTTCCTCCCACCATCCTCTCAGGGTGTCTGCTATGGGGACCGTATGGGTGGTGGCCCATTCTTCTGTGAAATTCTGTTCCCTTTCTGGAAGCACGTAATAAAACTCTGCATCCGAGCCCTTTAGAGTTGTAAAATCTCTTCCCTTGTGGTCTCGAATTACCCACTTCTTGGGGTCGATATTCTGTATGATCCATTCAATGACTTCCGCACATGGGAATATAGCAGGGTGGGCACCCACGTAGTGAAGCTTCGACCTTTTAATTTGTACATATACTTGTCGGTCGGGGAGGTCCTCTGGAAATTCTGGTTGTGCAAATTCTTGGTATACTTGATACCAACTCATGTTGTCTCCTTTGCCAAATGTACATGCAGTGTCCCCATAGATCGGGGGAGGAGACATTGGTATTTCCATTTCTGTGTCTTCTATCTCTGGGCTCTTGTTTTTCTTGCGAACTGCCGGAGGTCCCATGTTGCTTGAGGCTGAAGAGATGGAGACGCACTCTAACTCTGCTTCAAAATCACCTGGCATGTTCATAAAACAGTCCCACGTTAAGATAGATGCCATAATAATAAACGCCTAGGTACTACTTTTTTAACTCTGCCCAACTGAGACCCAGGAAAGGGCGAATTAGTGACTTGCGACCGGGTCGCTGAGTCGCAGAGGCTCAAACTTCTATAGGGGTGAGACCTTGCGACTTAGCAACTTGTGACCGGGTCACTGGGTCGCTGGGTTGCAGAGGCTCAAACTTCTTGAAGGGTGCGACCTTGCGACTTGGTGACTTGGGACCGGGTCGCTGGGTCATTGAGTCGCAAGGTCACGAACTTCAAGTTTTGAATGAGATGCGACTCAGCGACTCAGCGACCATGGGTCGCAATGTCGCAGGGTCGGAAGTTGTGCTAGGGCTGAGCGGAATATTTCGTCGACGGCGCGGCCCTTTTGTTCCATTTTAACATAAAAAATACCAGGATTAAGTGAGGAAAACCAATAAATTAGGATGAAGAAGTCATGCGGGGAAAAGAAAAACACATGGGTGGCTAGTTGGCTACATTTACAAGTCTGTGTTAGGAATGGCAGGGTTTGGATCATTTGAAAAGACTCAGGCTTCAAAAGGATCTCAAATGGGAGATGCTAGGTGGCTTTAAAGGACTACGATCAGTGGACAAGGGCAACAAAAGGAAAAAACGAAAAAATTAGGAGGATTAGGCAACTTACCTGAGAAAAATTCGCTCCAGTTGACCTATCAGAAGCGTTTTTTTCTCTCCAACGTGTGGTTGAAATGCGACCTAGCGACCCTTCTATTTATAAAAGGGTCGCGTGTGCGAGCAATAAATGAGGTCTCGGGGTCGCAAATATCCCGCGCTTGTGAGGTGTGCGACCTTGCGACCTTGCGACCTGGGAGGGTCGCAGGGTCGCAAAGTTGCTAGGTCACATTTTGAAAATTGAGTGAGATTAGCGACTCGTCGACCTGGCGAACTAATAGGTCGCAAGGTCGCTAGGTCACAAATTTGGAAAAAGACCTAAACTGCAACTCAGTGACTTAAGGATTTTTCTGAAACAGACTTGAACTTCAGATTTTGACTTAGCTTTTCAATGCTCAGAGGGGCTCAAAAAAATTTTAGATGGTGAATTTTTGGAGGGTTTTGTAGTGGCTACAACAGGTTAATAGGTTTGAGCCCTTAGACACCATTCAAATCACTTATTCTCCCATGATCCTTGCATGTTTTCAAGATGTTGGATGTTATCAATTTTGTGAGAGGGTTAAATAAGTCCAAAGTGATACAGATCTTGGGGGGAGGCCCCCAAGATCTAAAAAGCTTAAATGGATCTGACAAGATCTAGAGAATTAAAATGCTAGAAAAGAGAGAGAGAGCACAAAGAAAATACAACCACAAATAAACTTGTTTTATTAAAATAGAGAATAATTGTAGAAGCTACATTGTGGTGGACAAAATGTCCTTTTACAAACTGAGGCTTGTTATTTATAGTTTTTTTTTAGTTACAATACCATGTGTAGATAGCATAGATGGATACCATGGGTCAAAACCATGGGTCAATACCATGGGTAGATACCACTTACAATACCATGGGTCAATACCATGGATAGATATCACTTACAATACCATGGGTAAATTCCATGTGTGGATGAATACCATGTGTGGATACATACCATGGGTGGATGAATATCATGGATAGGTGTCACTTACAATACCATGGGCGAATAAATACAATGGGTGGATGAATACCATGGGTCGATGACATTTACAATACCATGGGTGAATTCCATGGGTGGATGGATAACATGGGTAGATGAATACCATGGGTGGATGCCATTTTCCATTCGGATCATTCCTCCCTCCTTAAGAAGCAATGGTCCCCATTGCATGAAGTTCCCTCCAAAGAAGCCTTTGTTGAATATGAAGAGCCACTGAAGAGAAGGGTTTTGTGTAGTTAACCCATAACCGTGATGAATGAAGATCCGAGGATAGAGATACCCTGTAATGCTTGTGACCAACTGTGATATTGACAGTGTGTAGCCTAAAAATGGACTTCGATGAAATGTGGGTTTGTGGATGAACCAAAACCATGAAAAACGAAGATCCGAGGATAGAGATACCCTATAATGCTTGTGACCAATTGTGTTACTAACAGTGTGCATCCTAGCAAATGGACTTCGATGAGAAAGATTTGGTGCAGTTGACCCATAACCATGATGTTGATTGTTGATGAAGTAGTAGGTGCATAAATAGCTTGGGGTGGGAGGGCATGTCTCCAAATAACCCAAGCCAAATGATGCTATGCTAAAACTGATGAATGTGAAGCAGGTGCCTACTAAAGCGGGGTGGGAGGGCATGTCTCCAAAAGGGAACCCGCTCCGAATGCTGCTCCAAATTTAAAATGAGCATAACTCGGTCAATATAACTCAAAATATTTACTATAGCCTATTTTTGGAAATGGAATGATCATTATGCATCTTCTCAAGTGTTTTAAATCGATATCTGGAGAATCTAGACTCTCAAATTCGCGTTGGAACTGTCTCGTCGTCACAAAATTTCTGAAAAAAATAGTTGATTTTAAATCAACGATAACTCCCTCGTTTAGACTCCGATTCAACCGATTTTTTTTTAATTTGAGTATTTTTTCGCAAGGAATACAGATCTGGTCTTTTTTTTTGTAAATTTTTCACCAAAAGTTTCATATCTGATCTGAAAACTCGGTGCCCAAAAAAATTCATGGAGTTTGTTGAAGATTGTTGCCAAAAATTGAAACTGAAATATGCTTCAAACCCTCATTCCCATGGATTCGTAACCTAGTTCCGATACCACTGATATGGATCTTGGGGGGAGGCCCCAAGTTCTAAAAATTTGAAATGGATATAACAAGATCTAGAGAATTAAAATGCCAGAAAATAGAGAGAGAGCACAAAGAAAATAAAACCACAAAGAAACTTGTTTTATTAAAACAGAGAATAACTGTAGAAGCTACATTGTGGTGGAAAAACTATCCTTTTAAAAAATGAGGCTTGTTATTTATAGCTTTTTTTGAGTTACAATACCATGTGTAAATAGCATAGGTGGATACCATGGGTCAATACCATGGGTAGATACCACTTACAATACCATGGGTCAATACCATGGGTAAATTCCATGTGTGGATGAATACCATGTGTGGATACATACCATGTGTGGATGAATATCATGGATATATGTCACTTACAATACCAAGGGCGAATAAATACAATGGGTGGATGAATACCATGGGTCGATGACATTTATAATACCATGGGTGGATGGATAACATGGGTAGATGAATACCATGGGTGGATTCCATTTTCCACTCGGATCACAAAGCCACTCAGACTTGATTAGGTTGTTCATTCTCAGCCTACAAAACCACCAAGTCAACCTAGCAGGAGTGAATTTTGAACTCTCATCTGAATCCATTGTTAAAACCATAGGAATACCAGATATTGGTGAGAGATGGTTTAAATAGAAGAAATTGGACTTGAGCTACTATGAGCCCTACCTCAAACCTAGTTGTCAACAAGGCTACAAGGTTTTTTTCCCCTTCTTCTACCTGCTAGAGAGATATTCCCTACTGATAAGGAAGATTATCAAATACTTCACTTGTGAGGGGAGGTATTCCAAAGTTTATTCATACCACATAAGGCTAATAATGCACTTCACCAGGGTTAAATTGCTAAACCTACCATACTATCTCTACCGAAGCATTGACAAAATCGCTTCAGTGGTCGAGGAGTTATGCCCACCAAATGTAGAGCCTTTTTCACCACTCCTTGGTTAAGATGATTGTTTTACACCAGCTAGAGGAGCAAGGAATCCCTTGGGAAGTTTTTGTCTCACATGATGTGTTTGAAAATCCCGAAGCCTTCATTTAGAAAAAATTTCCTTCCACTTCACATCCACTTACCTCCACTCCTCCATCATCTCCACCTATGCCTTCTCCATAAGGAAACTTACCTCCTGTTTCTCCTCCTCATGCATCAAATGAAAGTGATAACAATGGCACTGATGGACAAATAGATGACAGTGAAAGGGAAGAAAACAGTGAGGTAGAAATAGAGTTAAATGAGGAAAAAGAAGAGGACAACAGTGTCGAGGAAGAAGATGATGGCAATATCCATGAAGAACAAACAAATAACAGTGGAGGTAAAGAAGACAACGAGGCAAAGACAAAATCTAGTGAGAAAGAACAAGAAGATGATGATGACATGGAGGAGAGAGATGAACATAACAGTGGAGGTAAAGAAGACAGTGAGGCAAAGACAAAATCTATTGAGGAAGAACAAGAATATGATGATGACATGGAGGAGAGAGATGAACATAACAGTGAAAATGAGGAAAACAATGAGGAAAGTACAGAGCTTAATCAAGAAGATGAAAGTGATGAAAATGATAAAGAGAGTGGGGCAGAAACAAAGCCTAATAATGAAGAAGAAGATGATGATGACATGGAGGAGAGTGATGAAGATGCCAGTCAAGAAAAGGAAAGTAGTGATGAATTTGAGCAAGACAGTGATAGTGATGACACCAATAAATCACTCTCAAGTGTAGAAAAGGGTATTGATGATGAACAAGATGAAGACCAAGATTATTATGAAGAAAACAATGAAGATAATAGTCAGCAAGAAGGTTCACAAGAAAAACAAGAGATAAAAATGCAGGAACATGACAGTGAGCCCAATGATAGTGCAAGCAATGCTGAAAAGAATGAAGACAAGAAAATTAAGAAAAAGAGGGAGATGATGAAGAAATTGAAGACCAAGAGCAGGCAGATGATGAAATTGAAATAGAGTTTGAAAGGGAAGGCATTGACCAAGGAAATATCACAAATGAGACAATCAATGATGAGCAAGGAAATAGTCATGACAGTCATGACATCTGTCATCACTGTCATGATGTCTGTCATGAATGTCATGACACAAATCAATATCTAAATGACCAAGAAACTCAATATGACAGTGCAGGAACTGACAAAGAAGAGGATCTTAGTGAAGGACAGAGCCAAAATGAGGCAAGTGAGGAGGGTAGTGATAAGTTTGAAGGCCAAGATGACAATGAAGAAAATAGTGAGCAAGAAAATGATGATGATGAGGCTAAAGATCAAGAAATCAGTGACCCAATGGAGCATTCCTATTATTTAATAATCTATTCCTTCTTCACTCGAGAAGCTTACCTGACTACCAGTAGTATGCTGTCCATCAAACCAAGGATTTCAGGTGTAGCTACACAACAACCCTGTATCTCCACTTTCTTCAAACTTTCCATAGGTATCAAGCATCGAATCCACTCCAAAGGAAGGCGACATCATTCAATTTTCACCCAAAACCAAATCTGCATCTAAATCACTAAATGTCAGCCCATAACACCAAATCAAAGGAAAGAATTGCATTATTCCTTTGCGCCCACGGCCTTGCAGAAATGGTGTACCCCTACAAACATTATAGAAATAAAATTTAATTTTGATCATATCGATGATGAATGGGAAATGGAAACACAGTTCACATTTCACAGTTCCATGCGGGATTGAAGGCAATTCCATTGGGAAATGCAGTTCGGTTTTTCGTTTCATATTACAAACCTGACTTCGAGTGTTCATACTATTCAGGTGAGAGCCTGCTGATGTGTTCCAGAAGCGAATGCACCTGTCTGTTGTCCCACCTCTAGAAGCAAGAAGTTCGTGTTGATGAGGGGACCAAGAAATGGCCTTAACAACAGCAGTGTGATCACTGAATCTTACCACAGGTTGTTTTGAATGTTGATTCCATACCAAAAGTTGATTATCATTTCCACCTGATGCAAGTTCCCAGTTATCATATGACCACTTCAGGCCACAGACCTCTAACTCGTGCCCAACAAGTTTGCTAACAAAGTCATCTTCAACACATATATCATGTTGAAGAATGTTTCTATCCCTACTTCCAGAAGATAATATGTGTGAACTCCAAGCTAGTGCCCTTACTCGCAGACCTCGTGTGTCTCTGGAAACGAAAAAATTTGTATGAGCATCGGTACCCGCAGGTTGCGAGTTCGATCGCTCTGGTCTGCAAAAATCCCAGAGAAATATGGATAGCATGAAAGAGTCAAGCTCAGAAAACCGTGGTTCCATGAGGAGATCACTGCATTTGTAGCTGAATCTGCTGCCCAGAATGTCTCGTAACACACTGTGTATAAGCACACCAGGAGCTCGACCAGGAGATCAAATGGTCAGTACTCTGTCCCCATCATGGAGCTAGTACAACGACAGGTTCATCCCTAGCAGATCGGGATCGAACCTCGAAGGCTTCGAACTGCTGGATAAGTCCTCGCCCTCTCCCTCCACTGCAGGGAAATCCGATGACGAGCGAGAGGATGGGTTTGTAGAGGCTTATTCTTCATTGTTTAGGACGGATATTTTCGGCCCCAATGTCGGCACTCTTTCTCCGACCATGCCAGAGAACGCTGTGGGTTACGGTTGCAGGGACTCGAAGAATTCCCCCATGAGCCCCAATAGGAATATTTTCAGATTCAAAGCTGGCAAAGGATCGAACTCGAGACTTGAGTTGCCGTACACGCTCTTGCCCATTGGAACAGACGGGGATTTATGTGGGTTCTCTCCATATGCCTTCAATCCCACTATTTCACATGTTTTGCATTTTGTTTTGCATTTCTTTTGCATTTGTATTACGTTTTTAGTTTTAATTTGTATTTATTTTTGCTATATATTGTATTTATTTTTATTTTTGTTATATATTTATTTTTAATTTGTTTTGATTTAATTATATAATTTTTAGTTCTAATTTGTTATTATAATTAATGTTTGTTATGTTGTTATAATTGTATTAATATATTAATATATTGTTTTATATTGTTAGGTTATGATTGTTATTGTTATTTTATAATTGTTATCATTTTTTTTAAATATATAATAAAAATAAAAAATTGTTATGTGTTTTGTGACAGTTATTGTTTTCAAGGATTTAAAGGGTGAATATTAGCATGTCAAGGATATTGGAATAAAACAGAACTTTAGTGGTATGAAAATTGAGAGAATCATGAGAATTAGAGGAATTGGTTAAGACTGCAAGAGTTGGTATAGGTGCAAGAAAAAAAAAAAAATTGCGTAGAATTCACGTAGCGCAAAAGAAATTTATTCAGTTGGATGGTAATTTGCATGGCAACTTCATATTGTTGTATGCTTTAGAACATATTAATCTGCAGGACACAACAAATCTATAATGCCGAGCTCTTTGCCATGCACATGTGTTATCTGACACAAACAGGGAGTAAATTTACTTTTCATGGTTATTTCTTTAAGAATGGATTGATACTAATATCATGAATTGAGTTAATTTCAACACTTTGAATTTTCTTAATTTATTTTATTTGGTACGAATTTTTTGCGTAAGAATCATGAAGGAAATGGCCATTTCTTCTTGAACACACTTATATTTTCTTTCTTCCAAGTTTTTTTCGTAGGTT
Organism: Pinus albicaulis; assembly: GCA_034641835.2. Classification (NCBI taxonomy): domain Eukaryota; kingdom Viridiplantae; phylum Streptophyta; class Pinopsida; order Pinales; family Pinaceae; genus Pinus; species Pinus albicaulis. The sequence continues at coordinate 891,971,755 of CM076577.1, forward strand.
ACAGGATAATCAAGTGATCATTAAGGAGATTAAATTGTGACAACAATTGGTCTTCCCAAGACTAATTTCATGAGAAATTCTAAAGAACCAGTCCATGATAATAAACGAAATTTCTAGAAAATTACAAGTTCTTGCAACTTTCTGTAATAGCTTAATGGTTTGACATGTTGCATGACAGATTAGAAAAATTCAAAGAGCTGGGGTTTGTTCCTAAATGTACAAGGATGGTGAAATAAATATCCACACTTGAATTCAACGTCTACAGGTGGTTGGTCAACATTGGTCAAACTCTGCTATTTTAGCAGGCAGTCCAGAATTAAGGAGCATATTTGCTATATTTGAGAGTTTGCATGCCATAATTCATATTTTCTTCCTTTCTAGCAAGAGTCATTATCCATTTTCCATTACCACATACACTTCATTATATTTTATTCAATCCTAACCCACCAATAAAACCAACAAAGCTCATCTACAAGATTTTTGGTCCACTTTACATAGTCATTGTCAGTTTCCTTTTTCCTACACTTGCAAATAAAATCTTCCTTCCATACACCATTGAGTCCATAGTCCTTGAGTCTAAATATTTTTCTAAAAACACCCCGAAGCTTGAATGCCTTGAGGGCAAGATATCATGTTGATAAACAAAGGGAATACATCAATGTTCCTTGTTCATCGGATCTTCTAAGTATTCGACAACAACAAAATCATTCATACTTAGAAATATGTGTTCGGTGCATCTTGACTCTCATCCACATTAAAAATGGGTGCTCTCGTGTTGAATAGTGGAATCCAACAATGGCCACTAAGTTAACAATTTCTTGTTATGTTCGACACCGAAACATTTATTCACATGACAAGAATTATGCCAATGAGCGTTGAAGACTTGAAGACCAATATTTTGTAGCAGAGGATGCAGAATTACTTTCATTACTTTTCAATTTTTGATGTAAATGACTTGAGGACAAGTCAATAAATAAGACTGGGGGGAAAGTGTAAATTCTAAGTTTTGTATACCTTCCAAGCCTTATACATTTTCAGCCGCATTCAGCAGCAGATTCCGAACATTCAGTAGAAGATCCAGCAGTAGATGCAACAACAATAAAATATTCACTTTTTCGATGTCATCCACCATTTTCACGACCAAGTGAAGAAGACTATGAACAAAATTTTGCAGCCACACGTGCACAACTCTCATTCATTTTTGAAAGGGTAATTTAAGGTATGATATTTTATAACTTTTAAATTCCTTGAAAAGTTAGAATGATAATTTTTGGAAAAACTTCACTTCCTTTCGTCATTTTTTCAAATTTCCAAAACCATCAGTTGAGGGGGGAAATACATTCACATTCATGTGTTGCCACATTCATATAACATTCAAAACATTCATATCACATTCAAAGCCCACATACTTTCAAAATATATTTACTATTACATCATCATGAGCATATAAATGGCTTTTCAAAAAGTACTTAAAAGATAATTGGATGCCAACACAATCATGGTTGTCACACAAGAACCAACCATGATGCATTCCAACAAAATACTCTGCAATAAAAATCACATTATCAAAATGCAAAGATCATACATTAAAATTGAATGCAACAAACAAAATATGGTTGAAACACAAGAACCAACCAAGTTGCAATTCATCAAAAACACTTTGCAAAAGTTAAGTAAATGATATCATGCAGAGTTTAAGCCAAAGCCCAAGTATCAAAAAGTAATGTAATAGATTGCATGAGGACATGCAATACCTTCAGTTTGGGGGTATGTTGGGCCTCAAAATAGTCCCTATTCTCACTCCATTATTCACCAATACCTTCACATTACTTCCATATTACATTCATGTCACCCTCATTCCACCTCCACATCATTACATTTACCTCATCATTGGGTTATAACCATGCTTTTCCAAAGTTTATTAATTCTTAACATTTTTAAGTGGATTTGTGGTTAAACTTTAGAAAATAATATTCTTATACTTATACCTAACAATTAGAATGAGTTTGTTGACATGTGTAGGTACAAAAGAAGCTTCCTAGGCACCCTTATGTGGCACTTTATGTTCAAATTCGAATTTGAGGAGATCATGGACCTCATGGAGGAGATCATGGAGGATAGGGTTATGTGTCACCATTGGTTGAGAAATATGTGGGTCAAAGGAGGGAATAGTGGATTTACATTTATGAGTTTGTTATCATAGCTTTTGTATAAATAGGAGTGTTATCTCCTTCATTTGTAATCTTGATTTGTAATCTTAATCTTAATATTCTTCTTCATTTTGTAATCTTAGGTTGGTAGTGAGAAGTTAGATTGGAGAATCAACGTAATGGTTGCAATTGCAATTTGAAATTGATGATAAATAAGATGGAGCTTCTTTGATCCTCTACATTTCACTTTTCTTTTGGTGTGGTTGTGAATCCTTGGAAGGATCCCCACTGCCTAGCAAGTACACTTTTATTTTAGTAGGATTTTATTTTATGTTTTTTTGTGAATTTCATTAGATTAAATTATTAGGTTCATATGTTTGGAATATTAATGAATGACCTTTCGTAAGAAAGTAATAATGTTTCCTTCAATGAATCTGATTTGTTATTTAATGTTTGATTTCATTAGTTTAAGCTTCTGATTTATGTGCTTGAGATATAAATGAATAGTCTCTTGTAAGAGAGCTTTAACATTTCATGCAATCAATCAGAAATAGTTTTAAGTGCTTTAATTCCATTAGTTTAAATAGTTTTTTGATTAAGATGATTAGAAATATTAATGAATAGTCTCCTGTAAGGGAGCCTTAATATTTCTTACACTTATCACAATGTCTTTAGATTTCATTTTCATTAAATAACTAAATAGGTGTTGGAGATCCTAATGAACAACCTCCTGTAAGGGAGCTTTGGAATTTCTTCACCTAGATTAGTTTAGTTTGTCTCTAAGTCCATATATATTGGATGATCCTCGAAGTTTACTTACCCGGATTGATAGAAAATGAAACTCCAATTTGCATCCCCATTTTAGACAAAACATTTTGGCGCCGTTGCCGGGGAGGATGATTTAGAAATAGACTTAGGAAGACATTTTTATTGCAATTTCTTTTTATGGTCTAACTTGTGAAACCTGGTGACAACAGGATCTTCATAAAGGAGTTTAAGTTGAGATTTTTTATTTTTATTTTCATACTTAGTTAGTTTCAAATTCAGTTTTTAAACCCCCCATTTCTTACTAATTCATCTACGGATGAGAAATTTGAATATGTTAAACAGGTACTTTTTGGAGAAAAAGAATAATCTTGACAACTGGTTTAAAAAGAACCTTGTATAAACTCCAAAAGTAACACAGGTTACTCACATTCTTGCAAATCATAAGGTAAAAAATTTAAATCTTGATGTGAGCATTTTCAAATTCTTAGCCCGTAGGTGGCTTCATTGGAAGCATTCTTTTACCTAGGAAATAAAAAATCTTTCAAGCAAGTTAGATAGAATAAATTAGGAAAATAAAACGAGCTCGTTAGAAGTTTTTAGTCTTATTTTCAAAAATAAAAAAATAATAAATCATCATGAATAAATGAATAAATTCAGTGGCACAGTAAGAGCTGCTTCATCATCGCATTTCTATATCTTGTTTCTGTATCACGGGTAATCCAGGAGCTTGATTATTGGAAAGATTTATCTTTCGAGAGTCTAAACGCCCCCGCGACATTGCAGAAAGAGTATAGACAATGCGAGGTTTTGTCGCAAATCTTGATTGTGTTTATTATCCATCCACGCTAACTTGCAGAAATAAAATTAATTCAAGAAATTAGTGTGCTCTCTTCCTGCGCTTCGAGCGATCATGAAGATTAGAAAATCTATTGAATTATTTAAAAAATAATAAAAAAAATCTTGTTGGAAATTTAATTGCAGATCTGCTATCGATCGTTTGAGTCCTAATAATAATAATAAAAAAATCTTCTCTTGTAGAAATCTGTTCTTTGTTCTCAGTGGCTGTCACCGGATCTCTCACTGCATTATCAAAATGGCACACCAGTACCTGCCTAAATACCAACCTTGCAGTGTCTGAATTTAGCATTGAAGAAGTATGCCATAGGCCAAGAATGTAAAATAACAGGTGGAGTGCCAGAATTCCCAACACCCAAATCGAGTTTTTCTTGTTATAAAATCCTTCGATTGGTTTGTTGGGCAATATTAGAACACACAAGCACTACCTAATAATCGTCCAAAACTTGTAACATTAAGACCACTTTCCAACTTGGCTTGAGAGAATGTGCATAGAATGGAAGAATTCCTATTATTTACCAATCCATTCCTTCGTCACTCGAGAAGCTTACCTGACTGCCAGTAGTATGTTGTCCATCAAACCAAGGATTTCAGGTGCAGCTACACAACAACCCTCTATCTCCACTTTCTTCAAACTTTCCAAAGGTATCAAGCATCGAATCCACTCCAAAGGAAGGCGACATCATGCAATTTTCACCCAAAAACAAATCTGCATCTAAATCACTAAATGTCAGCCCATAACACCAAATCAAAGGAAAGAATTGTATTATTCCTTTGTGCCCACGACCTTGCAAAAATGGTGTGCCCCTGCAAACATTATAGCAATACAATTTAATTTTGATCATATCGGTGATGAATGGGAAATGGAAACGCAGTTCACATTTCACAGTTCCATGCGGGATTGAAGGCAGTTCCATTAGGAAACACAGTTCAGTTTTTCATTTCATATTACAAACCTGACTTCCAGTGTTCATACTATTTAGGTGAGAGCCCATTGATGTGTTATAGAAGCGAATGCACTTGTTTGTTGTACCACCTCCAAAAGCAAGAAGGCCATGTTGATGAGGGGACCAAGCAATGGCCTTAACAACAACTGTGTGATCACTGATTCTTACCACAGGTTGTTTTGAATGTTGATTCCATACCAAAAGCTGATTATCATTTCCACGTGATGCAAGTTCCCAGTTATCATATGACCACTTCAGGTCACAGACCTCTGACTTGTGCCCAACAACTTTGCTAACAAAGTCATATTCAACACGTATATCACGTTGAAGAATGTTTTGATCCCTGCTTCTAGAAGATAATATGTGTGAACTCCAAGCTAGTGCCCTTACTCATAGACCTCGTGTGTCTCTGGAAACAGAAAAATCTGTATGAGCCTCGGTATCCACAGGTTGCGAGTTCGATCGCTTTGGTCTACAAAAATCCCAAAGAAATATGAATAGCATGAAAGAGTCAAGCTCGAAAAACCATGGTTCCATGAGGAGATCATTGCATTCACAGCTGAATTTGCTGCCTGGAATGTCTCGTAACACACTATGTATAAGCACACTAGTCGCTCGACCAGGCAATCAAATGGTGAGTACTCTGTCCCCATCACGGAGCTAGTACAATGACAGGTTCATTCCTAACAGATCGAGATCGAACCTCAAAGGCTTCGCATTGCTGGATAAGTCCTCGCTCTCTCCCTCCACCGCAGGGAAATTTGGTGACGAGCGAGAGGATGGGTCGGCAGAGGCTTATTCTTCACTGTTCAGGACAGAGCTTTTCGGCCTCGAAGCCAACACTCTTTCTCTGACCACGCCAGAGAACGATGTAGGTTACGATTGCAGGGACTTGAAGAATTCCCCCATGAGCCCCAATAGGAATATTTTTAGGTTCAAAGCTAGTGGAGGATCGAACTCGAGACCTGAGTCACCGTACGCGCTCTCGCCCATTGGAACAGACAGGGATTTATGTGGGTTCTCTCCATATGCCTTCAATCCCACTATTTCACATGTTTTGTGTTTTGTTTTGCATTTATTTTGCGTTTGTTTTGCGTTTTTAGTTTTAATTTGGTTTGATTTAGTTATATAATTTTTATTTCTAATTTGTTATTATAATTAATGTTTGTTATGTTGTTATAATTGTAGTAATATACGATTGTATTAATATATTAATATATTGTTTTATATTGTTAGGTTATGATTGTTATTGTTATGTTATAATTGTTAACATTTTTTTTTTAATATATAAGAAAAATAAAAATTGTTATGTGTTTTGTGACAGTTATTGTTTTGAAGGATTTAAAGGGTGAGTATTGGCATGTCAAGGATATTGGCATAAAACAAAACTTTAGTGGTATGAAAATTGAGAGAATCATGAGAATTACATGAATTGGTTAAGACTGGAAGAGTTGGTACAGGTGCAAAATTATTAAAAAAAACAAAAAAAAAACACTTTGCACAGAATTCACGTAGCGCAAAATAAATTTATTCAGTTGGATGGTAATTTGCATGGAAACTTCATATTGTTGTATGCTTTATAACATACTAATCTGCAGGACACAACAAATCTATAATGTCGAGCTCTTTGCCATGCACATGTATTATCTGACACAAATAGGGAGTAAATTTGCTTTTCATGGTTATTTCTTTAAGAATGGATTGATACTAATATCATGAATTGAGTTAATTTCAACACTTTTATTTTTCTTAATTTGTTTTATTTGGTACGAATTTTTTGTGTAAGAATCATGAAGGAAATGGACATTTCTTCTTGAACACACTTATGTTTTCTTTCTTCCAAGTTTTTCTCACAGGTTATAGGATAATCAAGTGATCATTAAGGAGATTAAATTGTGATGAAAATTGGTCTTCCCAAGACTAATTTTGTGAGAAATTCTAAAGAACCAGTCCATGATAATAAACAAAATTTCCAGAAAATTACAAGTTCTTGCAACTTCCTGTAATATCTTAATGGTTTGACATGTTTCGTGACAGATTAGCAAAATTCAAAGAGATGGGGTTTGTTCCTAATGTACAAGGATGGTGAAATACCTATCCACACTTGAATTCAACGTCTATAGGTGGCTGGTCAATGCTGGTCAAACTCAGCTATTTTAGCAGGCAGTCCAGAATTAAGGAGCATATTTGCTATATTTGAGATTTTGTATGCCATAATTCATATTTTTTTTCCTTTCTAGCAAGAGTCATTATCCATTTTCCATTACCACATACACTTCATTATATTTTCTTCAATCCTAACCCACCAATAAAACCAACAAAGCTCATCTACAAGCTTTTTGGTCCACTTTACATATTCATTGTCAGTTTCCTTTTTCCTACACTTGCAAATAAAATCTTCCTTCCATACACCATTGAGTCCATAGTCCTTGAGTCTAAATATTTTTCTAAAAACACCCTAAAGCTTGCATGCCTTAAGGGAAAGCTATCATGTCGATAAACAAAGGGAATACATCAATTTCCTTTGTTCATCAGATCTTCTAAGTATTTGAAAACAACAAAATCATTCATACTTAGAAAGATGTGTTCGGGGCATCTTGACTCTCATCCACATTAAAAATGGGAGCTCTCGTGTTGAATATTGGGATCCATCAATGGCCACTAAGTTAACAATTTCTTGTTATGTTCGACACTGAAACATTTATTCACATGAAAAGAATTGTGGCAATGAACGTTGAAGACTTGAAGACCAATATTTTGTAGTAGAGGACGCATAATTACTTTCATTACTTTTCAGTTTTTGATGTAAATGACTTGAGGACAAGTCAATAAATAAGGCTTGGGGGGGGGGGGGGAGTGTAAATTCTGAATTTTTTATACCTTCCGAGCCTTATACATTTTCAACTGCATTCAACAACAGATTCTGAACATTCAGCAGAAGATCCAGCAGCAGATGCAACAAGAATAAAAGATTCACTTTTTCGATTTCATCCACCATTTTCACAACCAAGTAAAGAAGACTATGAACAAAATTTTGCAGCCACACGTGCACAACTCTCATCCATTTTTGAAAGGGTAAGTTAAGGTATGATATTTTCTAACTTTTAACCATTTAATTCCTTGAAAAGTTAGAATGATAATTTTTGGAAAAACTTCACTTCCTTTCGTCATTTTGTTAAATTTCCAAAACCATTAGTTGAGGGGGGAAATACATTCACATTCATATGTTGCCACATTCATATAACATTCAAAACATTCATATCACATTCAAAGCCCACATACTTTCAAAATATATTTACTATTACATCATCATGAGCATATAAATGGCTTTTCAAAAAGTACTTAAAAGATAATTGGATGCCAATACAATCATGGTTGTCACACAAGAACCAACCATGATGCATTCCAACAAAAATACTCTGCAATAAAAATCACATTATCAATATGCAAATATCATATATTAAAATTGAATGAAACCAACAAAATATGGTTGAAACACAAGAACCAACCAAGTTGCAGTTCATCAAAAACACTTTACAAAAGTTAAGTAAATGATATCATGCAGAGTTTAAGCCAAAGCTCAAGTATCAAAAAGTAATGTAATAGATTGCATGAGGACATGCAATACCTTCAGTTTGGGGGTAAGTTGGGCCTCAAAATAGTCCCTATTCTCACTCCATTATTCACCAATACCTTCACATTACTTCCATATTACCTTCATGTCACCTTCATTCCACCTCCACATCATTACATTTACCTCATCATTGGGTTATAACTATGTTTTTCCAAAGTTTATTAATTCTTAACATTTTTAAGTGGATTTGTGGTTAAAATTTAGAAAATAATGTGCTTATACCTATACCTAACAATTATAATGAGTTTGTTGACATGTGTAGGTACAAAAGAAGCTTCCTAGGCACCCTTATGTGGCACTCTATGTTCAAATTCGAATTTGAGGAGATCATGGACCTCATGGAGGAGATCATGGAGGACAGGGTTATGTGTCACCATTGGTTGAGAAATATGTGGGTCAAAGGAGGGAATAGTGGATTTACATTTATGAGTTTGTTATCATAGCTTTTGTATAAATATGAGTGTTATCTCTTTCATTTGTAAGCTTGATTTGTAATCTTAATCTTAATATTCTTCTTCATTTTGTAATCTTAGGTTGGTAGTGAGAAGTTAGATTGGGGAATCAATGTAATGGTTGCAATTGCAATTTGCAATTGATGATAAATAAGATGGAGCTTCTTTGATCCTCTACATTTCACTTTTCTTTTGGTGTGGTTGTGAATCCTTGGAAGGATCCCCATTGCCTAGCAAGTACACTTTTATTTCAGTAGGCTTTTATTTTAGGTTTGTTTGTAAATTTCATTAGATTAAATTATTAGGTTCATATGTTTGGAATATTAATGAATGACCTTTCGTAAGAAAATAATAATGTTTCATTCAATGAATATGATTTGTTATTTAATGTTTGATTTCATTAGTTTAAGTTTTTGATTTATATGCTTGAGATATAAATGAATAGTCTCTTGTAAGAGAGCTTTAAAATTTCATGCAATCAATCAGAATTAAGTTTAAGTGCTTTAATTTCATTAGTTTAAATAGTTTTTTGATTAAGATGATTAGAAATATTAATGAACAGTCTCCTGTAAGGGAGCTTTGGCATTTCTTCACCTAGCTTAGTTTAGTTTGTCTCTAAGTCCATATATATTGGATGATCCTCGAAGTTTACTTACCCAGATTGATAGAAAATGAAACTCGAATTTGCATCAGCATTTTAGACCAAACACATGGTATGCCCTACTTATTTGAAGTTTTCAAAACCCTATCTTGAAGCCTATCTGTGGAATATTGTTTGTTAGGTTAAGTCAAAGAGGTCTCATTCGATCTTGCCCTTTTTCCATGCTTACAACTTGTCTCAGAGTTCCCAATAGCTTGATATATGTTGTTTAGGAGTTCCCTCTCCATAAATTGAGTTATTTGTATTGTCTTATGTGTTTTCCCAAAATCTGAAGGTGAATTTCTAAAGTTAGAAGCTCTTATGCTTTCTATGTTTCACTAGAATGTTTCTCTTGGATGTTTATTAGTTTAAAGTATTGTTCATTGAGCTTAATGGTTTTCCCTACCTCATGAGTTGTAACTTTTGAACTATATATGTTTAAGACCTCTTAGTCTTTCCCAAACTTATTGTTCACTACACCTCATACATCACCTTAAGGATCCATTAACCTTGTTAAATTGGCCCTGCAACACACTTTGTTTCATCATTTAGACACTCTTGACTTTCACTTGACTCCATAGCCCAATGGCTTTGACTGACTCTCACTCCACCTATTCCACTTGACGATCTTACCCAACCAAAACAATCAACAAACCCTACACTTAACAACTAGCCTAAAATCAAAACCCTAGAGAAAAAAGAACATATCCTTTGCACCCAATAGAGAGATCCCTCTCCGAGTCTAGGAAGGCTAGGTCCTAGGACTCCAAAGACAGGTTCCATGTTACCTTGTCATTTGGTCTGCCAATCTGTCAAATCACGGGAGCCTAACAGTTTGACACCTTTGTCTACCCATATGTCTCTATTTTTTCTTTTGTACAGTGTTGGGATGATTCTTAAATCCAAAAAAGCCAATGGTGATAAGGATGGAGGCATGAAAAGCCTCTCTTTACTTCATTTAGCATGGGATGGAGGTACACTTTGTGAGTTGGAGCTTTCCTTTGGTGGAAGGAACCATCTATATTTATGTATCTCATGTATTGTGGAGGATGTTGGACAACTTATGATTGTCACTTGGAGCTTCATGTGTGAGGAGGGACATCTAGCTACAAAGTTAGAGGTCACTCTAGACATTCTAGAGAGGCAATTTGGTGCTGGGCATACATAACTCATTGCAGAAAATGGGGAGATCTTCCTGGTGTGGATGCCATTTGAGGGGGATAGATTGCTCTAGCATCTACTTTTGCAGTTTCTTGAGGACAAGAAACATTTTTCTCGGGAGGACTGTAATATTCCCAAAATTTTCACATGTTTATTTGGAATATTAGAGTTCTTAATAGCTTAATTAATTAAATAAATAAAAGGGTGGAGGGATCCATAATCCTCAAAAATTAATAAAATCCACTTTTTATGTGTGTATGTGGATATTATAGATCTAGATCTAAATCATGGAGTAGTGGAGCAGCTCCATTAATGATAAAGGAGTGGAGATCATGTCTCATTTATGAGATAGATCATGGAGGATGAAACAGTCAAATAAGATCATGGATCTTAAATATAAAATCATGAGGATATTTGAAGAGGTCAACTAAGATCATAATGCATTCAAAGTAAGATCATAAAGAACTTATGATAAGTTAGTGGAGGAAGTGATGCATTTAATGCACACATGATGGAGAGGGTGATCACCACATGTATACATGATGGAGGACATGGAGAAACAACACAGTCAACCATGAAGGCTTATGTCCACATGTAAAATGTAATTTAGAGGTGGGCCTAGGCTATGGAAGGCTCATTCTATATAATGAAGGTAAAGGGCCAATAGAAGGAATGACTTGGATTATTCATTTTATTTGATCTGTTTAGATCTGGATTTGTCTTAGGAAATTTCTATGCACTCTTATGTTGTTTATCTAAGTCTGCAGTGTTGTTTAGCATAGGGTGTTTTCGAGCGGAAATCCCACCCTTACCAACGAGGGACTTCGAGTGCCTACTCTAGGAGGGTTTTCTATTGAGTTGTTTTCCTCATCAAGCATTGGTGCCATCTTCAAAAGGTTGCTTCTAGCATTCATCTAGGAAACTAGTGGAGGATTCATCCTACCACTTTTTTCTTTAGATTCAGTCTTCTAGGAGTAGCAAATCTATATCCGACATTTAGGCCATTAAGTTTTACCTCCATGCAGTAGCAGTCCCTTCAAGGATTGCGCAGTCCAGTCCTGTAGACATATTGGAGGAAGGAAGTTTCCAGTATTTTGGCTAGAAATCCTATGAGGGATCATCTCCTCACATTGGATCTATTGTTTCCATCATTTAGGATCTGATTTGACATATCTAGCAATAGGCTATTGAGCCTCCCTCTCTTACAACACATTTTTCTGAAACTGTTATTCATCCAACACCTATTTTCAGTGGAGGATATTAGAGGAGCTAGATATTGAGCTTTTAGCCCAAGGATCTAGTGAATGGATCAACTCTTCTTGCATATATCTGATTGTACATCATATTGCATCCATCTTTGATCAGATTATGCATCAGATCTGCATACCCAGCAGTGCATAGGTGAAGCCCTGAGAGGGTGATTTTCCTATATCCATAGATCTGGGAAATCCTTTCTGGGTTATCTTGGGTATCCATCATAGAGCCTGGATCTAAAGTTTTAACATCATCAAAGCTCCAAAACTTCCTAGATATGAATTTCTATATTTCTGGCAGTTGTAGTCCCAACAGTTGCAGCAGGGACAACACAGTTTACCTTTCAACAGTTCAACAGTTATGAAGTCCCTCTTGTGGGATCATTTCAGGGTCATTCTAAGCCATCTCTTTGGCTTGAGTGTCTCATATTTTGAGCACAGTTGTATTGGTTTATCCACCTCCTATTAATAAAACGGCTCAGCTATTTTTGTGCATTCTGTTGTGTATATAGATTTATTTTTTACCTTGTTTCAGTTCTCATATTGTGTTTTAGTATTAATGCATTCTCCCTTTTGGGATATTACAGTGTTGGTTAGTTTTGTCTAGGACAGTGTGAGACAATTAGCTAAGTATAACAGGGCTCTTGTAAGAAGAGTTTTATGTAATTGTTTCATGTATCAGCTCAGAGGAAGTAGAGTACATGGCAGAAATTCAAGCTACATGTGAGGCTATCTAGATGAGAAAGATCCTAGTTGGTTTGTTTGGTTCTCATATCGATCCGACGGTGATACATTGTGATAATTAGAGTTGCATTAAACTATCGATTAATCCTGTGTTTCATGATAGTTCCAAGCACATAGATATCCAGTACCACCATCTCAGAGATTGTGTGCAAAGGCACATAATTTTACTTTAGTACATTCCCATGGAAGATCAGGATGCGAATATTCTGAAGAAGGGGCTCATTAGGAGAAAATTCGAATACCATAGAGGCAGGATCAGGGTGAAGGATAATCCATTTTTTTGTTGAGAGGGAGTGTTTAAGTTCAACAAGAAATTTTAGAACCTACACTAGTGTGGGACCAACAGGTCCAAGCAGCACCTACACTAGTGTGGGACCACAAGTCTTAGAAATGCCTACACTAGTGTGGGATAAATTTGGTGCATGTCTATTTTAGTTATCCCTTAATTAAGATGGACAATAAAATGTAATATAATATCAAAATAACCTGTAATAGTTAACTGAGTGTGTTAAACTCAATTAAATCATGAATTTTGAGTTGAGGGTAGTTGGTGAGGCATACAGAGTAATTATAGTTGAAACGGAGTTCAAATTGCAGTGGTGCATTAGTTAATGCAGGTTGTAATCAGTTTAACTCAGTTAAGTGAGTTAAACTCAGTTGTGCTAGTTGTAACTGTTTGATACACTAGTGAGAGACCAAGTGAATTAAATATTATTTAATTCACAATCAGTGATCTCACATGCAACTGAGGATTTACTATTATTAGTTGCATGCATGTTAGTTCCAGTGGATACCCAGTTGAGATCTAGTTGAAAGGGATGTTGAATATTAGTTGTAGGATTATTGGGTTGCACCCATGCAACCAAACACCCATTGGATTGCCCATGATCCTTTCTCATTCAAGGAGGGCAAAAATTACCATTATTTAGGGATTGCATTCTACATGAATTATGCAAGCAAGACAGGCAGTTTAGAGGCTAAGAATTGGTTATGTGTTGGTCAGTTTTGTCTAGGACAGTGTGAGACAATTACCTAAGTACAAGAGGGCTCCTATGATAAGAGTTGTACATAATTGTTTCAGTATCCATTTTGAATATACAATAGAAGATAGTGGGGTTTTGAGCAACAATATTTCCCCTGGAAGTTATCTGTGTTGTGTTTTGATTGATTCTTCTTTGGTTCATGTGATTGGCGATTATGTTTTTAATTCCGCAATTTATTTGTAGAAGTGATTCAGTATCTAGTTTTAGAACATTATTAGATCATATTGAATCCATGATATACATGATTTTTGCATAATTTCTACATGGTATGAGAGCATGGGAAATCACAATAGTGGAGGTGGAGTTGTGTTTATGACTGAATAAAATTCAAATTTTTAGAAAAAATTTCTTAGACCTACAACTGATTAAGGATCAAAATGGATTTCAATGGCTTGAGATTTGAGTATGCACTTGAGGGAAACTATAACTATATTTATTGGAAAGACAGGATGGATTCAGTACTCAAAGATAATGGCTTGAAGGAATTCATTGACAATGATGTTCCTAAACCCGTTGTGACAAATGTTACAAATATTGATGGATGGCAAAATAAAGTGGCAAAGGCAAGGAGGATCTTACTCGAGGGAGTACGAGACCACATTGTCTCAAGCATCCATGGTAAAACCACACCATATTCTATGTGGAAGGCTTTGACAAATCTATTTCAAACCAACAGTGGCCATAGGAAATTGGCACTAAAAGATAAAATCAGGAAGATGGAGATGGAGAAAGGTGACTCCATGCCAAAATATTTAACAAAGTTTTTCCAATGTCTAGATTAGATGGGGAGCGTTGGCATTACTGTCACCGATGATGATTTGGTGAGTCTAGCTCTCCTAGGACTTCCCAAGTGTTGGCATAGTTACCAAGACTTTGTCAATGGAAGGGAAAATATGCCAGATTGGGAACGACTATGGTCGGATTTGGTGCATGAGGAGTTCAGACGGAATATGAGAGATGGATATTCATCTAAGAATTAAGATGAAGAATATTGTGCTTTTTATGCCAAGGTGAAGAAGGGGAAAGGAAAGAAGTTCCATTCCAAATATGAGTCCAAAGATGGCAAGAAGCGTGACATGTCCAGAGTGAAGTGTTTTCACTGTCATGAGCATGGGAATTATGCTACTAACTGTCCACAAAAGAAGAACAACACAAAGACTTCAGGATCTACAGCTAGTGAGGCTTTGGCATCACAATTTGAGCTTGACTTCTCACTCATTTCATGCATGATGTCAAGTGCAATGGGATCAATGTGGTATTTGGATAGTGGTGCATCCTTTCACATGATGGGAGACAAAGAAATTTTTAGTAGCTTGGAGGATAAGGACCTCCAGATTCATATTGAAATGGGTGATGATGGGTGGTTCAGTGCTACCAGGATTGGTACAATTACATTCTAGAGACAACGAGGTAAACCCTTTCAAGTAAAAGATGTAATGCATGTACCAAGATTGAAGAAAAATTTGGTCTCAGTTGCAATGTTATAGGATAGAGGCTATGATTTTTTTTCAGTTAAGGAAAATATTTCTTGTGACACAAATCAACAGGACAAGCCAAGAAGATATGGATTCGAGTTAAGAATCTCTATAAGCTGGATGTATATGGTTGTGCAACATTTATGGGCAAGGTAGACAAAGTGGTGAGCCAAGATGAGGGTGAGTTATGGCACAGGAGATTGGGCCATCTTCACCACAGAGCCTTGAAAGTCATGTAGCAGATTTCTATGGGTCTTCCCAAGGGTACAATTTTGTATTCAAACACATGCAAGGGATGTGCTATGGGAAAATATGTAAAGGCCACCTGTTGGGTGCAGGAATTACACTTAAGAAAACTCCTCAACACTTAATTTGTCAACCTGGGGGATTCGTAAACTTAGAGATGAAGCACGGGCAATGCCAGAGATGGTATGAACCTTTCTAATGTAAATCCCTACTTTATTTAAAGGAAAGAATGTAGAATCAAATCAAAAGAGAAGAAGGCAACTTGAACCATCAAAAATAATCTAAGATTGGAATGATAAAGTATGCATTTGCAAGAGAGAATTAAAGATAAAATTCAATCACTTCAGCTAATGGTTGTTTAATCTACTGAGTGTGTATTTTCCCTTAGCAGAGACACTTTAGCAGTCTCATTAGATGGGCCCTTAAACCCGCTTCCTTAAAGATTTCCTTCTTGCATTAATCTGTCCTGCACTAGTGCTTGCACAAGTGTAGGATCAGAGAGTTATGTAGAATGTATAAATTGATTCTTTACTGAAGGCTTTTTACTTCATGCAAGGGCTCAAACTTTTCAAGGTTCAGAGCACTTAGATCTTGTGGCAAGAAACTAGTTCCTGCACCTGATCAACGCTTCCTCACTTAGCTTTTAATCCTTAAAACAAGTGTTCAATTATTACAAGTGCTATTTTACTATCAAATCAAATTGCACACATAAAAGTGAATGTTTCTGATTTTAATAAAAATGCAAAAGTAAGGAAACAATCATTTATCCTGTCATAAGTGTTTAAAGAAAGAAAGAAAATTGCGGAAAGTAGATTAAGAAAACTTGCTGCATCACACCAACGTGCAATCGTGCAGATTCATCTCTCCTGCTTGTACTAGGCAGTGAAAAACCAAATAAATAGAACTGCAGGAAAAAGAAATGTCACACCAACATGCACTGGTGTAGGTTTTCTTCTCCTGCTTGTACCAGGTGGTAGAAAACGAAATAAATAGAACTGCAGGAAAAAGAAATGTCACGCCAACGTGCCTGGTGCAGGTTTGCTTCTCCTGCTTGTACCAGGTGGGGAAAACCAATCTGAAATTAAATGCAGGAAAGTAAATTGCAGGGAAAGAAAATGTAACTACTTCACACAACGAATCCATTTTCAATAAGATAGGAATGGATGTGCTAAAAATTGAAACACACATTACGGAAAATAGAAAATAGGGTAAACATGTTGGGTTGGCTGGGCCCTAGCCAACTAGCATGTTTCCCTTTTTAAATTAAAACGCTGCTCAGTAAACCAATTAATTCATCAGCTTAAAAGAACAAAAACATAATTTCTAAAACATGAGGCAGAAAAACCTTTTATTAATTTATTGAGGCAAATACATGCGTTGATACAATGTTTAGCCCATATTCGGGTGATAACAAAAGACTAGTTACCGCCCATCGACTTCACTCTAAACTCTGCTCCAAAATTATCCTCCCCCCTAGGTCATATTTACACTTTACATTATATATATCTATTGGCTGAAGGCCAAAACAGATCATTCAGCGGATTCATAACAAAATGCAGAATTTAGTCTCGGCCTTCAAGATAAGATGGTTTTGCAAAACTGGCCGTAGCTAACCAGTTTTCTCCCTTCACGAGGTTAGTCTTAGCTTCCTTTGAATCATTCGTTGTCATGGCTAAAATGGCTTAAGACGGGGTAGTGATTGAGGAGGTTTGGATCTGCCGCGAAGATCTGTCGTGCTCGCAATAGTGAAAATCCGAACCTGCACTAAGATCAACGGTCATGATAAGCACTTTAACCATCAAATAACCTTTGGAGATATCGATTAGTTACAAAAGTGATTTAGAAATAAGAAATCATGTGATAAACATTTAATTAATACTAAATTGAATTAAAACACAAAAAATAAAGGTTTATACGAAATGTGTCACCATGCTTCGACTGGTGCAGGATGAGGGTGCATAAAGGAGGTGAAACGGAGGTAAATGGTTACAATTTAGGAAGGGAAAAGTGGTAAAAAGAGAGAAAATTAGGGGGCTAACATCCTCCCATCCCTAAGCTGTTGAGTGTCCTCACACAACTCTTTATCTCTGCAAAAAACTTCAAAATTTTGAGCATTCCATCTCACTCCTGCTCCGGCATACTATCATCAGTCTGCAGTGTTTCAGACTTCATCTTTTTGCTGCTCTTCAATTCCTTCGTCACCTTTTTAAGTCGTCTGAAACATTGTGAAGCATGGTACTTACATACCCTAACTTCTCCTTTCTTCTTTTGGATCTCCGCCATAAATTCTTCCTTATTCTATTCTTTTTCCTTCTGCGTTTTGGTTATGAGCTGCTCTAAGTTCTGTACTTAAAGCTTGAGCTCGAGTATCCCAGTAACAGAAGCTACCGAATCTTATTCCTTTTCTATCTCAACAGGGGTTGTATTTTCTTCAGGGACCTCAGTATCCCTCGGAGTTTCAGTAAACACTTCTTCCTCGTCCGATTCTTTTTCTTCTTTTAACTCTTCCAGTTCTTCTTCTTCTTCTTGCTCTTCTGGTTCTTCTTCTTCTCCTTCTATTTCTTCCAACTCTTCTTCGTCTTCTTGCTCTTCCGGTTCTTCTTCTTCTCCTTCTACTTCTTTCGGCTCTTCTTCATCTTCTAACTCTTCTGGTTCTTCTTCTTCTTCTAACTCTTTCGATACTTCTTCTACTTGTGCCGGCTCTTTTTCTTCTTGTGTTGGTTCTTCTGGTTCTGGTTCATCTTGCATTGGTGCAAGTGGGGATTCAACATTCTGTGGGGACTGCGGTTCTACACTAGGCTCTTCATTATTTTTCCGGCCCTTAATAAAGTCAGCCAACAGAGTGTCATCTTCAACTTCCACAGATTTCACTGCATCTGCAAGGACTGACAACAAATCATCTTCTTCTGGGGTCTGTTAATGCATTGGGGGCGCCAGAGGAGTTTCTTCGACAGGTGCACCCGCTATCTTCTGTTTCTTTGGAGATGGGTCCTTTTCTTCTGCTTATTTCCTAGTTCGTTTCTTTCTTGCACTGGTGCAAGAAGGACTTCTCTTTACACTTGGACCCTTTCTTGTGCTGGCGGGGGTCTCTGTTTTCTTTTCAGCAACTGTCTTCTTCCCTGTAGAGGGATTTTTATCTAACTGCTTCAGCAACTCCTTCCAGGTCATGCCCTTAATTTCAATTGTTTCTGGACCAGGATTTTGATCAAGCCATGATGATACAATTTCTTATCGGCCTGGTCCGCCCGTGTTCCCTGCACTCTGTTGGCCATCTTTTCTAAACTCTTAAGCAAAAAGTAAGTGAAATCCATCCTCCACCGGACATGTCGGCTAGGTTCGAAGTGTTGCAGCATCCTGAAATGATACACAAAGGTGAGGGATTACCTCCCTTCACAAGTCACGAATTTCTGGAGAATGAAAAGGAGGTCCCGCCATTGTCCCAGTAGGGCGCTGCGCGGAACTCCTTTCTTCCAGTTTACGTTCATGTCCTTATCAACAACGAAACATTGCCAACACTTCCTCTCGAGCTTTTGATTTTTAAAGTACTGCACACAAGTGTTCTGTAAGCCCATCACTACTGCTATCGATTTTTCTGTGACTTTAAATATCAGGGGACCAATATTTACATGGTCGTTTTTAAAACTATGTGCCAACTGTAGGGCCACTTCACTGTTGTTCCCATCAAATTTATACAAAAATGGAATAAAGTATGAGTCTCGCAATAGTGCAAGACTATTTCGAAACTCGGCGGTATGATCTACCTCACTGAGGGACGAAGGTTCACATCTAATAGGGGGCATATTTGCTTTACAGTTATGAATAGTCAAAAATTTTTTGCATGCAATACCAGAAAACTTAACTCTTTATAGATAGGGATCAACCATCCACCATCCCTTCTGTCTTATCACTGATCGATCCCACCAAAATAGCCGTAGATGCGCGACATGTTTAGAATCATGCGGGATTGGTACTTGCGGCGGCGTGTTTAATGGCTAAGTGAGGTAAGCACCATAAGTGAAGGAAGTTTAGGATCATGGCGGAAAGAGTAATCATATCCAAGCAACGGTTTAAACATTTCCACATTCCTCTATAATTCAAAAAAACTATAGCATTTATTAAAAAATGATCATGATTCTTAACTAAAAACACTTTGTACTTTAAATAATTTTCTCCTAGTTAATATGATAGCATAAGTACTTTATCAAATAATTGAAAAAGGTTGTTTGTAAAATTTTATGATGACCACTTCTTATGATGTATGCTCAAAAAACAAATTGTACGTTGCTTCTGTCAAGGTGCATGCTTGCACCAATCTGTTTACACTGCTTACTGTACTGCTCTGCTGGTACCATTCTGCTTATATTATTATATAGGACGATATGCGTGAACTAGTGCAAGCATATTGTCTGAAAAATAACAGAGAATTTAAGTAAAATATAGGCTGGACTTCTAACATAGCTTTCCTCAACTGATACTGAAAATTTTCTTCACCCTTTCTTGATGATTCAGGGCATCTTTTTGCTCTTTATGTATGAGATCCTACAATGAATTCATGGGGGAAAAAAGAAGTGGGAAAGGGGAAAATTTTAGAATGGGAAGGAATTTTGTTACAGGGATTCCAGGAATAGTACCAAAGAGGGGATAAACAGAAGTGGGATAGGGGGAAAAAATTCAAGGGTAAAGTGGGATTTTTACGAAGCGGGTAGGGTAAATTTGGAAGAATGTGGGAAGGTTAATTATTCTCGGATTCAAAGAAGAAAACTGAGGGAATATTAAGAAGTGGGATATAAAGAAAGGCAGAAAATTTTCTGGAAGGTCTGCCTGCACTGGTGCAAGAAAAAATAACTGTAGCGAGAATTAAGTGTTACTTGAATAAAAATATCCATGCTAATTAACCCAATGTATAAAGGTCTGTTGAACCTGTTTTTACTCGGTGGTCGCTAGCGTATCTAATGATCAAGAAAAATTCTATTTTTATTAGACATTTTTGATCTTCCTGTGAACAAGCTGGTTTTCAGGTTGACCCTTTTGCAATCATGTCAGCGAACTGATTTTCACAATTACAGGAAAATATTTTTCCTTTACTTTTTTATTAATTTTTTTTATTTTTTTCTTTTGAGAAGAAGAAGAGTTCATGTTTTCAAAAGGTTGGTTTTACTATTTACCACTACCGTCCCAAATTGCTGTTGGACTTGCTGTGTAAAATCTTTCTTGGCAAGTGGTTGAAAATACTTCTTTAATCTATGCCCATTTACCAAGAATACTGAATCTTGTCCATCAATAGTTTTGACTTCTACTGCTCCATTCTTGAATACTCGGATCACTTCATAAGGTCCCATCCAACGTGTATGGAACTTCCATTTAAAAATTTTAAATCTAGAATCATAAAGGAGTACCCAATCACCTGGTTGGAACTGCTTTTTCTGAATAGTCTTTTCATGCCACCTTTTCCGTTGCCGCTGAATTAGGATGTTCTACTGAACAACATCTCTACAAAATTCATCTAACTCATTTAATTGGAGAAGACGCTGTTGTTGTGCCTTGGAGAGATCTAGTCCTAACTGAACTGTAGTTTTTAAGGTTTTGATCTGGAACTCAATCGGTAACAGAACCTGTTTGCCATATACCAGCTCATATGGTGTATGTCCCGTGCTATTTCTCCAAGTGGTTCTATATGCCCACAAAGCTTCTGGTAATATTTTAGCCTAGTCTTTCCGATGCATATTGACTGTTTTTGTAAGAATGGAATCAATCACTTTGTTTGTAGATTCCACCTGGCCATTTTCTTGCGGGTAATACGGCGTGGATTTCCTGTGCTAGATCTTTTATTGCTCAATCACACCCTGTACCAGATTAGAAATAAAATGCGGACCATTTTCAGAAATAATTTCTCTAAGCACACCAAATCTAGTTAATATTTCAGAAAAAAGAAAATCAACAACTTTTTCTGTAGCAAAAGAAACAGCTTTAGCCTCTACCCATTTTGTAACAAAATCTGTACAAACCAGAATATGCTTTTTACTTAAATATGTTGGATTTATTGGCCCTATAAAATCAATAGCCCATTTTTCAAAAGGCTCAATCATAACTTGGGGGCATAAATGCATTTCATTGGTTTGATTAGGCTGGCCCATTCATTGACAGCTATCACATCGCCTGACATACTGTTTGGCATCCTTAAACAAGGAAGGCCAAAAGTAACCAGCACGTAATACTTTGTATGCAGTCCGCTTATCAGCGAAGTGGCCTCCACAAGGTTCATCATAAGCAGATTTCAATATGTCAAACACTTCCTCCTCTTTTACACATCTATGGATAATCAGATCTAGACCAGTGTAAAAGAGATCTCCTTGAATCTAGGAATATGCAGCACTTTTCTGAATAATATTTCGCTTTTCACGAGCAGACAAGTGGGGTGGTGTCATCCCAGTAACCAAGTAATTAGCAATGTCAGAAAACCATGAAGAATCTGTAGACATAGAAAAAATATGTTCATCTGGAAAATCATCATTAAGAGGAGTTAATTCACCAGGATTATCTAATCTAGAAAGAAAATCTGCTACAACATTAGATTTCCCTAGTCTATCAACAATAGTAACATTAAACTCCTGTAACAATAGTAACCACCTAGTCACTCTACCGCTTGTCAATGGTTTTTTCATCAAATATTTAATCACAGAATGATCATTATGTACAAATACTTCATATCCTGTAATATAGTGTCTGAACTTATTAATTGCAAAAATCACAGCTAAAAACTCTTTCTCTGTAACTGTATAATTCAATTCAGCGGAAGAAATTTTTTTACTAATATAATAAATAGCATAGGATTTCTTATTTTCCTCTTGTCCTAAAGCTGCACCCATAGCCAAATCTGAAGCATCAGAGAAAATGTAAAAAGGCAGGGACTAGTTTGGACCTCGCAAAACTGGTGTCTGTACCAACTTTTCCTTCAATGTTTCAAAAGACTGTAAGCAAACCGTGGACCAAGAAAATTCACTATCCTTAGCTAGAAGTCAGAAAACAGGAGCGGCTATCTTTGAAAAATCTTCAATGAATCTTCTATAGTAACCAACGTCCTAAAAAACCTCTTACTTCCCTTTGAGTTTTGGGTGCAGGAAGATGCAAAATGATTTCAATCTTTGCCGGATCAACCTGGATACCTTTGTCAGAAATCAAATAGCCAAGCACCATTCTCGCTTTTCACATTAATCTACACTTATTATCACTCAAAGTGAGATGGGCTTCCTAACAACGAAGAAGTACTTTATCCAGATTTTTGAGAGCTTCCTGAAAATAATCACCAAACACAAAAAAGTCATCCATATAAATTTCTACAAATTCTAGTTCAACAAAAATAGCCAAGACTGCCCTTTGAAAGGTATCTAGGGAATTACATAAACCAAAGGGAAGCACTTTGTAAGAAAATGTCCCCCATGGACATGTAAAAGTAGTTTTATCTTGATCTTCAGGTGCAATCTGTATCTGGTTATAAGCACTGAAGCCATCCAAAAAGGAAAAATATTTCTTTCCTGCAAGGGTATCAAGCACCTGATCAATGAAAGGGAGAGGGAAGTAATATTTAAGAGTGGCTTTATTCAATTCTCAATAATCAATACAAATATGCCATATTCCATCTTTCTTAGGTACTAGTACTAATGGAGAGACCCACTGACTGTCGGAAATAGGATAAATAAAACCAGCATATAAGAGTTTCTATACTTCTTCCTCACTATGTCTCTTAGAGTTGGATTCATTCGCCTTTGGGGTTGTCGAACAGGTTAGGTTCCTTCCTGAATATAGATGTGATGTGTACAAGTTTCAGGAGGGATACACTTCATATCTTCATAGCCCCAAGCAAAGGCACTAAGATGGTTTTGCAACAAATTCACAAGCTGCTGTTGCTGAGATGAGTCCAAATCTAAACTAATATGCAAGGATTTACCAGGGCTAATCTCAAAAAGAGTGGTATCAGACTTAGGAGTACTTAAGGGAGTGGTCAAATGCAGTGGTACAGAAGAATGAGAATCATGATTTTCTTGAAAATCTAGGCTGAAAATTTGGCTCAAAGGCTCATAATTAGGCATAATATCTAGATTATTCAGAAAATCTTGAATCTCATCTTCTTGTGAAGACCCAGTATAATGATGGATAAGGGAAATAGACTGAGTCTCCTCATCACTACTTTGATCCAACCATAAAGTATTTCAAAGGTCCTGAATGGATCTGGCAGGGGGGTATAAGGTAACTTTCTTCCTAGAATCTCCATGTGAGATATACATATCACCAGAACGACATCCAATATATGCATCAGCTGTAGCAAGCCATGGTCGACCCAAGATCAAGGGATGTCCTCCTACTGGGTTCTTTGTCTCAATCACAATTAAATCAGCAGGATATCCCCAAGAATCTAATGAGATGATCACATCATCCAATACTCCTTCTGGCTTAATTTTAGATCTATCTGCTAATTCAAGCACAGTGGGAGTAGGGCGAAAATGAGGTAATTGAAGTTGATCCATGATTTGATTAGTCGTGACATTAATGGCTGCCCCCAAGTCTATAAGAACATTAGATACAAGGACATTACCAATCTGAACTAAGTCAACAAGGTTTCCAGGATCAGTATATTTTTCCACAGACACACATCCCGTCATCAACTCTGTTGCCCTACCAACAAATTGAATGGTTCAGGGTTCCAATCTCTTCCTCTTGGGTTTCTTGAGACAAATTTCCTTATTAATATTAGTACAAATGGGGATCTCTTTGATGGCTTGAATCAAAAGTATCTTAATGAAAATATTATGAAGCTAAGATGCCAAACTAGTCTCAGAAATAGGCTCACTTCTTTCCATTACTAGCCTCTCTGGGAAGGGAGGCTGGTTGGAAGAAAATGGCAAGGATTCAGAGGGTAAGAGATGCTTAGTGACAAATTTTGGAGAATGGAGAAGAGGTTCCTCTTCTCCTTTCTCTTCAACGATCACCATAGGTTGCTTCTGATTTTTTGATGTTACAGTCCTTCCCAATCTTAATTGAATATCATGAACCCCAACTGGAATAGACTGGTATTTGAATGGTAAAGGTGGGTTTGTTACATAGATCATTTGCACTACTTTATTATTATTAGGATTGGGCATAGATTGAGAAGGCAACTGAGGAGGTCAAAAAGGTGGAGGTAAAGGCAATGGTGGAGTGGACTGACTCGAAATTTGAGGCATTGAATAAGGTGCATGTGTAGATGGGTATGACTGCATAGGTGGCTGATAGGAATATGGAGAATGAGTTGGCCCTCTCCAAAATTGTTGCCATGGTTGAGAAGGTTGCCCATGCTGATATTGATTCCCATACTGCCACTGCTAATGAGATTTAGGATAAGAATATGCATGTGAATTATAACTAAAATAGTGTGGAGAAAATTCAGAAGCCATACTTGTACCTACCTAAGGCCAATTCCTTCTTGCTCCCATAGCCTTCAAGTATTCTGCTTTAGGCTGTCCCCCTGTAAATACAACTTTAAGTCCTGGTATAGAGGGACATTTTTCTGTGATATGGTCTTCTGCACAAATAGCACACTTATTAGTTTCTTTCAAATTAGGAGGACACTCTTTAGGGGGATGCCTGTCTCTACATTTAGGACAGAAAATACATAATGAATCTCGTTCTTTCATGAGTTTCTGCTGAAATTTTAAGGAGTCTAACTATTTGGTAACAATGTTCATTATATCAATTTTCATGTTTTTCATTTTATTTTCTAGTCCAATAATCATAGCATCAGTAGATTCAGTATTTCTATTTCTATTTCGAGTTCCTCTACCGGATTTGTACTGGTTTCTTGAAAATTTCTTGCATAATTCATAAATTTGATCAAAATTTTGCTGAGAAATATCACCTTGTCCTAACAGATTCAAATTATTTCTAGAATTATCAGTAAGTCCTCTTAAGAACAAGGTTCTAATAGTGTTAAGATCAAGCTTAAGTTTTGACCTTTGTAAAATATACAGAAATCTTTCCAAATAATCTTCAAGCATTTCATCATCATCTTGTATGATTGTAAAAATTTCATCTTGCATGTTCCGAGTTTTGCAATATTCTTGATATTTAGACAAAAACACTCTATTCATCTGATCCCAAGAGGTTATGGTGTTTCCTCCTAACCCCATAAACCAGCGAAGAGCTGATTCCTTGAGGGTAACAGGAAATAATCTTAACTTCTGAGCCTCAGTTGCATAATCATAACTTCTAAACCAAATAGAAAAGCAGTAGGATCTTCATGAACTTTACCATGGAAATGAGGGAGAGATGATGGTGGAATATTCTTCATCTGTGATACAGTATCAGGATCCATAATTGGAAACACAAAAGTGGATTGTCCTTCATTTACTTGGTTGTCACCAATCCCTTCCAAATGATCTTCTTGGTCCAACATTGTTCCCCTCTTACTTGTACCGCTCTCCACAGGCTGATCCACACCTGAGCTGTTATTACCAGAATCCAGGTGGATTGTTCCTACATGATGGGTTTGAATTGGATTGGGCTTCCTACTGGTAGAAGGAGACCCAATATGAAAATTATTTTCAGAATTATTTCGGTCCTTAGTGGGCTTCAAACCCTTACCTTTCCTAGGCATTCATTTCAAAACAAAAGAAAAAAAGAAAAATAACAAACAATTTCTAAAAAAAGGCTGTCAAAAATAAAATAACACCAGTAAAATTCCTTCAAAGAAACAACACTGCAAAAATAAAGGAAAATTACCTCTATTGCATAATTAGAAAATTCTTACCAAATCAAATCACCTCCCCGGCAACGACGCCAAAATGTTGGGTGCAGGAATTACACTTAAGCAAACTCCTCAACACTTAATTTTTCAACAAGAGGGATTCGTAAACTTAGAGACGAAGCACAGGCAATGCCAGAGATGGTATGAATATTTCTAATGTAAATCCCTACTTTATTTAAAGGAAAGAATGCAGAATCAAATCAAAAGAGAAGAAGGCAACTTGAACCATAAAAAATAATCTAAGACTAGAACGAGAAAGTATGCATTTGCAAGAGAGAATTAAAGATAAAAGGAAATCACTTCAGATAATGGTTGTTTAATCTACTGAGTGTGTATTTTCCCTTAGCAGAGACACTTTAGCAGTCTCGTTAGATGGGCCCTTAAACCTACTTCTTTAAATATTTCCTTCTTGCATTAAGCTGTCCTGCACTAGTGCAAGATCATAGAGTTATGTAGAAGGTATAAATTGTGTCTTTACTGAAGGCTTTTTACTTCATGCAAGGGCTCAAACTTTTCAAGGTTTAGAGAACTCAGATCTTGTGGCAAGAAACTAGTTCCTGCACCTGATCAGAACTTCCTACACTTATCTTTCAATCCTTAAAACAAGTGTTCAATTATTGCAAGTGCTATTTTACTATCAAATAAAATTGCACACATAAAAGCGAATGTTTCTGATTTTAATAAAAATGCAGAAGTAAAGAAACAATCATTTATCTTGTCGTAAGTGTTTAAAGAAAGAAAGAAAATCATGGAAAGTAGATTAAGAAAACTTGCTGCATCACACCAACATGCACTGGTGTAGGTTCATCTCTCCTACTTGTACCAAGCGGTGAAAAACCAAATAAATAGAACTACAGGAAAAAGAAATATCACACCAACATGCACTGGTGCAGGTTTGCTTCTCCTTCTTGTACCAGGCGATAGAAAACCAAATAAACAGAACTGCAGGAAAAAGAAATGTCACACCAACGTGCCTGGTGCAGGTTTGCTTCTCTTGCTTGTACCAGGCGGGGAAATCCAATCTGAAATTAAATACAGGAAAGTAAATTGCAGGGAAAGAAAATGTAACTACTTCACACGACAGATCCGTTTTCAATAATACATGAATGCATGTGTTGAAAATTGAAACACACTTTAATAATTTAAACACACATTACGGAAAACAGAAAATAGGGTAAACATGCTGGGTTGGCTGGGCCCTAGCCAACCAGCGTGTTTCCTTTTTTAAATTAAAACGCTGCTCAGTAAACCAGTTAATTCATCAACTTAAAATAAAAAAAAAACATAATTTATGAAACATGAGGCGGAAAAACCTTTTATTAATTTATTGAGGCAAATACATGCGTTGATACAATGTCCAGCCAGATTCGGGCGATAACAAAGGACTGGTTACCGCCTATCGACTTCACTCTAAACACTGATCCAAAATTCTCCTCCCCCCTAGGTCCTATTTACACTTTACATTATATAGATCTGTTGGCCGAAGGTCAAAACAGATCGTTCAACTGATTCATAACAAAATGCAGAATTTAGTCTCGGCCTTCAAGATAAGACGGTTTTGCAAAAATGGCAGTAGCTAACTAGCTTTGTCCCTTCACGGATTAGTCTCAGCTACCTTTGAATTATTTGCTGTCATGGCTGAAATGGCTTAAGACGGGATGTTGATCGAGTAGGTTCAGATGTGCCGCGAAGATCTTTCGTGCTGGCAATAGTGCAGATCTGATCCTACACTAAGATCAGTGGTCACGATAAGCACTTTAACCATGAAATAACCTTTGGAGATATCGATTAGCTACAAAAGTGATTTAGAAATAATAAATCATGTGATAAACATTTAATCAATGCTAAATTGAATTAAAACATGAAAAATAAAGTTTTATATGAAATGCGTCACCATGCTTGGACTGGTGTAGGATGAGGGTGCATAAAGGAGGTGAAACAGAGGTAAATGGTTACAATTTATGAAGGGAAAAGTGGTAAAAAGAGAGAAAATTAGGGGGATAACACCACCTTTCATGAGAAGGAGAACCGAGCTTCAGGGATCCTTGAGAGAGTTCACAAATACATGTGTGGACCATTCTCTGTTGCTTCGATAGCAAAGCATAAGTACTATGTGATATTTGTTGATGAATTTTCTCGGAAGTGCTGGATCTACTTCATGCAGAAGAAATATCATACATTATCAAAGTTTCTTGAGTTTAAAGCACTAGTAGAGAAAGACATGGGGAAGCAAGTGAAGGCTCTTAAGAGCGGCAATGGTGGTGTGTACATCTCTAACGAATTCATGAACTTTTGCAACAAAGAAGGAATTCGAAGAGAACTGATAGTGCCTCATAACCCACAACAGAATGGGGTCGCTAAAATAATGAACAAAGTAATTATGGGTGAAACAAGATCGATGTTCCATGATTAGGGCCTACCGATGCATCTGTGGGTGGAGGCATGCAACACAACGGTATTTGTGCATAACCATTGTCCTCATAAGATACTTAGCATGAGTACACCAGAAGAGGCTTTCATCATTAAGAAACTCGATGTTTCACATTTTAAGATTTTAGGCTCATCTGTTTATGTGCATGTGACCAAATATGTCAGGAAGAAGCTGGAACCAACTGCTGATATTGGGATTTTTGTAGGGTACACTGAAACTCCCCACAACTATCAGATGTATTTTCCTAACAAAAAAATGATTGTTGTGGAACAGGATATAAAATTTGACGAGGAGAAAGCCATGTGATTGTCCCTTGAGAGGAAGCTAGATTTTCATGTAGAGGAGGAACTCTTGGCTCCTAAGGATGAGCCTCAATATGTGTAGTAGCCACATGCAGAGGATCATGGAGTGGCAAAAAACACTCATGTAGAGCCATCCATCAAAACTGGTATAAGGCGCACCACGGAAGCTGATAGATTGAGACTTGATCCAACATAGAATGTAGGAGCCCCTACTTCACTGCGTAGACAGAGACAGTCTCCAGACTGTAATATTCCCAATTAGTCATGAGCTAATTGGAATATTCATTTTTGTTTTATTGCTTTGTTTAAAGAATAAGAGGGCAAAGGAGGTCCATATTTCTCCTTAATCATGAATAAATCAATGACAAATGTGAAAGAGAAAAATCTTGGCAAGTACTTAATTGAAGTACCCTTGGTGTGAAAGGGGCTGGATCATTTTGACTGGGTCAATATTGACCAAATCTACAACGTTTTCCTGGAGGAGTGGCCATCAATAAGGTGCAACGTAGTTTTAGATGGAGATGCCTCATGTGAAAGGAGTGTTATCATTGGATGTGGTTTAGGGTTTTCAAGCTTTTATCTTATAAAAGGAAGGGGATGGCCACATTAGAAGGTTGTTGATGTTTATCATATTTCTGAATATATTTTTTGTTTAGACATATATCTTTCCCTTGCTGTTTAGCTGAGATTGAATGTTGTTTAGCATTGGGTGTTCCTGATCGGGGATCCCACCTCTTCCCATTGAGTAGCTATTGGGAGAGTTTGTATTGCATTGTCCATTTCTAGCCGAAGGCCAAGCTTCTTCTTTCAACTACAATGCAAATCCTGTTGAGGGTTTGGTTTTCATTGCAAGCTGTAGCAAGTGGAGACTAGATCTTTCAGATCTAGGCCATTTCAGTGCTCCTTTTTAGTGGAGGAGGTTTCCACTTCATTGGGAGGACAATATTGGAGGGATTGAACATAATTTTCAGATATTGGCATGAGACCAACATTATTTTTGTCCCTACAGTGCAGTTTCACTTCCAAATCTATGTTATTTCTGTAGGTGTAGTTGCAGGGTGTTTTGGCACACCATTTGGAGAGTTGGTTTTCAAGTGTTAGGGATCTACCCTTCACTTTGGAGATCTATTGGAGGAGGCTATTCTATTTCTCATATCAGATCAGCCACACTTTCCAGATCTGTAATTTTCAGTATATCTGCAGCCTTAGATCTCAGATCTACAACTTGTGCTTGGTGTTTTGCTAAAAACCCCAAGGGGGTTATATAGAGGCGCTTGTATAGTGCATGGATCTGATATAGATATAAATTTTTATGCAAATAGAAGCTCTAGATCTGATGTATAATCTACTACTATTGCATAAAATATAAAATAATATTGTAAGGGTTTTCCAGCTTTAATACATGGTTGCAGCACCTATTCTTGCATGATTTTGTCCATTGGAGACTGGTATTTTCTTGTTATGCATCTTATGGGCCATCTTTTACATATATTTTTCTGTTGTAAATACATATGAAGGGTCTCCATATTGGCCTCCTGCTGTATAAATGATGATTTTTATTACTTTCCTATCATTCTGCATTGTATTGTTGCATTTCCCATTTGGGAATATTACACAGATAGGTTTACTGGATACATGGCTCTTATGAGAAAATGTATTGTGACTGAACCATCTTCCTTTTAGGAGGTAGTGTAGAAACCAATTTGGGTTGATGCAATGGTGTAGGAGTATGACTCCATTGTCAAGAACATTGCATGGGAGATTGTCCCAAGACCGGTCGGTAAATCAGTGGTTGGATCTAGATGGATATAAAAGGTAAAGCAAGTTGCTGATGGGAGTGTGGATAAATACAAGGCTATATTTGTGGCCCAGGGGTTCCCACAGATTGAGGGGATCGATTATGATGATAATTTTACATTAGTTGCAAGGTAATCTTCCATTAGATCCATCCTTGCACTCTCAATGCATGGGGTGGCACATTTATTAGATGGATGTGAAAACTGTGTTTCTCAGTGGAGTTATTAAGGAAGAAGTGTACATAGAGCAGCCACAAGGTTTTGAGATCTTTGACAGTGAGTCACATGTGTGTCGACTCAAGAGAGCACTTTATGGGCTGAAGCAAGCACCTTATGCTTGGTACACTCGGATTGAAAACTATTTCACCAGACTGGGCTTCACCAAAAGTGAAGCTGATGCAAACCTGTACCAAATTGTGGTTGAGGGTAAGATATTGATTATTTTTCTTTATGTTGATGATCTAATTTTGATTGTTGATGAGCTACTGATACACTCATGTAAGGAGGATCTTTCAAGGGAGTTTGAAGTTAAGGACATGGGACTCCTTCATTATTTCCTTGGTTTGGAAATATGGTAGTAGGATGGTGAAATTTTTGTTTCTCAAGGAAAGTATGCCAAAGAGATACTGGGTAAGTTTCATATGGAGAGTTGCAAACCCATGGATACTCCCCTTCCAGAAAATTAGAGGAAAGATGATGTTGCTTCTGGAGAAGTAGTGGATACTACTATCTATAAGAAGCTAGTTGGTTCACTAATGTATTTAGTGAACACCTGAATAGACATTTGCTACGCAGTTAACCAACTGAGTCAAGCTAGGGTTAAGCCTACCAAGATATTTTGGAAGGCGGGGAAGCATGTATTTAGATACCTAAGGGGCACATCAAAGTATGGATTATGGTACAGATGTATAGAGGGAGTGAAGCTTCAAGGCATCACGAATGCCGATTGGGCAGGCAATCCATCAGAGAGAAAGAGCACATTAGTAGGGATCTTCAGCATAGGATCGACAATATTTTATTGGTACAACAAGAAGAAGTGATCTCTGACACTCAGTTCAGCGGAAGCATAGTACATGGCAGCAAGTCAAGCTGCATGCCAATACTATCTGGATGAGAATGATCCTAGTTGGTTTGTTTGGTTCTTAGATGGATTTGAAAGTGATAAATTGTGATAATTAGAGTTGCATTAAACTCTCAATTAATCATGTGTTTCATGATAGATCCAATAACATAGATATCTGGTACCACCATATCAAATATTATGTGCAGAGGCACATAATGTTACTTCAATACATTCCCACAGAAGATCAGGATGTAGATATTCTTAAGAAGAGGCTCACCATGAGCAAATTCGAATACCATAGAGGCAGGATTGGGGTGAAGAATAATCCCTTTCTTTTTGAGAGGGGGTGTTGAAGTTCAAAAAGAAATTTTAGCACCTACACTAGTGTGGGACCAGGAGGTCCAAGTAGCACCTACACTAGTGTGGGACCACAAGTCTTAGCAGCACCTACATTGGTGTGGGCTAAATTTGGTGCATGTCTATTTTAGTTATCTTTTAATTAAGATGGACAATAAAATGTAATATAATATAAAAATAACTTGTAATCTTTAACTAAGCATGATAAAATCAGTTAACTCATGAATTTCGAGCTGAGGGTAGATGGTGAGGCATGCGAAGTAATTCTAGTTGAAACAGAGTTCAAAGTGTAGTGGTGCATTAGTTAATGTGGGTTGTAATTAGTTTAACTCAATTAAGTGAGTTAAAATCATTTGAGCTAGTTGTAATTGTTTGATACACTAGTGAGAGATCAAGTGAATTAAATATTATTTAATTCATAATCAGTGATCTCACATGAAACTCAGGATTTACTATTATTAGTTGCATGCATGTCAGTTCCAGTGGAGACCTAGTTGAGATCTAGGTGAATAGGATGTTGACTATCAGTTGTAGGATTATTAAATTGCACCGATGCAACCAAACACCCATTGGATTTCCCATGATCCTTGCGCAGTCAAAGAAGGCCAAAATTCCTATTCTTTAGGGATTTCATTCTGCATGAATTGTGCAAGCAAGGCATGTTGTTTAGAGGCTGAGAATTGGCGATGTGTTGGTCAATTTTGTCCAGGATAGTGTGAGACAATTAGCTGAGTACAAGATGGCTCTTGTGAGAAGAGTTGTATGTAATTGTTTCATGTATCCATGCTGAATATACAATATAAGATAGTGGGGTTTTGAGCAGCAAGATTTCCCCGAGAAATTATCTGAGAAGAGTTGTATGTAATTGTTTCATGTATCCATGCTGAATATACATAGAATATAGTGGGGTTTTGAGTAGCAAGCTTTACCATGTGATTGGCGACTGTGTTTTTAATTCCACAATTGATTTGTAGAAGTGATTCAATATCTAGCTTTAGAACATTATTAGATCAGATTGAATCCATGATATACATGCTTCTTGTATAATTTCTACATGTCAGTCTGCAGAAAATCATAACAAAGGCAAGAAGGAGCTATAAGGGTAGGAAGTGAGCCAAAAATAGTGGGTGGGAATTTTTCTCTGATGCCATGTTAAACCATGAGGTAACTCCTAAGCTTGAATTCTAATATTGAATTAAGATTGATAATAGATATATACATGGAGGGAGACTCTCTTGGGATTCATCTCCCAGTGTCTCTTCATATTACAATTCTCCTTATTGTCTATTTATACTATTTTAAATGGATTTACCTAATCCAAAATATTAGGTGTCAACGCTCTCCATCACCAGCTGAAGCGCATTCACCTGCATGGGAGAAGCCAATTTAAAAATCATACTCCATAGGCACAAAGTATCGATGATAATATTGGCCAAATCCACAACACCTTGAAAAATATACAAAAAGACATCCACAAAAATATTAATAGTGCTACAATTGTGTCTGAACCTTGTACGTACTAACACATACTGAAAACACAAACTTACTTAGATTTCTAAGATATCAATATTTGTAAGATTAATTATAGCCTTTAGCAACTATTAATTTAATATATGAATCTGATATGTAATAATCTTCGTATATTAATATTGAAAAATTAATAGTTAATTTAACTTCATTAATTGTTTATTTTTTCCTAAGATGGGTTAGGCAGAGGATGAAATATCCTCCATACAATATGAGTCATTATCAAAAATATTTCGTTGATGCAATTTGAGGTTTTAATATAGATATTATCGAGTAAATTTCCAAAACATTACACATTACCATATAGTAGCATTCCACGTGTATGTTTAACATATACAATATGGTGCACATTCTTTAGAAATTCACCATGAGTGAAGCTTTTCAATCCCAAAGTGTGCAGATGTGTGCAGAAGATGGATTGTGCAGAGGTGAAAAATATGATTTTTGTGGAGTAAGAATTGTGCAGAGGTGAGGAGAAACTCCATACTTTCGCACAATTAAAGCCTCTTGCACCCAAAATACTAAAAACTACCAACAAACTTGACTAGAAGTAATTATGCAGAGTTTTCTTTCATTGAAAACATGGAAACATAACCTACACACGTCTTCCATTAGATACAACACAAACATACATATATAATTATAAACTAGGAATGATTTCAACTAATTGGATCCCCTAGCCAAACTATCTTGGCATTTTTCAAAAGAATCTTGACGCTGCAAATGCATTTGCTGCTAAAATGTGGCTATAAATTCTTTTGCCTTTGTGTAAATTTCTGAGCTCAATCAACAATTGTAACATCTGTTCATTGAAACACAAGTGTAGGAATAAAATGACGATTCAATAGAATAAGAATTAACTGAAAGTGGGGGATCCATAGAGCTAAAATACTCATCATTATCTTCATCACAGTGAATGAACTCGGGAAAACCAACACTAAATGATGGTGATACTTTATGCCCTCACCTTCTTGTTTGAAAACTTTGGTCCAAACTCTACCACCTTCATTTTGGTAGCGTAAATCTTCCCTGTGAGGCTTCGTTCCACGTGCCATGATATTTCAACGACATTAGGAAAAGTGTTGAAGAATGTAACTAGTGTTGGTATTAATAATTGTACTTGAGTCAGAATGAAATTTATTTATCAAAAGAAAGAAAAATTATTAAATAAATTGACTTATTAGAGCATGGGTTTCATGCTTGGGTCAATTGTTTTTAGGTCATAGTCTCCATTAAATACTTCTAGGGTTTATGTCAAGTTTCCTTGTCCATGTCATATTGTAAAGAACCCTTCTTATGTTTTATTTGTCAAAGAAGAAATTTATTTTATTTTAAAGTAGGTCATTTATGCCTCCTCCACCAAGTCGACCTCAATCTGGAAAATTCGGCCTAAAAATGGGCAGCAAAATAACTATATAAAGGCAACAACTTGACCTCATTTGTCACTCACTCACAACAAGTTCTATGTGAAAATTTTTGGGCCAGAAAAAAAACGAATTTCAAGGTAGAATAGGAAGAAGGATAACGAAGGAGAAGAAGGTCTCTCACAAGCAAAATAAGTTGAAGTTATCTATCTTTTTCCCACATGTGTGAAGCTGTTGGAGGAGGTAAAATTTTGCAGTTGTTGTAACACCCCATTCCCAAATCTACCCAAGCAACCAGCCAACCGGGGTAAACATGTGATGAGAGGCTACTATAATGAGATTCAACCTCATATGTGACCTTAAGGAAGTGGAACTGATGGAAAACACAACCCACAGACCTTGTACAACAACCACAATACCCCCATAAGGTAACCCAACCATTCAGGCATTATGTCCCTATATTACTAGTGTAGTCCCTTATTATTGTTAGTGTAGCCCCCTTATTATTATTTTTGTACCCATGTAGTCCCCATATTGTTATTATTGTGCCCCATAAAAGACCACTATTATTAGTGTTGTGCCCTTACATTATTTTTTTTTCGGTCGACTAGGATTGTATTGTGACCCCATGAACTCCTATATATATAAAGGAGGTTTTTTCATTTGAATCATCCAAGAATTGTTCATTTATGTAATGTAAAGGAGGTTCTCCCCTCAAAGAGGGTGATTTCTAAGTCGTTGATCTCTCTTTTCTTCTATTTTGTGAGCTGGTTTCATAACATTTGGTATCAAAGATTTGGATTCTAGGGTTTCGTTGCTGCAAATAGGCCATCGTGGAATTTTCACTATAAATTTTTTCTACAAAGTTTCATATGATAAAACAAAAACAAATTTGAGAAAAAATCTGGAGGAACTTCGTTTAAAAAATTTCAGATCCTGATTCAGTATAGTCTTAGAGATATGATCTGAGGAAGTTAGGGTTTTTGTAGGCTCTAGAATTTCATCTCAAAGAGGTGACCTTTGGAAAATCGCCATAACTTTCTCTCTGATCATGAGATTTAATTCTATAAAATGTAGCTGAAATTGCACGGAATTTAGTTTCTTGTGTATCGATTTCAGAACCGAAAGATGAAACAATGACACTTGGCACGCCATTCCAGTTCTCTCTACTGAACCAGTCCATAATTAGGCCATTGTGGGAGATTGGGCATAAATTTATCTTGAAGAATCCAAATCAGGTATGACTTATGGCATTGAAAAGAAGACTTAGAGGGCTACTACAGATCTGAAGTTCAAAACTTGGGGATCCGAAATCACAAAGATACAATAGCATCAATATCGAGCTCCTCAAAAGAAAGAAAAAGGTGTGTATCTTTTTTTTAAATTTCACAATATTTTTTTAAACAATTAGTTTGAAGTGATTCCAATGGCATATTTAAGCGTAAATACCAGTATTGGGTTAAACAATGCCTCCCAAAAAGAATTCCACACCCATTAAGTCCTCTGAAACTTCTATTATTACACATGAAGACGAAGAAGTGCAACATGATATATCAAAGATGAAGAAGTGCAACATGATATATCAAAATTATGAGACCAAGTGCAAAAAATATCACTCTCGCAAAAATTAACCAAAAATGAAATGGAAGCTAAAATGGATGGTTTGAAGAAAAGCATGGAAGATAAGATGAATTTAATGGAAGCTAATATGGCTGGTTTGAAGAATGGAATGGAGGCTAATATGAATGGCATGGAAGCTAATATGGATGTTTTGAATATTGATATGGAAGATAAGATCGATGGTATAGAAGAAAAAATAAAAGCAAACATGGAAGGTTTGAAAATTTTGATACAAGAAATGATTCCCAATGGAGAAAAGGTAGAGGAAACTCATTATGAAAAAAAAATAAACATTAATAATTATTTCATAAAATCTAACGTTGGATTGAAGACCCACCATATTCCAAAGATCGATATGAGGAAGTTTGATGGCAAGGATCCTGTAACATGTATACTACAAATGGATCGATATTTTGATCTCCATAATGTGAAAAACGCACAAAAGGTACACATTGCAAATTTATATTTAGAACACAATACATTTGTATGGTATCGATGGCTTTTCTCTCGTAAACAAATTTTCACATGGTCAACTTTTACAGAGGAAATTATAGCACATTATGAAGATACAAAGAGAAACACCTTCTTTAGCCAATTGATAAATCTCAAACAAAAGGGTTCAATGGTGGAGTACATTGAGGAATTCCAAAAATTGAATATAAGGGTAACTAATATTCCAGAGGAACACACGATTGATGTTTTCATAGGGACTTTAAAGGATATCATCCAACATGAGGTTCTCCTTTGGGAACCTAATTCATTGGAGAAGGCATTCAAGTTGACAAGAAACATTTAAAGAAAAATTATGGCAACAAGGAAGCCTACCACTCACAACTATAAATATAGAAGTGTTGCTACTCCTATAATTAAAAAACCTACAAGGTTGACACCACAACAATTGGAAGAAAAAAGAGAAAAATGGATTTGCTACAGTTGTGATAGAAAATACACTAATGGTCATAAGTGTGCTAAGAAGAAACTATTTTACATAGATTGTGAAGAGGAGGAAGAAAATGAACAAGAAATTTCAAAAGAAGAGGATATACACAAAGAACCAAACATACAAAAAGAATAAATGAATTCGACCATATCGTGTAATGCATTTCTAGGAATTACTACTCCTCAAACTCTCAAGATATAAGGACATATCAAGAAGAAAAATTTAATAGTGTTGATTGATTCGAGAAGTACCCATAATTTTTTTCATTGTAAGGTAGCCAAGGAATTGAATTGCTTCCTATACCCAACACTAGAGTGTAAAGTGATGGTTGCAAATGGAGGAACTATAAATTTCTCTGGAAAGCGCGATAATATCAAGCTAACCATGGGGGAATATGTATTGAATAATCCAATTCTCTCCATTCCAATTGGTGGTGTCGATGTTGTACTAGGAGTACAATGGTTACAATCTTTGGGGACGATAGCTTTTAATTTTCAAGAACTTTTCTTGAATTTTTTTTTTTCGGAAGGAAAGGAAGTTGAATTACATGGTATCATAGGGAATCCAAGAAATATAATAATCTCTAATTTCATGAAAAAACTTTTAAAGAAATAAAAACGAGGTGTAATTGCACAATTATTCTCACTAGAAGTTCCAACATCAAAATCATCTATTTCTCCAGATCTTCAAAAATTCCTGGACAATCATTCCAATGTTTTTGAAACTCAAAAAGGACTCCCACCTATTCATGATCATGATCATGCTATTAATTTGATTCCAAGAAGCGTTCCTCCAAATACTAGGCCTTACAGATATCCTTATGTCCAAAAGAGTGACATTGAACGTTTGATTGCCGAAATGCTAGAGGCTGGTATAATTCAACCTAGTCAAAGTTCTTTCTCTGCTCCAATAGTGTTGGTGCACAATAAGGATGGATCATGGTGCATGTGTCTGGATTATAGTGAGATCAATAAGCTCACTATTAAAGATAAGTTTCCCATTCCTATTATTTATGAATTATTGGATGAATTACATGTAGCAATTTATTTCACCAAGTTGGATATTTGTTCAGGATATCGTCAACTTAGAATGAAGACTGAAGACATTCTGAAAACAACATTTAGAACTCATGAGGGTCATTAGGAATTTTCGGTCATGCCTTTGGGCCTTACCAATGCACCTTCTACATTTGAAGGGTTGATGAATTACATTTTCAAACCCTTCCTTAGAAAAATTGTGTTAGTATTTTTTGATGATATACTAATCTACAACAGGTCTTGGAAGGATCATGTTCAACATGTTGATAGGGTGCTCAAACTATTTTAGGAGAAACGATTATATGAAAAAATATCCAAATGTTTCTTTGGAGTACAAGAGATGGAATATTTGGGTTTCATATTGTATCTCAGGAGGGTGTTAAGGTAGACCCTAACAAAATTAAAGCCATTAAGGAATGGAAAGTCCCCATAACCATAAAGTAGTTGCAAGGATTTCTCGGGTTAATAGGGTATTAGTGCAACTTTTTGAAGAATTATGGCAG
The DNA here is from genome assembly GCA_034641835.2 of Pinus albicaulis. Taxonomy (NCBI): domain Eukaryota; kingdom Viridiplantae; phylum Streptophyta; class Pinopsida; order Pinales; family Pinaceae; genus Pinus; species Pinus albicaulis. Next base: position 892,010,840 of record CM076577.1, read on the forward strand.
AACAAAAACACCTCTAACAAAATTATTGAAGAAAGATGCATTTTCATGGACTCCTGAATCAACTAAGGCCTTTGAACATCTTAAAGAGGAAATGTGCCAAGCACTAGTCTTAGCTACGCCAGACTTCACAAAATACTTTATTGTGGAATGTGATGCCTCAGGAAATGGAATTGGTGATGTTTTAATGCAAGAAGGAAGACCCATTTATTTTTAAAGTCGTCCAATCAAAGGAAATTATTTACACAAAGCTATTTATGAGAAGGAAATGTTGGCAATATTACATGCACTAAAGAAATGGCGACCTTACCTAATGGGAAGGCACTTCAAGGTAAAAAAGGATCATGATAGTCTTAAATACATTTTGGAACAAATAATATCTTCAGAAGAGCAACAAAAATGAGTCACAAAGATGTTGGGTTATGAATTTGAAGTCATCTACAAAAAAGTGAAGCTAATTGTTTGTTGCAGATGCACTCTCAAGAAAGGATGAGGATGTGTTAGCATTGCTTTGTCTCATTTCTATTATCAAACCAGATTGGATTACCGAAGCAAGGGAGGAACGGAATAATGTGGAAGAAGTGGGGACACTCATTTAAAAGTTGCAGCAAGAACCCAATACATCTGATACATTTAGTTGGAAAAATGATTCCTTATGGTACAAAGATCACTTATATTTTTGTAAGAATTCCCAACTAAAACAAAATATTCTTTTGGAATTTCACACCTCTCCCTTAAGAGGACACTGAAGGTTTTTAAAAACTTACCAAAGGGTGAAGAAATAATTTTTTGGGATGGCCTTAAATATGATATTCAAAAGTTTGTGGCAGAATGTTTGGTTTTCCAGCAAAATAAAGTTGAGACAATTAAGACCCCAGGTCAGCTACAACCTTTATCCATTCCAAGTCAACGTTGAGAGGAGGTTTCAATGGATTTTATCACATGTTTACATAAGTCCGAAGGAAATAGTGTCATCATGGTGGTAGTTGATAGACTTACCAAGTATGCACACTTTTGTGCATTATCTCATCCATTTAAGGCGAGTATAGTTTCTACTGCATTTATGGAAACAATTCAAAAGCTACATGGAAACCCAAAGATTATTGTAAGAGATAGAGATGCCATTTTCAACGGAAATTTTTGGACATAATTATTTTCTTCCTTGGGTACTCAAATAGCTCATATCTCATCTTATCATCCTCAATACTATGGGAAAAATGATATAGTGAACAAATGTTTGGAAGACTGTGTTCGTTGCTTTGTATCTGAAAAACAAACACAATGGGTCAAGTGGTTACCTCTAGCTCAATGGTGGTATAAAAATTCCTTCCACACTGTAACAAAATGACCCCATTTATGGAACTTTATGGATATCATCCTCTGTCCATCACCTCATACTTAAGAGAAAATTCTAAGGTTCAAGCAATGGAAGATCACATCGAGCATCAACAACAAGTTCTCCAACTCTTAAAGGATAACCTAAATTTGGCACAAAGTAGAATGAAAAAATAGGCAGAACAACATCACAACGAGAGAAGTTTTGATGTAGGCAATCGGGTTTTACGGCTACAACCATAAAAAAAATGTCCCTTAATCAAGCTAAGAAGGATAATAAATTATCACCAAATTACTATGGTCGTTACAAGGTGTTGCAAAAGATTGGTAATATGGCATACAAATTGGAGCTTCCTACATCTTCCTAAGTGCACCTAGTTTTCCATGTTTCATGCTTAAATAAGGTTATACGTGAAAAAATTCCAGTTCAAACAATATTTCCAGAACTTGATGAGGAAGGAAAAATCAAATTGGAACCTGAAGCAGTCATGAAACAAGAACTCGACAACTACAGAATTGATCAATTTTAGAGTATCTCATCAAGTGGAAGAACTTATCCACTGAAGATTCCACATGGGAGGATGATGATTTTATACATAAACATCCAGAACTAGTCAAGAATTGAGGACAATATTTTTTTGAAGGAGAGGGGCATGTTAGGTCCTTATATTACTAGTGTAGTCTCTTATTATTGTTAGTGTAGCCCCCTTATTGTTATTTTTGTACCCCTGTAGTCCCCATATTGTTATTATTGTGCCCCATAAAATACCACTATTGTTATTTTTGTGCCCTTAAATTATTATTGTTAGGTAAGCTAGGATTATATTGTGACCCCGTGGACTCCCATAAATAGAGAGTTTTTGTCATTTGAATCATCTGAGAATTTTTCATTTATGTAATGTAAAGGAGGTTGCCCCCTCAAAGAGGTTGATTTCCAAGTCGTTGGTCTCTCTTTTCTTCTATTTTGTGAGATGGTTTCACAACATCATGCCTCTTACACCTAGGTCACACTGACATTTTTACTTCCTTTGAGCCATATCCACAGGCATACCACTACATTTCATTGGCTACGAGGCTATAGCCACAGTCATAACACTACATCCTAGCCATTAGGGCCCCAAATGATTAGTTCTATGTCTGCGACTGTGGGATTTGAGCTACCTTTTGAGGCTCAAAGCTTAGGTCACTACCTAGAACTTCATGAAAACTTAAGAGATGATAAATAACAATAGGGCAATGATAGTGAAGAAATCATATCAACAAGAACTCATTTTGACCCCTCCTATCCATGAAAAACATTTTGTCAAACATGTCACAAACATTGAATCTACAAGTGTAAAGAACATATTTAAGCATAGGGGTCTCATACTTATCTGAGAATCACTAAGAAGCATTTATCCCTTACATCATTAGCTGCAATACAATCTATTTTACCATAGATAAATTGTGCATTAATTTACAAGTAAAAACATGGATATAACCATACATCATCACTGATAAAATACATGCTTATAAAAAGCATAATAACAGTGGATAAAAAAGCAATAGAATCCACATAATAACCATTACATTTGCATACCATATACCAAAGGAATGAGCTCTTCATTATTGAATGTAAAAACCAACCAGAGATGGGACTTCCACGTTCCACCCGACCATAGATTGGCTGAGCCAAATATCTCTTAATACAATCTCCCCCATTGCATATTCCAAGCATGAATGTGGGACTCATAACCAACCAAAAGAAATCAAACAAGCATGAATGCTACTTTGGTTCTCCACCTACACCATGAAGAATTTTAGTGCATCCTAGTCTCTCACGATTTACCATAATCCAAAGTCTGAATCAAGGATCACTAGGCCCTAAACCAAGACATACTCCCTAGGATTTACCATACATCCCATCCTGGGACTACTAGGCCCAATGAAAATTAATCCACCTCTCATATTTTACTATATATCCCGCCATTCATCGGCAAGGACTCCTAGTCCCACTAAGGCACACAGTTTGGCTTTACCGCAACCCATAGTCTAGTTCAGGGGTTACTAGGCCAGTGGCTTTACCTTGAGACACAACATGGTTCATGGACCACTAGTCCATGTGTTTTTCATTTCGTAGATCCATGCCACTCGACTTCAAATCCATCCAACAGTTAAGCTCAATTGAAGTATGAGAAACCCATCTCATCAAAGCTATATGGATATGTAAATGCTAGGCGGAAAAAAATTGTCACACCTGGAAAAACCCATGCCAAGGAATAAAAGAAACACATGCAATACCATGCATGCCAAATCTATCAAGGAAATCATACATGCAATACCATGCATGCCAAATCTATCAAGGAAATCATACATGCAAATCAATACCTGCAAAGAAGCTCATTGTAGCTGCTTGATTCCTGATCTTACTTGATTGATTCCTCCTTCTTCTTGCTCCAATGCCAAAGTGATCCAAGAAAAATCTAAGTTTCCAAGGGTATGAGAGAGAGAGAGAGAGAATATAATGAAAGCCATAAGTGTGAGAAAAATCTTTCCAAATGATCCTAGGAAGTCTTTTTATCAATAAGGCCTATATTTTCTTCATTTTCCATTATTTTCCTTCATTTTCCTTCTCACATACAACCTATGACCTTTGACCTCCCTTTTTTTCCAATTTCCATTATTTTCATAAATAAATTCCAATAAATTCCACTTTTCCTTTCCAAAGCATTTTTCATTTCCTTTACCAATTTCCTTAGCCATAATAAATTGAAGTGAACACCCACTAGGATGTTTTTCCCAACAATCAGCTTGGAATATGTGTCCCATCAACCGTGGTTACTATTTTTTCCTTTATTAAATTTTATTACATGAAATTTTCACCAAGGCTGTTACAGAACCCACCCCCTTGGGGAAACACCATCCTCAGTGTTCAATGACACCTACAAACCAGAAAACTGCTAAAAATAAAACATACTGCCTATGGAGCTTTATAACACAACTCATTGTAGTATTCACAATGACCAATGATGAAACATGACAAACATACTATTTACTGGAGATTTATAACACAACTCATTACAATATTTACACTAAAAAACACATTTGCTTCAACCAACAAATAATCATACTCTCTATGAAGCTTTATAAATATAGCTCGATACAATATTTACAACAATATACACATATACACATTTAATCAACCAAAAAATAAAAGGATACAATGGTTGTATATGCAACAAGGGAATCCATAGACTCACGCCTCCCACCTCAAGGTCATAGTAGGATTCACCTCCTTTCCAGGAAGTCCAAAATCACTACCAAAGTCAAATATGCATCTAATGTCCAGTGCTACAAACTTGCACCACTTTTCCTCTCTGTGAATAATTACTGACTCATTGTTCTAGGGAACACTCCCAATGCGAATTTGTATCCATCTAAAAATTCTAATGACAAAAAAAATCCATCCCTGACCTTCCCTTCTCCGCTACACATTCCCTCAAGCAATCTTGTCACCCTCTTCCATGCAGTCACACACCTTCCAAGTTCCGATGGCATCCCCATTCTAGGTAGTCCATCCCTTGGAAAGACTTCCTCACATTGGAAGGTAAAAAAACCAAGGCATATCCCGAAGCACTCTTCGAAAAATACATCTGCAGCTTTTAAGGCCTCAGGTTCTTCCAACTTTGTTTCTTGAATTAAAAAAACCGTTGATGGTTCTTGTTTTATTAAATCTCTCACAACTAGGTTTTTGGCGGGGTTCCCTAGTCCCCTTATGTTGCACAATATTACTTTCATTTAAAGGAAGAGACATGACTAGGACCTCAGTCATTTCCTTCCTTATTTTTTATTATTTTTCCTCTCGGAATTTCTATAATGACTGATTGAATTCCCAAATTTTTGTTCAACTCTGCTTATTTTTCCCTCAATATCATTGTTTTGGTATGCCTTTATTTTTTGAACTTCATGTTTCTTGACTAATACAATCATCGACCCATGATAGATTTTGAGTCGTATGCCAAGTGATTTTCTCATTAAAATTTCTAGGTTGATCGCTTGGAAAGCCTGGAGCCAGAACCACCATGGAAGGGGAGGAAATGTTCCTGAGTCTTTTGGATGGAATGCTCTCAACCACTATTTCACCTTCCTCAACACCTTCTTTTATTGTTCTGTTTTCATTGACTTTTTCTTCTTCTTGAGGTATAGGAGTTTCATCCTCCTGAGAGGGGGAACTAAGAACATAAAAATGATTCAAAAATGGAGGGCCAATGTTTATACTAGTTGCACTAGGATGCTTGATAAAAACCTTCCCTTTCAGTCCTTTTGTTTGTTTCTTCCACTTCTCCTCCTGGGGAGCAGAGGTATCCACAACTTTTTTCCCTTCTTTAGATTAATCCATCACAAAATAACCATAATCATGGTAGTGACGACATTTGAAAGGGATTTGTTCATAGTCCAATAGTTGTTTGTGCTTCCATTCTTCCAGGTTTAGGTTAATATCTGTTGGTAGACATTTTTCCATGTCCACTTCCACACATATTTTAGCACATGAAAATTGAGATCCCTTTGGTTTAGATTTATCCAAGTACTTTCCCAGACAATTTCCAATGGATCTGAAACAATCATCACTCTAGCAAGAAATGTGGAGCTTGTGAGCTTCACCCACACAAGGATATCATTGGTAATGTCTTCATTCGAGTTAAAATCCAGAGTCCATTTGTTTAAATACATACCCCTATAGCAAGGGAAATACGACCCATTCTGAAAAACTAGGTCTCTATCTTCTTTGTTTTCAAACATGAAGATGAAGAATCCATTTCCCACTACAGATAAGGAAATCTCACCTTTCCTCACAGGTTTCGAAGTCTTGCTAATCCAAAGTTCCATTGACTCGAGGGATGACCAAATCCTAGTAAAATTACCAATAAGTGCTCATTTGGCATAAAAAATGGAGGTTTTCCGAGCTCCATCAGGCAGGGTAATATTTTTAATATCCTCATTTTGCTTCACGAAATTAGACAAAGCCGTTGAGTTATGCTATCTCTTAGAAATAGAATCTGCCAAATTTTGAAAGGCCTCGATGACAGAGTGGTCAGAGAAGGGTGGAGGGGGGTGGCCCCCTCCATAACGACCATTGAAAGAATCAAGAGGTGGGAGAACACAATGACCAATAGGGAACAAAGATCAGTGCTCATAGTGATTTTTATTTTTATTTTTAAAATGGAGTAGATTTGCATTTTGTTTAAAAATGTGTTTTTAAAGTTCCACTTAAGTTGTATATAATATAACGATAATGATTTAAGGATAATGATTTTCTTATAAATATTGTTTAAGTTCAATTTTTTTTCTTACTTTAAAATATTTTAATTGGCTAACCATTTAGATTTTTTAAATATAATGAGTTATCAATTTCCTTTGAATATTATTTAATTCAAAACTAATTTTTTTTGTACTAAAGTACATAGTTTGTCTTCGTTAAACATAAGGAAATAAGTTAATGGCACAAGATCTAAAGGAATTTGGTAAAAGTGTATGTCTTAATAAGTTATTTTCATTGGCGAAATTGTGTTGTACTAAGTAACGAGACACTTTACAACCTCCTAATGGAACGAATATAACATTACATGAAAAAATTCAAAAATACAAGTCGACTCCATTGTAAACAAAAAAAAATGGCATACATACATAAATATAATTTTATGTTGTTTAAGATGGAGTTGATTTGCATTTTTGAATTTTCAATATATTTCTCTCACTCAATGGGTTGTAAATCACCTAACTACTCTCCCATAAATGAAAAATAAATAACTACATACATACCTAAGTGATAAAGTAAAAAAAGAAATGAACTAGATTAGATTCATCTTAAATCTATATTTATCTTCTTCTTTTTCCCTTTTTTGTAGGCTAACATCCAATTTGAGAACCTATCGCAAGGAGTTCCTTAACATTCATTGTCAATACAAAGGCCCATGGGCATCTTAAGCCAAAATTTATCCAACACCTAGACAAATCATTTTTGTTTATGTGAATTTTTTAATATAAAGGAATTAATACATGACATGAAATTAAATGATAAAAAAATTACACATTAAGAAATTTGATCCATAGTGGTGCCTGACAAATCCAAATTAGAAATGCATTTAAATTAGTTTAAACATAACAATGTTATTATAGATTGAAATCTTAATTTTATAAAAACAAAAAAGTAAACAAATAAATTTTTTTTCCAAATACTATAAAAATTTATTATAACAATACCATAAGCCAAATTCTTAAAATTATATCAACATTTTTTTATTAATCCTAGCGGCACGTAGCTACTAGTATGGCTTGGCCTGCCCTCCTCTCCATAAACTAGAGGGATTTGAACCTTAGATCTCTTATTTTTCATAGATTTCACATTACATTGATCACCAATTGAGCTTCCCCTAGGACTATCCCAAAATAAATATTTTTCAAGTACTACAATTTAGATAAGTGTTAATATATGTTTTGCATATTAACTCCCCCACCCTCCTCATAAGGGTGAAATTAGTAAGTGGGGCAGAGAGAATTAATATGCAAAACATATATTATATATGTTTTGAGTATTAACTCCATATTAACTCAACTCAAGTCAACTATTCAATATGAAAATACACACACACACACACACATATATAACCGAAGAGAAATTAGATGTTATACATGTTTTGGGTATTAACTTCATATTAAATCAACTCAAATATTTAATATATATATATATATATATATATATATATATATATATATATATATATATATATATATATATATATATATATATATATATAACTCATGAGCCATTAGATGTTATACATTGGCACAAGTACAGTGGAAACAAAGATAAAGCCTCTATCTCTATCTTTTATTTTCAGGATTCTTTGTCAAATTTTGGAAACAAAAATCATCTCCATAGGATTTTGGTGAATTCCAATTATCCATGGTATGGAATTGAATTTGGTAACATATTTCCCACCAAAAAACACATCAATGGCCGAAACATTTGTTATATAGTTGGTATTCCTTATATCCCTCTTCCTCAATTCAATTATTTCCTCTTCATATAAAAATTTGCATATTGAATATTCATGAATTGGGTATTGCTAATTTTGCAGCTGAGAAAAGAAGTTTTCCAATCCCAGCGTCGATCTTTTCTCCATCCATTGATGAGAACACTATGTTGAAACAAGGTGCCAACTATGCTTCGGGTGGAGGCGACATTCGCAACTAAACAAGATCTCTTTCTGTAATAACTATTCCATACCCAATTCTTTGTTTTTCTTCACAATATTAAACTCTGAATATCCAGAATGTATAATAATTTCCATTAATACGTAGAATCTACAATAGGTATAATACCATCTATGGAACCTTAAGCTGACTCAAATGGTAATAAGTAGTAGCATTAGTTCAATAAAGCAAGCAATCATGTCCGATCTAAAACATAATACACTCTTAGAAACTTCGGAAAGGTCACACATGACAAATGCAACGTGAATAGATAAAGTACAATTAACAAGAAATTAACGATGGAAACCTTGGACATTTCAAATTTTAAATAAAAAATTCAATTGAAAAAATATGTTGCTTATCAATAAAAACATAAAAACGTTTTGATTCCACTGTTTAGTAAACCACAAATTTGTGGATTAGACCAACGATGTGTCTATTGCACCTTAGAGCTTGTTGCATACATTTTCTGCTATTGGTGTTTCCCTATGAGTTTGAAAATTTAGAAAAGCCACTGTTTTATTTAAAAAAAACATTCAGACTGGTTACTGTTTACTTTGGATTTATCAAGTTTCCAGGGAGATCAAATATTCTAAAATCATTCATATTAGGTTGATTATAATCTATTTAATTCAATGAAATGAAGAATTAGAACATAAGAATTTTCTAACATAATATTTCCATTCCCATGTACATAATCTACTTTATGATCACAATGCCGAAGAATATGGGGGGAAGGGGGCTATTGGATATTGATGTTTTTGGTAAGGCACTACTAATGAAATCTTTCTGGAGGGGATTAAATACACTTGGTCTTTGGTGGGACATCATCAAACATAAATATCTGAAATCACAGTCGATGGAAATGTTGTTCATACTCGTAGGAAGTGCCTTTGTGAGGGGGTCTGCCATATGGAATGGTTTTAGGAAAATATGGACATTGTTCATGATGAGATTATGCTAGAATTTTGGTAATGGTGTGAAGATCTTGATCGGTGGTGGAGTCATCCGGGGATATCCCTTGTTGAATAACTTGAGTATGGAAATCACCAACATATTACATGGAAGGGGCATTTTTTTATGTAGGGAAGGTCATAAACCATTGGTACGAGGGGTACCCACGTTGGAAAGGGGCAGCATAATTGGGGATACGTGGCCACATTGGTGTTGAATGGGACAGGTACATTGATGGATTGAGAAACATGGGCCTTCTCCATAGACAAATGGGAGATAAAATAAGTTGGGGAGGCACATTGAAAGAGGGTCAGGTGATCACATGGGATATTTACAAGGAACTCATCCTTCAACAAAAAGGAAATACACAGGAATGCTGGTTCACGAAGCTGTGGAAGTCAAAAGTACAGGTAAAGATCATTATATTCGCATGGCTAGTGTGGAAGAATCTTACTTGGTAAAATGTCATGAGGATAGGGTGTATTGGGCTTGGGATTTACAGACTATGTATGAATGCAGAAGAGGAAAAGGCACACATCTTTTACAAGTGTGATTTTGCGAGACAAAATTTGGGTTATCTATTTGATGCTTTACATCTGCGTCATAAGATTTTTACCTTGATATAGGATTTTATATCTTGGTGGTATGAGAGGGGTGCTCATCTTAGATACATTCCATTAATTTTTCACTGGAAGTTGTGGTGTGGTCGAAACAAATGAATATTTCAAGAGCAGGCATGCACAGTGGGTGGGGTGGAAGATCAGGTGTTACACTGATGGGGTGCACCAAAGAGTATAAATAGACATCCACAAGACCTCTCTCATAGACTTACGAATTTAAACACTCACTATTCGGTGGGTTTCTTTGATGGGGCGACACAAAATCACATGTGCAGTTGTGGTGCTTGGCTGATGATAAATCCACATTGTCACTACAAAATACATTAGTATGGGGGACAAGGAAAAAACACCATGGTTAAACTCCTGGCACTATGGGAACTCTTATGGTTCACCAAGCAACTGTACATTGACACAATTTGGGTCTTTGGATACTCAAAGGTGCTAATGGATTTCATGAATAATTGGAACAAATTTGCACCTGGTGACTTGTCTTCATGGGTGGACAAGATTAACGAAATTTAAAGGTATTTCTCCAACACAACCTTCAACCACATCTTCCAGGAGAAAAATGATACTGATGACAAACTATCAAAGAGAGGGCTGCAGGGGAATTTTGAAGAAATGCACTATCAACTCATGGATGCTAGTGGAAGAGGGGAAATTGGCACAGTGAAGTTTTTCTGATATTGCTGGGAGACGAGCTTTTTTTTTATCTGGAATGTGGAGACTTTTGATTTAATTTTTGACACAGATGGGAGTCGAGCTCGGTTTGGTGCTGGAACATTAAAAATCATGGAGGGTCATCATCATTTGAAAGAAATGATGCTTTGATTAATATGTTGCACTACAAATGATGGATCTCCTTTTTGGTTAATATATATATATTAGAAACTAATGTGTTATCAATACATGATTTTGTTGCATTAAGGGTCGAATCATAAATTTTTTTGTTTAAGAGCCATTTGGAATCATACTTTCTTGGGATAAAGAACAATATTGTAACTGGATATTGAATTTGTGCTAGTACAATATATACACCAAATGGTTTTTTCTTCTAAAAAAATAAATAAATAAAAATAAAAATAAAAAAATCTTCTTTATGATCCCTCCAAATTTGAAAATTTACATATCTTATTAGGTAGGGTCAGAACATGGGCATGGATGTGAATTTTTTGTCTATTCCTTATTGACTAATCATAGAACACATTACTTAATCTATTCCTTTTGAGGCTTACCAACCGATGGAACACCACATAATTCGCGATGTTGTTTCCAATTTATTGAAAGTTGGGATAATTTATTTTCATTGAAATTGGTAAAGCAAAAAAATCTTAAACTATTTGATAGGGTTTTAAAGTGTTTTAAAATTTCAAAAGATAAAATAAACCAAGAAAAATTTATCGACTCCAAAAGAAATAATAAAGTAGATTATGTATCAACGATATTTTTGTTCCTATCAAAGCATATCATATCTTTGATTTGATTTTTTATTTGTTTAATAAAATATTGAAAATTTAATAAATTTCACTATAAAGCTTTATTAGTCCCTACTTGTAGGGACTATGGCATTTTCCTCACATTGATTCACGTTGAATTTCAATGTTTTCCCGAGTTTCTTTCAATTTTAACCAAATTTTGGAGAAAATGCTTAATATTTTTATTATCTCATAAATTCAAAAATATTTTTCTAATTTTTTTGAAATTTTATTTCTGATTTTTTATTTAATGAGCGAGCTCTGACGGGACATAATTCCTTTGGTGGAGGGTGTTTTATTTTTTCTATTTTCCAACGCCAAACAAATAATTTTGAAATCGAAAAAAGGATAATTTTGTGAGTGGCCATTTAGTTGGTGAGTGCTCTGACACTGACATTGACACTCACATTGTCATATTATTTATCTTTCCACTGATGCTAGAACTGACACAGTTGCAGGTACGTTACATAGGCGGGGGGGGGGGGGTGGCGGTGGGGGTGTTGAACAATTGTGAGGAGCTTCCTTGTGTGGAAGAATTGTGGGGACTTACTTGTGTGGAAGAACTGTGGGGAGGAAGCTTCCTCTAACCAATGGTCATGGCCGAGGCATGGAGAGTTTGTGATGGTGATCACTCTTACTACGAGTGATTTGTGCATCCTGCATAAGCCTTGGAACCACACACATTAAACTCGTTTGTTGAAGTTTCATTTTCCCATGTAATATGAAACAAAATAATGGACTAGATATGTCTAATGTTTAGAACACTATACCCAAAGAAGTAATCAAGCTTGAATAAAAATTTGACATACATGACATGGGCCTAACTCCAACCACATTCCCCCACTGAATATGGACCCTATCAATAAATGTGACAAGTTGATATCCCTGGGAATGAAATTGCATCTAGTGTTGGGTTGCTCATAAGTAGGTAGTCATAGGTTTCCTAGCCTACAAAAAACGATGAACTTGGATGCTACTTAATGTAAAGTCACCAGAAACCAATTGAATAAATATGATTCAGTAGTTGAGTTATGATGATCGTGAAGTTGTTTCAATATACCTTGAAACTTTAAAATCCAACATATTTTGTGTCCCTCGAAGGATTTCTTTCGCTTAAAGGGAGGCACATAGTGGAATAAAATGATTCGTTAAAGCCTCTCTACCAGGCCAAGAGGTAACTCCTAAAAGCGAATTCTGATTTTTCATTAAGATTGATCATAGATATATACATGGAGGGAAAGACTCTTGGGATTCATCTCCGAGTGTCTCTTCATATTCCAATTCTCCTTATTTTATATTTACACTATTTTACATGGATTTACCTAATCCCAATGATTAGGTGTCAACATTCCCCTCCTTAATCTGAAGGGATGTTGGTGAGTCCAAGCATTATTTTGAATCTTTCACACTTTTCCCTTCCAAGCACTTTGGTGAAGATGTCTACAATATTCTCATTTGTGGAACAATGGTGTAGGTGAATTGTCTTGGCCTCAACATGATGTTGAATCAGATGGTATTTTGTATTAATGTTCTTTGTTCGAACATGGAACTTTGGGTTCTTGGCCAATTTTATTTATGAAGTGTTTTCAATCATGAGAGGAGTTGAATGCACTTGTTTCTCCTGAAAATCTTCCAAAATTTTCCTGAGCCACACAATTTCCTTTGTTCTTTAGCTTCTACCACATATTATTCCTTAGTTGTGGAATCTGATGGAACTGATTGTTTTCGTTACCTCTAGTAGAAAACTCCTGATACAAGAGTCATAACATAACCTGAAGTAGATACCCCAGTTTCATTATCTCCATCGAATTTTGAATCACAGTATCTAATCAAGCTGAAGTTTCCCACTTGTGTATATTTAAGTCCAAAGTCTTTAGTTCACAACTTCAAGTACTTTAGAACTATTTTTACAGTAGACCAATGTCCCTCACAAGGATTTTGCATAAATCTGGAGAGGATTCCAACAAAAAATGAAGTGTATGGAATGGTAGTAGTCAAGTATTTGAGACTTCCTACAAGCTGTTTATATTTTTTTGCATCCTCAAATTCTTTTCCTTCAACGGATGTGAGCTTTAAGCTTTGTTCCATTGGAGTAGTCAAAGGATTGCACTGAGCCATGCCAAACCTGCTCAACAGATCTCCAATGTACCTATTCTGAGAGAGGAATATAAAATTTGGATGTTGAGTTACTTCAATACCAAGATAGTAGTGAATATACACCACAATATATACAACTTTTTTTCCAAATTTCTTAACAAACAAAGCTACACCATCAAAATCGTAATGTTTGAAGTTGAGTTTCAGAAGATGCTCAGTAAACTTCGCATACCAAGCTTGAGTGTTTTCTTGAGGCCATACAAGGTTTTTACAAGCTTGCATACTTTGTGTTCTTGACCCTTCACAAAAAAACCTTCTGGCTGGGACATAACATTATCTTTCATATCTCCATTCAAGAAGGCAATTTTTACATCCGTTTGATGTACTTTTGAACCGTTATGTGTTTCCAAGGCAAACAATGTCTAAATGGTAGCCCATTTTTTTGTGGGAGAAAAAGTAACCTGATAGTTGACCCCTTCCTTATGTGTAAAAACATTTTCCAAAAGCCTGTCTTTTTGCTTGTTAAGTGAGCCATATGTTTTATACTTGTTCTTGTAGACCTACGTACAAACTATTGGTTTGGTTCCCAATGGAGGATCAACCAACTTCCATGTGTCATTATTTATCAAGGAATCATATTATTTCTTCATCGATTCTTTCCATTCATCATGCGAAGCGACTTATTTGAAGGATGTTGGTTAAAAATCTGTAGAAAAATTTAGTTCACAATCATAAGAAACATGCATATCAACAGGTGAATCAGAATCGTCTACATCATCTCCATTCTATCTAGTTGAGCTCCTTTTTCCTATCTTTTCAATCTCATTAGGATGAATAGTTTCAAGTGTCTTTGTCAGCCATTTTGGAGGACCTTTCTAGGATGGCCCAGCTACTTAGTTGACTAAGTTGGGGATGAATCAAGTTTTAGTCTCCCAATTCTGTTAATCACATCACTCAAAGTGTCATATGGATCAATCATTGGAGCTTCAAAAGGAGAGAGAGTATTTCAGAAGATGATTCCACATATTAATCCAGTTTAGGAATCCCCCCTTCAATATGTAGAATCTCATTATCAAATTCTTGAAAATACTTTGCATGTTCGTATCTGTCCAAACGGTCAAGCTTTCGCTCAACAACATTATGAGTATTGGAAGATTCAAGAAATATCACATCTATAGATACTACAAACTTCTTATTAACTTCATCATAGAGACGATATGATTTGGAGGTATTTGAATACCCCAAGAATATACACTTACGACTCCTGGCACCAAGTTTGTTTCTTTGTTCCTTAGATATCAAGGCATAACATGTGGAACCAAAGACCTTGAGATGCTTTATCGAAGGAATGTGGCCATACCACATTTCATAAGGAGTCTTGTTTCTAATAGAATTAGATGGACACATATTATTTATATACACAACACATAGAAATGCATCAGCCCAAAACACCAGTTTAACATTCTTGAAAAACATCATGGAACGTACCATATTTAATTTTTCACAGTTCATTCTTTTAGCTACTCCGTTATGTTGGCGATTATAAAGCACAATTGTTTGATGTTTGATCCCATGCTGGATAAGATAGTTTTAAAATTCATTTAAAGTGTACTATTTTCCATTATCAATGCTAATAGAACCAATATGAGATTTTGCATCATTTTCAATCCATGCATGAAAGTTCTTGAATGTTTGAAAAGCATCAGATTTTTTCTTCAATAAATAAACCCAACACATTCTGGTGTAGTCATCAATACATGTCATTATATATTTATTACCATTTTTATAAGGAACATTCATTGGGCCACATAAGTCTGAATGAAGAAGTTCAATTTTTCTATGTGATCTGGAATGAGAATCATGAAAAGTATTTTTTCTATGCTTTCCTAGAATACAAACATCACATTGCTTAAGTTTCCTAGGAATCGTAGGAAAACCAGTAACACCATTTTTATTAAACAAACAAAGGGTATCATAGTTCAAGTGTCCAAATATAGCATGCCATAAAAATATTGATGGAAATGTACCTTCATCATAGTGAGAACTGTATGAAAATTTTTGTGCACGAGCAGAGGTACCTTGTAGCTTTAAAATAATTTCTTCTTTTATCACCGTCATGACAAGTGAGTGATATGATGATTTTATTACCTCAAAATTTCCATAAAATATATGAATGGAGTGTCCTTTCTGATGGATGTGGACCAAAGACAACAATTTTCTCCTCCGTGAGGTATAGAACAACATGTAGAAGAAATTCTGTGTAATATCCCCAAAATGGGAATGCACAACAAAGCTTGTTGGAATAACGCTCTCTCCACAAATTGGTGAACTGAAATGAGTTTGAATCTTCTGGATCCCTTATATTAGTGGATATAATGTCTAAATCCAAAATGAGAGCAAAAAAAAATCAAACTAGGTGAGGTAAACAGACCTCCCACCACCTAGTATGGCTGGAAAACACCCAATGAAGGGGGTTGTAGCTATATGCACAAACTTCTTCAGAAATAACGAAATTCCACTGAAATAAAGTAGTAGGCCAATATGGAAGCTCAAATATCATATGTACAACAAAAAATAAGATTTACATTACAGCCCATATAGTGTACAAGAGAAAGTAGAAGACTATACAGGAATAAACCCTCAGAAATGAGGTGCTACAACCACAAGAAAAGTATGCATAGACTTGACAGAATTATTTTAATGGGCTAAGGAAGTAGTATATTATAACTCAAATCTAGAGCAGATCTGTACACAAAAATATAGATCTAATTCAGATTTTTATACAAGAAAAGCTCATCTATACATTCCCCTTGGGGTTTTGTGCAAAACATGGGAGTACAGGAGTAGATCTGAGATCTAGAGTTACAGATCTGCAGTAATATTCAGAAATATCTGAATCATATAATAGAACAACATATCAGATCTGAAAAAAACATGGATTGGATGGCCAATCCATGGATAACCACAGTGAGAGGAAAAATCCTACCACTAGAGATCTCTCCTCCAAAATGTTGCTAAAACACCCTGCAACTGCAAACTTGCAAATAATGCAGTTTGGGAAGTGAAACTATGCTGTAAGATCTAAGAATTATTTGGCCTGATGCCAAGGTCTAGATCTGTGGCTCCAAGGATCTAGGACACTCTTGCCAATGGGATAGAAGACTTTCCCAGTGAAAAGGGGTGCTAGATGTGCATAGATCTGAAGAGATCTATCATCCACTTGTTGCAACTCACAAGGACAACCCAAACCTCAATAGGATCAGTGTTGTAGGTGTAAGGTGAAGCTTGGCCCAAGCCTGATAGTGGAGAAGACAAGAAAAACTCCTCCAAGAGCTGCTCTAGGAAGGAGGTGGGATTCCCGCTCAGGAACACCCAATGCTAAACAACATTATTCTCAGCTAAATAGCTAGAGAATGAGAAATGTCTAAGCAAACAAATTCTTCTAAAATAATATCTTCAAAAACCCCTCTCATGCTGCTCTCCTCTTCCTTTTATAAGATAAGAGTCTTGTCAAACCCTAAACCACTTCATCAATGTAGCTCCTTTCTCATGTAGAGCCTCCATCTAGAACTACGTTGTGCCTCAATGAGGTTCAATGCATCTAGACTACATTGTAGATATGGTCATGGTTGACTTGGTCAAGTGATCAACCTCTTTCACACTCAAGTGTATTTATAAAATGGCCCAGATTTAGCCTTTTTCACATTGGGCATTGATTTATTTTGATATTTTTAGGAGTTTTACATGTCCTCCTTTACACTTTATTCATCAACATGAAAAGTAGAACAAAACAAAGAAAAATTGAATATTCCCATTAGCTTGGGCTAAGTAGGAATATTACAGTCCTCCCCTCCAAAATTTTGCTTGTACTCAAGCAACTGATAAGGTGAGTGTTGCAAAATATCCCCTTCTTCTCTTGTGGCCCCCTCATCCAATAGTCTCCACCATAGCTTCATATTTTCTGCAATAGTTCTGTCTCCCAATGGTCCCTCCCCAGTGTGCAAGTTGGCCTTTGTTGAATAAACCGAATGGCTCCCATCATGAAGGACTGGAAGGTATATATGGAAACCTTCTTGCTGATCCATGGCCTCCTCAAAATAGAAGTGATGACAATCATGGGGGATTTCATCATTCATTAAAGACTCCCATCTCCATGCTATCATCCAAATGAAGTGAATCACCTCCCAGCTTGGAAATTCATAGAAAAACTCCTCCCCAATACTTATGAGAGGCATGTCCCAAACAAACATATGGCTCACCTTACAAAGAAACAAGTGGTCTACCATAGTGGCCATATAATATCCCATGCTCCCTGTTATGGCCTAAATCTACCTCAAGTTGAGAAAGGCAGAGTCTAGGGTAACATCAAACCACGCTTAATCTGGTAGCTAGCCCTACCGGATCGGGAGAGGGCTCTCTCCTTGTCAATCTCGCAAAAAATGATTAGTGAGACTTGAGATGACTTGAATAAAGGCTGATTTTAGGCTAGGTATATATGTAAAAGAGTTTGATTCAATTTTGAAGGTGTTTGTTGGATCCGAGGGAAAGGCAGATTTTGGGTATGGGAAATGATCAGTTTTGCATGGGTCTGAATGGGGAAAGGTAGGAAATTGTTTTGATGTTTCAATTTTTAATGAAATGGATAGCTCAGACCGGTGAGGAGTTGAAGAGGGAAATAGACATTCAATAATCCTCTTATGACAGTTGAAAACATAAAAAAAATAAACAAAACTCAAGGTAGAGCACTGCAAATCTAATGAATTCCACCTTTATTACTTATTTGTTTAATTTAAGAAGAAATAAGAAGGAAGATGATACACATGAAACATCAGTAAACTTACAATCACAAAGATAAATACATCATCAAAACAAAGAGCCACATGGATCCCAAGGAGTGCTGCAAACCCTGGTCTATTCCTTTGCCAAAATGCAGAGATGAAATGTACAATGAAGCTCAAAGCAATCCCAAGTGTCCAACCCTGAAAATGACTGAGAAACTACAAGATATAGACAAGCATAACTCATCCCCATGCCTCGAGGGGTCGAGCTCACTATTTTAGGAGCTATTTCAACAAGATCTAAACTAAGAACTAGAAAATAGGCAGTGGAACGGCATGCCTCTATAAGATAGGAAACTGATTCATTAAGTTATAATTCACCTTTTAATGAATGAATCTACTTACATGAGTTAAAATTTGTCAAAATTACATCAAAAGTCATGAAATTACATCAAGTTGCATCAAGAGCTTTACATTTGGAGATAAAAAAGTCAAACTGGCCAAAACTAGGCGAAAAACTGAGTTACTGAGTGAAAAAGGAGCCAAAATTCCCAATGCGCCGCGCCTGAAATCTCTATGCATCGCGCCACTTTGGAGCCGATTTTGAGGGCCTTCCCGGAGTCCAAATTGAGCGCAGGATAGCTCGTTGGAAATCTATGCCTATATAATTTCCAACCCAAGTGGAATTTCTGAATTTGGTTTCCATTTTCCTCTCCAAAAATGAGTTTTCCCAACAGTTCTTCCTGTGTGTCCAAAAAGAGGCAGAAAGGTCATTTTTAGGGTGTTTTTGACCATTCCGGCAACCAAAAACTTGTCAAAATATCTAGGTAATGGGTAGGAATGCATAAATTTTGATGAAAAATCTATAAATATCAAGTTTTACCCGAAAGGAGCTCCCAATCATAAGCGCACGCCAAGTGGCATGACGCGTCGGGCAGGAAAATCTGTGTTAAGGCCAAAAAATTCAAAATTGACAAAATGTGTCCCAAATTTCTTGAAATTTGGGCTGAATTTCCACCATCATGCGCTATGCTGGGCCAAGGAAGCTTCGGCCAAAATTTTTATTCTATCATGCCTTTTGCGACGCTTTAATGCCCTCTTTAACTTTGCCTTCAGGATCTTGATTCATGCCTTGCAAACATGATTTCTTGCCCAATAATGATTCTTCATGTGCCTCAACAGGTTATTTTCCTTGTTAGCTTTCTCCAACAGCTTTCGGTCTCCTTGGTGCATGCAATTCAGTTGTAGAGTCACTGTCTCGGTCATAAGATGTATCGATCTCCATGATTTCCAAAGTCTATGTTGTCTTGGATGAAAATGAGAAGTTTGGTGTCTTTGGTTTTGTTGCCAAATATGTGGTAACAAACGAGGAACTATGGAGGGATAGGGTAGTTGGAATGATGGACTATAATTAAGTGAAATTTGAATTTTAAGGACAACCACTTGGTTTTTTGGGATGGCCTTGGGGGTTTGGAAAATTTGTAATTAGGATGGGACAATGGAAATTTGGGATAGGGAATGAGTGAACTTAGGGATATGAGGGATAGGGAAATGTGCTGATGGGACTAGAAAAATAGTGAGGAAACAAAAGGATTTGGGAGTGATGGCATAAGAACCAAACTCTAAACCCTAAGGAAACAATTCTTGAGCAAGAAAATAGGGTTTGGATTTTCTTCACCTATTGAAACACCATAAGCACTGATGGAAACTCATACATTGGCAATATGGAGATGTTAAATTAGTTGTGGAATGAAGAATTTGAAATTTTGGAGCTTTTGGAGGAATATTTGAATTGATTTCAGGCTTTTTAGCCCAATGCGCCGCGCCATCTCAATGCGTCGCGCCAGTTCATTTTTTACACTGCAGAGGGCTGCCCAATGCGTCGCGCTCGCCCGATGCATCGCGCATTTTTGCAGGAGACTTTTGGAGACATTCCTGGTGTCCAAATTGGGCTCATGATAGCTTTTTGGAAATATTATTGAGTATAATTTCCAAAAAAAACTGGAATTTTTCAATTTGGAGTTCATTTGCTCTGTCAAAAATCAAATCTCCCAAGACTGGTCAAAATGTGAAAAATGAGGCTTCCTCAAGGCAGAGTGTTGTTGCAGTCAACTTTTGAAGGTCTTCCTCAACTCCAAATGGAGCTCATGATAGCTCATTGGAAATATATTTGTTTCTAGTTATCATTTTACTTATAAATAAAGTCATTTTTCCAACCAAGATAGGAAAAATATTGATTTTAACAAGGTCACTTCAGAGGTGCATCAATTCTCCTGAGGCAACTGTATTTTTTGAAATTTATCTAAAACCATGGCACCTGTGTAAAAAGTGAAGGAGGTTTTTCTTCCTTGGCCTATTTTGGACACAAACCTCTCCCATTTTTCCCAAATTCATCTTTTATTGCTCAGAAACATCATTGGAGTAAAACCTATCCCGATGTGTGGAACCGGGGATTTGTCGAAATGAAGCAAAATGAAGGGGATAAGGGGCTTCTAAATTCTTGAGAAAAATTTGGAAAGTAGGGATGGATGTTAGGAAGCAGGTGAAAGCGGAATTTCAAATATTGAGTGAGGGGAAGGGGTCCAAAAGGGAAAAAAACAGGCCTAGCCTAGAGAATTGCCAAGTTGTAGCAAGAAACTAGGGTTTTTGCGAAAATGAGGAATTTGGGGGATCTCAGTGATGGGAAGTGTTTAATAAGGTACATTAAGGGTAGGGGAAGGTGTATGAACATCAAGATACAATTTTTTCTGATGATTTGACCATCCAAGAGAAATTACCTTCAAAACCCTAGGAGAGGGAAATGAACCTTACCTAGGCACAACTAAAGCATGAACAAGGTGTAAAATGACCCAGTGGAACTTGACATGATGATGACAACCCTCTGAATGATGGTACAATCAGCTGAATGGTGACATGGACCGACATTTGGAAAACTTTGAAAGGAGTGAAAACAAACCCTAGACCTAATACCTAGTGACCAAATTTTGCTTGAAGACTCAATGAAATGACAAAATTTGACCTTGACACCTTAAAATCACCTTGTAAGAGCATGTTTGATCACTGGAGGAAGGCTGCAAAGACTGAAACTAACACTCCCCTTGAAACATGTACTGCAAAAAGTGTGGGAAACTCCTTTCCCCAAGGACACATCCAACCAATGTGTCTTCCCTCCATCCATGTTCCAAACAAAGACAAGAACAATTTCAACATATGGAATCATGTTTGGAGTCATGCTAGCTTCCATATGCAATAATGGAGAGGGACAATGGTCCCTCAAGTGCAAACAATGCAGTTTTACTCCTAACTGCCATAGAATATTATGTGACAAGTGTTTTCCCCAACACTTGTTTTCTAGCCCATCCTTCTTGCATGCTTGGAGATATTGCATAATAGTTGGTGTAAAGGAATCACACCATGAAGAGTGTATCATCTCTCGAAGATCTTCCAAGGAATGGCCAAAAGGACCATTGTTCATAGCCCCAAGTGGCCTATGAAACCCATCAGAAATAATGCTCCCTTTTGGAGAAAAGACTTGCACATAAGTGTCAGAAAAATACAAGCATATAGTAGATACATCAGGATATTCAGAGATACAAGTTCCTCCACATACTTGTTTTACATTAGTGAGGTAACTCATGGATGAGTTCCTTCTCACACTCAATGAATAAGGAGGTGTTGAGGATGTCTCTTTCCAAGAGCTATGTTCCTCCTCAACCAACAAATGATCCATGCACTTCCTCATATGAGAGTGCATCTCCTTATTGAGATCTTCCCACATGAATCCCTCCAATATAGTATGGCATGTTTTAGTGAAGCTAGTGGGTTTAGAAATCAAGATCTCATAGGTTGCATGAAGTAGTTTTTCCTTGAGTTTGGAGTTTTTAGATAAGTAGATCTGATAATAGAAATAAATGAATCGATTAACTACTTTATGCCTCCTATCTATCATTTTCTCATCAAGAACCTTACATGTGAAGAGGTCCTTGGAATATTCCATCAAGACTAGGGACTCCCAATAAGGATCTAGACTTCCCAATATTGATAGCGCTACAGAAGTCTGAAATGAAGTATCTATCATATGATGGCTCTCCTCCCTGACATTCTTGATGTCAAAGTCACATGTTGGAGTATTTCCAACTTTCTTTTGCTACCCCTCTTGCAGCTGATCTTGTTCAAGACAAGATTGAAGTTTAGGAGAGTCATCCTTCTTCTGAAAGGTTCTCCTCCTCCAAACTCCCACAGTTTTCCTCCTACATACCAGAATGGAAGTACCCTCTTGTCATATTTAGGAATTATCATTATATATTGGAGTATCTTTTTCTGCTCCAAGACTATGGAGTGGCTCTGTGATACCATACTCATATCAACACAGTTTTCTGGATCTCTTCTTTCTAGTGCAAATAGATGAATGGAAGATAACAAAGTCAATTTCAGAAAATTGCGTAGCTCCCCATCAATGATTCTCAGCGCTGTAGTAGCTCCTCTCAAGGTTCCTTCTTTAGACAAATATGTTGTTGTTGCATATAGTTGAGAGAACACTTTAGCTTCCTTCCAATCAGGGGGTCTCCTTGGTGGAATGCCTCCATGTAAAGAGACAGCAAGGCATAGAGTAGGATACATAGATGTATGGACTGATTTGTCCTTTCCTTCATTGCATAGATCCTCATGCCTTCTTTGTGCATCAATATTTTGAAATAAAGAGGGGTGTATACTCCTCATCATATGGTGCTTGCCCTCCCCTTTATCTTCTGAAATATTTAGATTCTGTTGAAGATTGCAACAAGAAACAGTGAAGGAGGCATCCTGAAACATCATTCCTGATCCTAGTTGGAAAGTGATCACCAAAACTAGGTGGGGGCCACACAGGTGATTTTTTGTCGCAAAGTCTATTTTTAGACTATGTCTATTTTTAGACATATGGACCATGTTCTATAATTTGCAGGATGTTATTTATGGATGGTTGGTCAAGTTGGAAAAATATATGGATTTCTATTTTTAGACATATTGGGCAGAATCTATTTTTAGATTTCCAATCTAAAAATAGATATGTCAAATATTATTAGCTCTTAATAATATTTGGACTCTAAACATTATCTTATTCTCTTGGAGCACTTCAGTTAAGTGCACAGATGTGGCACAGGAGCTAACAGAAGGAATTGTGCTATTCCTAAGGGTTATGTGGAGCTATTGCATGGATACTTCAGTTAGAACTCATGTGATACATCAGTTAACTTCAGTGCATGGACAGTTTCAGTGGAGGCCAATGCAGAGATAGGTGAAAGGGCAAGTGTGACTATCAGTTGTGACTATAAGTGATGCATGGTTTGCATCCAACACTCAGTAGAGATGCCTATAAATACTGCGTGAGTAAGGCTGGGGTAATCTAATTCTCATCAAGAGGCATTCTTCAGCAAGGATTGTGCAGTAGAGGCAGGCTATCAAGTGGCAGAGATTGGAACATGTGTTTTGCTAGATCTAGCTTGATTAGTGTGTAGAAAGTGGAGATTATACTGAGAGCTTGTGAGGAGCTTTGTATGATGATTGTTACATGATCTCTATGACATATATAATATACAGATAGTTGGGGTTTTTCAGCTTTAAGCTTTCCCATTACATACTATTTTCATATGTGTGAATTTTTATGGTTTTAATGTGTGCATGCAATTGATTTTATTTCCACATGTGATGATCAATGGTAGAAGAGATTTTGTATTGTGCATGAAGATAAAATATTGTTAGATCAGGAGAGTACGAATATATACATGCATATTGTATATAATTTATACATGGTATCAGAGGGATATTGATCATTGGAGAAATTGCAAAACATTGAAGCGGTTGAGTTTTTGTATTGAAGCGACCAGAGGAAGTTGGCGCTCAAGGATAAACTCAGGAAAATAAAAATGGAGAAGAATGACATTATTCCGGTATACTTGAAAAAGTTTTTCCACTGTAAGGATGAGCTTGGGAGTGTAGGGGTTAGTGTGGATGAAGAAGGACAAGTCAAGAAGGTTGGGATTCGAGCAAAGAATCTCTACAGACTTGAAGTAGATGGGATGTCTACGGAGCTTCCTACTGTTGGGAAGTGCAAGAAAGACATGCAATTGATGCTTGAGAGGGAGAAAGTTTTGCATCCAGGTAAGAGTGAACCTTGGGATGTGGAGCAGCCACAAGATGAGGATCATGGAGTGGGAGAAACCACTCATGCAGAGAAATTTCATGCCAGATGGGCAGAGGGAGTGCATGCAGCTATACCACCAGGTGAGAGGTGGGGCGACATGCATGAGTAATCCCAAGAGGAGATTTCTGGGCAGGATTCATCGAGATGGTGTGGATCTCATGAATTGAACTCCGACTCTTTTCACTAAATGAGTAGCGCAGCATGACCGCCGAGAGATGCAGGGCATCAAAGTGAGGACAAAGGTTTCCGATACCGTAGACTTAGGACGTAGTTGAAAGCAAGTGAAAGTATGGTGTGTTATTCAACAACACAGTGGTTCCTGATGACATGTGTAGTTGGGCCCAATAGAAGTCGAAGACTTTGATGATAGATGCATCAGACTGATTGAGTTTTTTGGAGCCTATTCAGTTTCAGAGGAGTTGCAGAGCAGATGCATGGAGTTGCATGGTGCTTGTGAAGGTTGCACGGTGAATGCATGGAGTTGCATGTCGCATGCAAAGACAATGCTTTCTTGTTGAGAGGGAGTGTTGAATATTGCAACAAGAAACATTGAAGGAGGCATCCTGAAACATAATTCTTGATCCTAGTTGGAAAGTGATCACCGAAACTAGGTGGGGGCCACACAGGTGATTTTTTGTCGCAAAGTCTATTTTTAGACTATGTATATTTTTAGACATATGGATCATGTTCTATAAGTTGTGGGATGCTATTTATGGATGGTTGGTCAAGTTGGAAAAATAGATGGATTTCTATTTTTAGACATATTGGGCGGAATCTATTTTTAGATTGTCATTCTAAAAATAGATATGTCAAATATTATTAGCTCTTAATGATATTTGGACTCTAAACATTATCTTATTCTCTTGGACCACTTCAGTTAAGTGCACAGATGTGGCACAGGAGCTGACATAAGGAATTATGCTATTCCTAAGGGTTATGTGGAGCTATTGCATGGATACTTCAGTTAGAACTCATGTGACAGAGTTTGTTGGAGTTGATTGAGGAAGTTAATGGAGTTGTGTTCAATTTAACTAATCTAAACATAGTTGAGCTATTTGTATCTAGTTTAACTGATTGATACAATTAGTGAGAGTGGTGTGAATTAATTATTAATTAATTCACTAGTTATAAACTCATTAATCAACTAAAGAATACAACATTTAACTTCAGTGCATGGACAGTTTCAGTGGAGACCAGTGCAGAGATAGGTGAAAGGGTAAGTGTGACTATCAATTGTGACTATAAGTAATGCATGGTTTGCATCCAACACTTAGTAGAGATGCCTATAAAGAATACGTGAGCAAGGCTGGGGTAATTCATTCTCATCAAGAGGCATTCTTCAGCAGGGATTGTGCAGTAGAGGCAAGCTAAGGGCTGGCAAAGATCGGTGCATGGGATTTGCAAGATCAAGCCTGATTAGTGTGTAGCAAGTGGAGATTATACTGAGAGCTTGTGAGGAGCTTTGTATGATGATTGTTACATGATATCTATGACATATATAATATACAGATAGTTGGGGGTTTTCGCCTTTAAGCTTTCCCATTACATACCGTGTTCATATGTGTGAATTTTTATGGTTTTTAGTGTGCATGCAATTGATTTTATTTCCGCATGTGATGATCAATGGTAGAAGAGATTTTGTATTGTGCATGAAGATAAAATAGTGTGTGATCAGGAGAATCTCGGTGGATAACATATCAGTTATTCAAATTTCTACAGATTCTCGCCATTTGATAATGATGGTACATGTTGCACATGGATTGTGCCACAATATCCATATGTGAGATTATATGGAACTCCTTGCAAAATTGCAAGAGTTTCTCTTGTATATCTCCTCCTTCCCATGAGAAGACTCCATAATTCTTGAAGCTCACAAGTTGAGCCAAGAAATTTGCTCTGATACCACTGTAATATCCCCAAAATGGGAATGCACAGCAAAGCATGCTGGAATAATGCTCTCTCCACAAATTGGTGCACTAAATGAGTTTGCAACTCCTGGATCCCTTAGATTAGTGGATATAATGTATAAATAAAAAATGAGAGAAAAAAAAATCAAAATAGATGAGGTGAACAGACCTCCCACCACCTAGTATGGCTGGAAAACACCCAATGAAGGGGGCTGCAGCTATATGCACAAAATACTTCAGAAATAACGCAATTCCACTGAAGTAAAGTAGTAGGCCAATATGGAAGCTCAAAGATCATATGTACAACAGAAAATCAGATTTACATTACAACCCATACATTTTACAAGAGAAAGTAGAAGACTATACATGAATAAACCCTCGGAAATGAGGTGCTACGACCACAAGAAAAGTTTGCATAAAATTGATAGAATTATTTTAATGGGTTGAAGCAACAGTATATTATAACTCAGATCTAGAGTAGATCTGTACAAAAAAATATAGATCTAATTCAGATCTGTATACAAGAAAATCTCATCTATACATTCCCCTTGGGGTTTTTTGCAAAACATGAGAGTACAGGAGTAGATCTGAGATCTAGAGTTATAGATATGCAGTAATATTTAGAAATATCTGAATCATATAATATAATAGTAGATAAGATCTGAAAAAAACATGTATTGGATGGCCAATCCATGGATCACCACAATGAGAGGAAGAATACTACCACCAGAGATCTCTCCTCCAAAATGTTTCTAAAACACCTTGCAACTGCAAACTTGAAAATAACGTAGTTTGGGAAGGGAAACTGTGTTGTAATCTCTGAGAATGATTTGGCCTGATTTCAAGGTCTATATCTATGGCTCCAAGGATCTAGGACACTCTTGCCAATGAGATAGAAGACTTTCCCAGTGAAAAGGGGTGCTATATGTGCATAGATCCGAGGAGATTTATCCTCCACTTGCTGCAACTCACAAAGAAAACCCAACCCTCAACAGGATCAGTGCTGTAGGTGTAAGGTGAAGCTTGGCCCAAGCCTAATAGTGGACAAGACAAGAAAAACTCCTCCAAGAGCTGCTCTAGGGAGGAGGTGGGATTCCCGCTTAGGAACACCCAATGCTAAACAACATTATTCTCAGCTAAATAGCTAGAAAATGAGAAATGTCTAAGTAGACAAATTCTTCTAAAATAATATCTTCAACAACCCGTCTGATGCTGCTCTCCTCTTCCATTTGTAAGATAAGAGTCTTGTCAAACCCTAAACCACTTCATCAATGTAGCTCCTTTCTCATGTAGAGCCTCCATCTAGAACTGCGTTGTGCCTCAAGGAGGTTCAATGCATCTAGACTGCGCTGTAGATATGGTCATGGTTGACTTGGTCAAGGGATCAACCTCTTTCACACTCAAGTGTATTTATAAAATGGCCCAAATTTAGCCCTGTTTACATTGGGCACTGATTTATTTTGATATTTTTAGGAGTTTTACATGTCCTCCTTTACACTTTATTCATCAACATGAAAAGCAGAACAAAACAAAGAAAAATTGAATATTCCCATTAGCTTGGGCTAAGTAGGAATATTATAGTCTAGAAGACCAATAAGTTAGATTCTGATGGTGCCAAGCCCTGATGGCTTGAGTTTTGACTTGTCTGCAAAGTATACTACTCCATCAAAATTTATCGGTAAATTCTTCAAAAAAATATCTCCTAAAACTCATGTGGCAAGTTTCTCCTGAATCAAGCAATCGACCATTTTTCCAAGAAGCAAGTGAAGGATTAAATAAGTCTTCATTTACTCCAATGTTGCAATGTGCCTCAACATAGTGAGCATATTCAGGCAATTTACCTTTTCCTTTTTCATTGGTTTTACCTTTGCATTCATTTCTTTCCTGCTCAATTCTGTCCCAAGGAAACTTACATGTGGATGCATGCTGTCCATCTCTATTTCATTGTATGAAATGAAGATAAAAAATTTCTCCTTGGAATTCTCTGCCCCCCTACCTCTAAAATTCCTTCTTCCTCTTCCTCTTTTTCCACCTCTTCCTCTAGAAGAATCTTGTGCATGATTCTTCTCTCTATACGCAAGACACACAACTTCTTCAAAATACTGAGGAGTTTTCTTCTTCCAAAAATTCTTATATCTATCAACAAATTTCTTCTCAAGGGAATCAAAGGTAATCTCCTCAAGGTTTTCACTTGGTTGTGTTAATCATCAGTAATTTTTACTATTTGAAGATGACTAAATATCATTCCTAGATTTCTAAAAACAAAATTCATGAATATTGTGAGTTTTAGAAATCTCACTGCCCTCATTATCCTTAAAACAAAAATCTCACTATTTTACTACTCTGTCATTCCCTATTTAAATTATCACTCCTAAAGGGCCCCTCCTGGGCTTATGCCACTCAACTAGTTTGCTTTTCCCACCTATCACCCCAGCCCTCTGTTTTTCCTTTACCCCGCCACTTCACCTTCATCCAGGGTTATCACTCAACCTATCCTTTCTCATGTTCATCAAGGTCCTCAAAACTTGATGGTCTCACAAATACCTCTATGAGCTCTTTAGATCAGTCAAGTACATTATTTTATATAGGGTCAAATACACCAATTGGTCAAAAGGCTCTGTTTTTACACTATTTAGATCCCAAGCCTAATTTCAGTCAAGGACCAAGTTAAAACCCTACCACTAGATCATTAGGTTTTCCCTAGGTTGTAGGATCTTCATTTGTTTTTCAAGCTCTGTTTTTATTATACTAAGACCTGTTTCTAATGTAAAATAAGAGCAACACATGATTGCCCAAGAAAGAGCAAGAGGTCTCCAAAGACAGATATTTTTCCAATTTCAAGTCCTACAAAAGGTAAGTGTGCTTGACATTTCTGTAGGAATGTCAAAAGGTAAATCAACAACGGAAATTGATAGGGTAACTGATGAGTTCTAAAAGAAAGCTGAGAGAACTGTTTTTAAAGGGGAGATCAAAGTTTTTAAAGGCTGATTAGATCAACAGTATGCCAAACAAAAACCCAATGCAGCAAGACACATAAAAGAAGATCAAGCTCTCATATCAGCTATTTTCATTCAGTGGTTAAAGAATAGGAAACATGATATGATCTCCAAGGTAAAAATGAAAATTTGTGAGGATGCTACCACTATATGGATGGCTAAATTTATCAAAGTGATTTCAGCATGTCCAAAGGTCAGAGGGAAAACTAAGTTTGTTTACTTACCAAAGTAAAAATGTTCAAAGACATAAGCTAACCAAAGAAGGTGAGCCTTGTCACTCAAACAAAATTTGCAGAACGGGGAGGTTAATAGTATCAATGGACAAGTGTTAAAGCATAAACTCAGACACCTGCAAAACAAAAGGGTTAAAGGAAATATCATTGAAAAGTTAAAAGGTTTAACAAACATTAGTAAAGCGGGTTTTTTGTTTTAATTTATTCTCCTCAACTACAAAGGCCCTTTTCCACCCTTCAGTTACTCATTTCATTGGTAAAGGTCGTTAAAAACAGTCAGAGAAGGAATTTTGAAGTTCTAGCAAACTTGGGAAAAGTTTCCCCTGCTACGCTCCTCGAGATTGTCTACCGTGTAAATTGCACTAAGCGTTGCATGCCTGTGACCGAGCGCTACGCATTCACTGTCATGCAAACCCGGAAGCCTGTGCCCTGAACCTGCATGCAACCTCGCCCAAATAATTCCATTTCTGTGTGCAGAGACCCGAGAGTCCCGTGTGCTACGTGCTCATCGCTGCACAAAGAGACCCGACAGGCCCGCTCACCCTACTGCCTGACTCTTTTTCTGCTGCACGGGAATTCATTTAGGCTTGCCTAGCCAAGTGACTGACCAAACAGGCATGCAGCCCTACCGATAGCGCATTCAAAAGTCACTCACCCGGCCCAGCACTGCGCGCCTACGCTTCACATTCAGCAATCACCCAACTGGCCTGGTGCTACACGTCTGCGCTGCGCATTTAGCTAGGAGGATTTCTGCAGCAACTCAAGCCCTAAATATTTTTCAAACTTCATCAAAGTCACCTCCAAAGGTTCCATAGCACCTTTGAAGGGTAATTAAAAGGCACCTCCTCACTTTCAAGTTCTTTTCATTGAATTAGAGGAATAAACCCTATATTTTTCCATCAATTTCACAAAGCAGAATTAGGGTTTTGACCTTGAAGGAAAGAGTAAAAAAAAAAGAAAAATGTCAAGGGAAACTAATAGTGGCAGTGGTGAGGGAGGCCAAGGGCCTAGAAGACAACAGTGAAAGGGTGGAAGAGTAAACAGGTTTGAACCATTGAACACCAAGCAGTTGATGGCCTCTCCTATGACAGTTGCATATTTCTAGGAGGTGGGTTGTTTTGACTTCTGTGAAAGGGTACAACAGGTCCAAAGTCACCCTGAGTTGACCAGAAATTTTATCCTTAACCTCCATGATCATCAAGTAAATTTAGCAGGAGTAAAATTTGAGCTATCCACCAATACCATTTCTATGGCCACCGGGATACCTAGTATGGGATAAAATTGGTTCAAGTAGGAAAATTTGGACCTAAGCCATTATCAAAATTTCTTGAAACCTGGATACCAAGCTAACTGCAAATCCATTTTTCCATTTTCACATATACTGGATAGATATGTGCCCTTGATGAAGGTCATCATGAAATATTTTACATGTGAGGGTAGGTTTTCTAGCCTTTATTCCTACCATATAAGCCTTCTCATGCACTTCACTAGGGTAAAGCTGCTACATTTTCCCTATTATATTTATAGAAGTATTGATAAGATGTCTTACATTATGCAAAAGAGACATCCTTGACAACAAATGCAAAGTATTTTTCACCATTCCCTTATCAAGATTATTGTATTACATCAATTAGAGCAATAGGGTATTCCATGGGAGGTGTTCATCGCCCATGAAGTCTTCACAAACCCACAGCCTCATCATCGGCCAAATTTACCCTCATCATCTCATTCACCTCCCTCCACTTCTCTATCACCCCCCACTGACCATGACTCATTATATACACATGAATCCTCCCCTCAAGAAAACCTCCCTTCTTCACCTTCTCCTAAAGCATCAGATCAAGAAGAGGACAGTGACAAAGAGGTCAATAATGAAGAAGAAGTAGAGGATGATGAAGAGACAAATGATGAGGAAGAGGAATATGATGATGAATAGACAAATGATGAGGAAGAGGAAGAAAATTATGAAGATACAAATGATGAGGAAGAGGAAGAAAATGATGAAGATACAAATGATGAGGAAGAGGAAGAAAATGATGAAGAGGCAGGGGTAGATGATGATGAAGAGACAAATGATGAAGAGGTAGAGGTAGATAATGAAGAAAAAGGTAGTGAGAAAAACAATGACAAAGAGGCAGAAAGTGACAAAGAGGTAGAAAGTGATGCAGAGACAGAAAGTGATGAAGAGGAAGAAAATGATAAAGAAAAGGGCAGTGATACAGAGGATGATGAAGAAGAAGGCAATGAATAGGACAACAAGGAGGAAAACAGTCATGAAAGTCATGAAGACAGTGGAAAAATTGAAGAGGGTGATAATGAAAATAAAGATCACAGCAGTGGAGAGGCAAGCAACTTCAATGATGAACAAAAAGAAGACAATGATTATGTAGAAAATGAATAAGAGGCTAATGATATTCATGAAAATAATGAGGAAAAGGAAGGGGCTGATAGTCAAACTAAAAATCATAGAAAATGAAGAAGTAAGCAGCTTTAATGAAGAACAAAATGGCAATGCAAAAATCAATGAAGAGGTTGAGAGTGGTGATGATGTTGAGAACAAAGAGGACAATGATGAAGCAGAAAACATGATGACTGATGATACTAATGATGAAAATGAAGATTTCGATGACAGAAGCAAGGATCATAGCCATGAGGAAGACACCAACAAGATCACAGGCAAACCTCTTCCATTGACATATCAAAGAGGACCAAGGTTTGTGTTTTTTGCCTCTAAAAGGCAAGGGACCATTCCATCCACCTCAGCTCAACCACTAGACAAATTGGGAAATGAAGAAGAAGAAGATCATGAGGTTGAGAGGGAGTTTGAAATCATTCAGATAGACAATGATGAGGTGAATGAAACAAGGATATCAAGCTTTCTCATCCAGAACAAAATTTCCCTCATTGAAGACCTCCAAGCAAATCTAGATAGGGCCAAGACCGTGAATGATGCCCTTGAAATGGAAAATAGGTAGCCAGGAGCAAAAATTGCCATTTATGAGGCTAGGGCGATCAAGGCCCGGAAAGAAGCTCAAAGGGCACAGGTAAAGCTAGAATATTTCATGGGCACCTATGAAGAAAGTGAGGATGAAGAAGGGAAATCTAGGAGGAGACTTGGAACCATGGGGTTGAAGAAGGCATTAGCAAGACAAAGAGAACAAGAATCAACCCTGGCAGAGTAACTCCCTCTAGATGAGTTGTTGGCCATGGAGATATCACATGATCAGGAGCCTTGGTTGGAAAGAGACAACATACACTTGGAGACTAAATTGAAGAAATAAAATCAAGATCTTGATCTCCAAAGGAAGATGACCAAGCATTATGCCTGGAGAAACCAAGTTGCAAGGGCTAAACTCAAGAAGGCCCAAACCAAGATCCAAGCACTAAAAGAGGCAAAAGGCCAAGCTAACCTTGGAATATTGGCACAAGCTTCTCTACAGGACTCTCAAAACCCATGAGGCACACATCCACCAAATTTGGGAGAATTTTGACAAATTTTGGTTTTTTGCTGATTTGGAGGGCCAAGGGGGTAGCACACATGGTGCCACGATTTTTTTTTCCAGAGCATCTTCAGGAGGAAAGGATTACATTTTTGGAATCCTTAGCTCAATCATATCATTTTCATAAAGTTTCAGTTCAACTGGAGTTGTTTTGGTCCTCCAAAAGGGTCAAAAACACCCTAATTTTCACCTTTCTGCCTAGTTTTCAGGACATGTGTTGCGCCTTTACCAGTCCTGGTATTTTCTCTTTCTAAACAGGTTACAGGGGTCCAATCAGAAAACTAAGGTTATTTCTGGAAATCATACTCAACAAGCTTTCCAACAAGCCATCATGGAGCCCATTCTGTAAGTTGACCCAGTTTTCTTGCTCTCGTGCTACGCCCTTGGCATGGAAATTCGTCCTAAAACTCAGTGCTTCACCCTTATAGAGGAAAAGTAAAAAATTTACGCTTGGAAATTTTTTGGAGGCTTCGCAGAGCCCAAATGTCAATTTCTTTGCTAAAAATGCCCGAAAAGATATTTTGCATAGATATTTTGTGCCTTGGGCCTTGCAAGGTCTCAAGGAAAAAAGTGACATTTATGATTAATTAATAGGCTTCTAGAGACTTAATTAGGGTTTAGTCCTCCAATGCATGATAAATAGAGCATGGAGGCTTCATTTTTTATGTTGGATATTTTATGAGCATGCTATGAAATAGACTTGGAGCTTATTGGTGAAACTGGTTGTTGGTGCTCTGTGATGGTGTTGGATTATGCTTCTATGGATCAAGCTCACTCTTAGGATTCATTAAGCTTGTTCAAATGGTGATGTATTCCATATTTATGTTTTTTTCTTCAGTTATTCATTGTGTTTATGGTTCATTTAGTCATAGAACAGAAATAGAGAATGGGATTTATCTTCTTGATACCCTACTTCTACCTACTTTCTTGAATTCTATGTTTTCTTCCTCAAAGTTTGCTAAAGAAATCTTTAAGTGCTCTTTAATGTTACTTATTTGTTATGTTATAATGCTATTTGTTTCCAAGTAAGTTTTTGAGAATCCTTCACTGCTCTCTTAGCTTTCTTAATTGTTGTTTTTAAGACTTGGTTAGCCTAGTTAATATTGAGGAATCATTTATTTCTCTTCAAGATCTCATTATGCTATCATCTTAGAAGCTATTTCTTGTTTATTGGTTTTTTAAAGGAATATTTATTTCCCATTTAACTCACTATGTTCACAACTCCATGTTACTTCACTCTCCCTTGACCTAATTAGATCCATTTGATCTTACCAACTTTCCCTTTGAACTATCCTTGACTCATTTTTACACCTTTCAAAGACTTTTGTAGACTCCATATCCCAATGGATTGATATTCCCCACTCTAATAACCTACTTAACAACTTTCGCAACCAACCAAATAAACAAACAAACCCTAAACTTATCAACTAGCCTAAATCAAAACCTAAAAAGCAAACAAGTTCATATCCTTTGCACAAAATAGAGAGAGCCCTCTCTGAGTCCAGGAAGGCTAGGTCCCAGGACTCCAAAGATTGGTATGATGTTACCCCTATTCATTTTTTCTCACCAATCTAAAAAATTAAGGGGACCTAACATAATGTTGATCACGGTGGGACTCTGAGTACATAGTAGCCTAAATATCTCTTACAGACTCACAGACCCTCACTGAAACATAGAGAACTCAAACTGTTAGCCAAAAGTAGAATCTAAGTGTCTCACCATTCTAGCAAGATGATGAATTAACTGGAGGACACTCATAGCAACCTTAGGGATACATAAAGGAACTTAGAAAACCCTAAAACATCCCTAGATTGGTTTTTTTAAATTATTGGTGGTGGACCACAAATACTTATCTTCAAAATAGTAAAAACATTCACCTGGCGACTCCAATAGCCTCCAATAGGCCTTCTAACTTTACTAAGTGTTCATAAACTTCCTTAGGATTGTGTCAAATCATCCTTGAGAAGTTTAGAAGCCTAGTCACACATTGTGCGAGTTTAGCAAACACTTAGAGGGGTTCACCTTACGAAAGTAGTCATAAAATTTTAGCCTCACTAAATTGAGTTTGAAATCTAGCTTCACAAAGGATCGGTACCACATCTCCTCCAGATCCAAACCCTCCTACTATAGTTGATGACCCAGAAAATATTTTGTGGCAAACTTCCAAAACTGAAGACTTAACTACTGTTAGGACCATTCATAGAGCAAGTTCTGTCCCTGAACATCTTACAACCTTGCAAGATCCCCAGTTTGGCTTGCACCATACAAGAAACCTTTTCAGGACCAAGTCATAAATTGGGATTGACCAGACTGACCTTGAGCCCACAGATTTGTAGCAGAGTCCTAGCAGAGAAGCCTCTCCTTCCACTCCTCCTGATTTTCAACTTCTCCATCACTTTGGCTCTTTTCATTCTAAGTCTACTCAAAATCAGTTTGCCGGTCCAAGTACTTACACCACACCCATTCATACCACCATTGTGAAAAAAACACCACTTCATCCTACATCCCCTCTCACAAACACTCCCCTTGTAAATCCTCTTTGGATTCCATTAGCTCCCATTATGGCAGCATGGTACGCCCCTCTAGTACTACCACAACCTCTGATACCTTTGCCAAATGACTACCAATCTAGAATTCCTGACTTTACCGGAGCTGAATCTACCACTGCCCAACAACATGTAAATATAATAAATGATGCTTTTGATTACATGGAATTAGAAGAGTAAACAATAAATATGAGGATTTTTTCCAAGAGCCTAGGGGGGGAAGCTAAAAAATGGTTCAAAATCTTGACTCCTAATAGCATACATGATCTCCCTTCCCTTTACCAGACATTAATAAACAAATGGGAGATTAAGAAGAACCCCCTCCAAATGCTCTCAGAATATAACAACCTTAAGAGAAATGTAGGGAAAGTGTTAAACACATTCATGGTGGGTGAGAAAGTAAACAAACACAAAGGGAAATATAAGCATTAGTTGCTTTTCTATTACTCATAGATGTACATTTATATTACATTAATGTGACTCTTGGATTCCGCATTCCAAGGTCACTTGGACTCCATTTTTCCGTTCGCCTTCCACACCTACCCCTTGAGGATTAGGTGTCTAACATTCCCCCCCTTAATTCGAAGGGGTATGTGTGAGTCCAAGAAGAGAATTGTAATAAAAATCTACAAAGTATGCATGGTAGCACTTAGGCTGAATCAACTCTCTGAAATGTTGGCATAAAGAGGTGGTTTAAGGATGACCACCAACACTAGAATGTAATGCTTATTGCAGTTCCCGGAACTCTTCCAAATATAGCAAGAAGTTGAGGTCTTCTACTAGAGGAAGTTTCCCTCATATTTGAAGAGGGAGACCTTCAACTTAGAAGAAGGGAGGTCTACAACCTGTGATGGTTTAATGGTGACCACCAACACTAGAACGCTTGATGCATTTCTCGGAACTCTACCAAGGCTGGCAAGAAGCTGAAGTCTTATGCTAGAGGAAGTGTCTCAAATTATTTGAAGAGGAAGAATATGAACCTCGCATAGATGGTTTAAGGCTATCAAAAAACCAAAGGAATGCTCATGGGCATCCGTGTCTTTGGATACAACTCTGAATCTGGAATGACGAATTGTGACTTAGGCTCGCTTGAAATACTGTGTCTCTGGCTACAACTCTGAATTTGGAATGAGAGATTTTGGATCAAGCTCGCATGATGTGGATTCAAAGCTTATAGATGACCACCATTTCCCCCCCTTTCAGCTACAAGGTGAGATGATGGCGAAAACTCAATTGCAAGTTTG
The DNA here is from genome assembly GCA_034641835.2 of Pinus albicaulis. Lineage (NCBI taxonomy): Eukaryota > Viridiplantae > Streptophyta > Pinopsida > Pinales > Pinaceae > Pinus > Pinus albicaulis. Next base: position 892,047,936 of record CM076577.1, read on the forward strand.
TTCAATATTCGAGAACAAGTTATGACAAGTTATGACAAGGTGAGATGAATATTTTTTCTTGCAGGAGGCTTGTTTCTGAAGCATCTGTGTGAATAATGGGTGTGCCAACCACAATGATTGCATGGGTGAAGATCGAAACAATGATATTTCATATAGCCAACTCGATCACAGTGTTGGCATTTTTCAATCTATTGTTTTTTATTTGGAAGAGGAGCAGGATTTGGAACAGTTGAAGGTGAACTGTCAGAAAGAAATCCAGCACTCTGAAATTTGATGGGCTTGGAGTAGTCTGGAATATGAAAGGACAACTCCTTGTCATATCCAAGCCCAGTTTTGTGCTTGTTATGGAAAATCTCTTCCCAAGGTCTGATGATGGGCTTGGGAAGTGCAGACTGAGTTGTTGCATCTGCATGTAAATCTGCTCTTGTACAAGGAACTGAATGTGATTTAACTGCAACATTACTGACTTGATGTTTATGGGAGTGTGTTTCAATGTTCTGAACAAAAATAGGTTCAGAATGGTGACTCCGCTGCTGTAATTATTCTTGCTGGAGTTGAGATTCAAGCTGCAAAAACTCAATCTTTTCTTATGCACATTGTAGACATGTATGAATGTCAATGAGAATGTCTTTACTGATTCAGATTGTGTCATCAATAGTAGATTGTATCAAAGTTTCCAAGGACTATAATACTTCATAAAATTTGGCCATTTTCCAAACAACTCAAGCTTAAGAAATAAAGGGTGTTGGCTTCAACTGATAATGCACCCATTTACAATACCTTTCAAATTAAAACAAGTGACTTCAGACACCTTTTAATCTTTCTTGAACTTCAAACTATGGAATTCCCAAAGGAAAAACTCTGCTACTCAAATTATGGAGGACCCAACTCAGAAAATAGAATTGACTTAGACTTTTAGCAAAGGGATTATAAACAAATGGTTCCAAATTCTCTCTCTTTTAATGGAGAATTCTTGTGGAAATCATATACAGAAAAAATCTCGAAAACTGAGATATTCAAGGACTAACAAAATATTCCCCAACATAGGATTGAATGCATAACCACAACATTTCTACTCTCCTTGTTGTCGAACGTTGTAGAGACCCAATATGGATATCAAAGCCTCTGCTCTCTCACAAAGAGCTAAATATCAAAAAAATAAAATTGAAATCCAAAACAAAGAATTCTCATTATCAATCCCATTCCCATCTTCAACCCCAACGATAGAAAAATAATGAATCCCAGAAACATCCCAGGTTCAAGGATCCTCAAAAGCTCTGCCATCAAATTAGGACCATTACGAACACTCCCATTCCTCTTATGTTGAAGATAACTTAATTTCCGAATAGCTGCGTTTGAGTGGTTCTCAAGATATAACACACCAGCTTGTTGAGTAGCATATGAACAAGTCAATTCAAAGGGCACACATCTGAAAAATTTGAATCGAAAAATGCCATAAAAAATGCATCTATGCAACCTTTTGCAAAGGTCCTTAACGAAGCTATTTTCAAATTTCATCCTAAAGAATCTGTTGCTATGGAATTCTTTGATTTGTAACTCTTTATGGGATTATTTCATAGAATCTACCAAAGGGTCGCCACCATGTCCATCACTAAAGCGACTACCACCCAGGACCACTACTCCTCTGGAAGATTTTTCTTTGACAACAGAATATAGACACTCAAGTTATTTCCATGCCATATCCATATCCATATCGAGTACCACCACTGTAATACAAATTCAGGATTGTTCGAATAGCATGAGGAGGACCAATTATAAACTGTGTTGCAGATATGATGGAAGGAGGAGCGTGAGCGGCAGCAGAGGAGTGAGGAGCAAGGAGCGAGGTCTTGAGCAGTGGTATTATGCTACTGGAAACTGAGCAGATTCAATTGAGTTTAGAGGTCGAGTTGACCACGGTGTTGAGGGAGTGGAGCGGTGGTGTATGGAGGGCCGACAAAGTACTGTGGAGGGGTCGGAGACAGAGCTCAGGCCTGCAGAAGAGATGAGCGCAAAGCTAAGTCAATGGAGGGAGATGCGATGGGCCTGGAGGGCACAAAGGCGAGCGAAGCCTCACATGGTAGCATATGATTCACTGATAAAATGTATGTGTGATTCAGGTTTGGTATTTGAAGCTAATGAAATATTTAGAGAAATATTGAGCAAAGGCTATGATCCTAGCACGATAATATACAACACACTATTGAATAGCCTTTGTAGGCAAGGTATGCTAGAAGAGGCAAAAGTGCTACTCAAAAAGATGCTGGAAAGAGGTCATGGTCCTTATATTCTGGCAGGTAGGACGTTGATGAATTGTGCTTGCAAGGATCAGAAATACAAAAAGTAGGGCCTCTGTGGGATAGGTTGGAGAATGATCAATAATTTAGTGAACTCTCAAATGAAGCCTTGATGGGTACCCGCGGTCGAGGCAGAGGTTGATGCAAGGACATCCATTTCTTTTGATGACATGTTTACAAGTCCATTTGTTTCTCAATTCATAAACTTTTACATCGTTGGCTGTGAGTGGAATGGAAATCGAAGGTTCAATTCAACGAATTTCAACAGTCATACTGCCTTCAATTCAATGCTGAGAAAGATAACGGGTCTTTGTGCGGACAGACTGGAAATATAATGTCAGGAATATGGCAGGAGAACCCAAGATATAGAGCAAAGTAATATGGTAGAGAGAAGAAAAAAATAGAGTTCGTAGAATCTGAAAAAGAAGAGCTGACAGTCATACGTTATATGGGGGAGTTACAGAAATGGCAGAATGTTAGCCAGAAGTAGAGAGCATAGGAATATCTTACACATTGGTTTATAAAGGCCACACATCATGGCTCTGATACCATGTTAAACACACTCATGGTGGGTGAGAAAGTAAACGCACACAAAGGGAAAGATAAGAATTATTTTATTTTCTATTACTCATAGATGTACATTTATATTACATTAATGTGACTCTTGGATTCCGTATTCCAATGTCACTTGTACTCCATTTATCCGTTCATCTTCCGCACCTACCTATTGAGGATTAGGTGTCCAACAGAAATCATCCAAGACTATTTCACTAGGTTCAATAGTGTGTACAATGCCCTCCCACCTCACATGAAACCCCTAAAAGGCCTAGCACTAGTGAAATTTCCAGAAGGCTTTGATCCAAACATGACCTACCAACTAAGAGAGAGGGATCCCCAAACTTTAGAGGACATGCAAAGGGGAGATATGAGTGTAGAGGCCAACCTGATTGAAAAGAGGGCTAGGATGAGGTCAGAAAAGAGAGTCACGTACAAAGATGAAACTATGGCCTCAACCTCATCATCTGATGCCAAAATTGATAGCCTAGTTAGAACAATGGAGAGGATGATGGAGAGGATAAACTTGAATGAAATAACACCTCCTAGGGAAAATCAACCAAATCCCCAAAACAGAAATAGGAATCTGAACTTCAAAAGAGACCCACCCCAAATCAAACAGAGAGACAATGACCAACAAATTAGGCCTCCTTTCGAAGATAATTATGTAGATGAGGAGGAAAGAGAAACATAACAACCGGAAGAAAACCATGTAAACTTTATAGGCTCTGACAATGAGGGTGATGCTTTTCTCATAGAAAAAGAACAAGGGTTATTTTCCTCAAATCAAAATGATAAAACAAACTATGAGGAGTTTGAAGAGTATAAGTTGGGATTTGAGAATGCCATAATGGAGGTCCATAGACAATATGATCTTAGGAGTAAGAAAAACCAAGAGACCTCCAAAACAAAAAAACAAGAAACTGTTGTTAAAAATACCCCTGTAAATATAATAGAAAAGATAGAAGAGAACACAATCACCATGGCTAAGAAACCTGATCAAAACAAATATAAAACTAGCCAAAAAAATGGTGACCTAAGCTGCCCTAGTACCTCCACTAGTGGCCCTGGAAAATCTGCTCAAAATAACAGTCCTAATAGAACTCATCCAACCAAAATTGCTGAAAGACCTATGTGCGACAAAACATATGTAAATATGTCAAAAACACTAACACCTTTCAGCTTTGAGGGAGAGATTTCCAAAATCAAAATAAGCGTGCCCCTTGTTGAACTAGTAACTCAGGGTGTATATAGGAATCACGTCTTGAAAGCTTTGAATATAGGAAATGATACCGACTCTTTGAACTTAAGTGATGACTAACGAGAGCTATTGTTTGGACCTAAAGTAGAGGGAAAATATCAAGATGGATTTGTCCCTCCATTCTATGTCAGCTTAAACATTTATGAAAAAATCTTGCATAATGCTATGCTAGACTCCGAAGCCTCACACAATCTCATGCCTAAGGTAGTAATGGATAGATTAGGCTTAGAAATAACCAAACCTTACAAAGACTTATACTCGTTTGATTCAAGTAGAGTCAAGTGTTTGGGTCTAATCAAGGATTTGTGTGTTAATCTAGCACAAATACCTGCTAAGATTCTAGTCATGGACATAGTGGTTGTTGACATTCCCCCGAAGTATGGCATGCTTTTATCCAGATCATGGGGGCCAAACTTCAAGGGAATCTCCAAATGGACATGTCTTATGCTACCATCCCGGTTTTTAACCAAACAAGGAGGTTGTACTAGGAATCACACATGAAATATATGGTTAGCAACCAAGATAGGCCAAACAACACCCCTCTTTATTCCATTCATTCATATCTTGACTCATTTATATTGTATAATGATGAGAACATTGACGAGCAAGTAAATGAAATTGAGAAAGATATAGGCCTACCACAATAGTTAAACCAAACATTGAATGAGGAACTTGATAGCCAAAACTCTAGCAGCCCCGAACAACAAAATAATGGCAAAGTTGAACTTGAAACACTTTGGAACATGAGCTTTGATGGCTCTTGTGGCAAAGCTGGTTCAAGAGCTAGTGTCTGGATTCATAACACCAATGAATGCCACTCTTACAAACTAAACTTTCAATGCACTAATAATATTTCTGAGTATGAGGCCCTTCTCCTTGTTTTACATTTGCTAAAAGACATAGGAGCCAAGAAAATTTCTGTTCAAGGAGACTCTGAACTAATCATTAGACAAATCAAGGGAGAATATTCTACCAAGAATCCTAGATTAAGAGAATACCAGAATGTTGCCTTGGATCTCTTGAAAATTTTTGAGAAGTATGAACTTATCTCCATCCCTGGAGCTCAAAAAAAACTTGGCCAATGAACTTGCCTTTGCTACCATCACATGCCAAATGCCTCATGCTAATGAACAATACATTGTGAAAGTCAAGTGCAGACTAGCAGTCCCGGATAACATAGATCACTGGAAATTATTTGAAAATGACAAACAAATTGAAAATTTCTTGCAGCCTAAAACCAAGTTCGAAATGTTAAAATTATAATTAATCCATCAAGAAGCTTCCTTTGACAAAGAACAAACCCTCAAAACAGAGCTTCCTTGTAAAAATGACATAGATCTACTAGAATATCTTCTTAAAGCAGAATAATTTGTAGATTTAGATCAAAAAGACCTTGAGGAGCTGCAGTGAAAAGATAACTCATTACCAAGGGGTCTTGCCCCTTTAGAAGAGTTGTTTGACTTTAATGATGTAGCAAGAAAGCCAAAAATTGAAACCACCGAAACTGATGTGGAAGAATGTAACATAGGAAGCATAAAAGAACCCAAAATAATCAAGCTGTCCAAAACTCTCCCTCCTCACATAAAACATAAATATATGGAGCTTTTCAAAGAGTTTAAAGATATTTTTGCATGGGGGTATGAGGATTTGAAGTCCTACGACACAAGCATCATCCAACATAAAATTCCTCTCAAGGAAAATCAGAAACCATTCAAACAAAAATTGAGAAGAATAAAGCTCGTTCTAGTACCTCTAGTTGAAAAAGAAATAAAGAAGATGTATGATGCTGGTATCATAGTTTCACTTAGGTACTCATAATGGGTTTCCAACCTCATGTCAGTTAGGAAGAAAATAGGGGAGATTAGGCTGTGCATAGACTTTAGAAACTTGAACAAAGCCTCCCTAAAGGACAACTACCCTTTACCCAAAATGGATCATATACTGCAAAGGGTGGTATGTTCTAAGAGAATATCATTGCTTGATGGTTTTTCGGGTTACAATCAGGTATTGGTACTACCAAGTGATCAACACAAAACCGCTTTCACAACACCTTGGGGCACATTCATGTATGTAAAAATTCCATTTGGGTTGATGAATGCGGGGCTACTTTTCAAAGGGCCATGGATATAGATTTTTATGAAGGCATAGGCTACTTCATAGTAATTTACCTTGATGACATCACTGTTTATTCTAAAACTGATAAAGAGCAATTAGTTCATTTGCGGAAGGTCTTTGAGAAGTGTAGGAAGTATGGCTTATCTCTGAATCCTAAGAAAAAAAAATTTGGTCTTCAAGAAGGAAAACTCTTAGGCCACATCATTTTTGAAGAAGGGATCAAGATAGACCCCAAAAGGATTGAAGGTATACTACAAATTAGCCATCCTAGAAATATTAAAGAGCTGCAATCTTTCATTGGAAAGATAAACTTTGTGAGAAGATTCATTCCTAACCTCGTTGAACTCCTAAGAAATATCACAAAAATTCTAAAAAGATAAGTAGGATTCAAGTGGACCACGAAAGCCAAAAAATCATTTGAACTGGTGAAACAAGCCCTTACCCAAACACTAGTTTTAATCAGCCCCGACTTTACCAAGGATTTCTTCATATTATCCTTTGCAACCGAACACACCGTTGTTGTTGTATTGCTTAAAAATAACATGATGGGATAAGGACAACCCATAGCCTTCTTCAGCAAAGCATTGAGAGATGCTCCTCTAAAATATAACATCATGGAGAAACAAGTCTTTGCCTTGATCAAAGAATTGAAGGACTTCAGAGTTTACATTTTGCACTCCCATGTTATTGCTTTTGTTCCAAACATAGTTGTTAAAGATATTTTGAATCAAGACCCTGAAGGTAAAAGGGGTAAATGGATTCCTATTATCCTAGAATATGATTTAGAAATTAGACCCACTAAACTGGTTAAAGGACAAGGACTCACAAAACTCATGGCTGAATCAAATTTTCAAGCGCTAGACATGAATATGGTTGATGCATTAGAGGAACAAGAAGAGTGCACTGCTCCGCACATTGAAGAAGTATTTCTGAATTCATCTTGGTATGCTGATATCCTATATGTACTTTTCTATCTTAATTCTCCTCCAACTTTATCCAAAACAAAAGCGAGGTTCTTGAAACAAAAAGATTTAAATTTCTGCATTTTTGATGGAGCTTTGTATTGGAAAAATTATATTGGCATATTGCTTAAATGTTTGATTGAATATGATGTAGATATAATTGTGCATGAGTTCCATGATGGAGAGTGTGGAGGTCACCTCTACTAGAAAACCACAACTAATAAAATCCTTAGAGCTGGTTACTATTGGCCCACTCCTTTCCCCAATACTCACAAGCTAGTTGCAACTTGCCATAAATGCCAAATATTTGATAGCAAGAAGAAGCTACTACCTTTGCCCTTGCATCCTATTACTATTGAAACTCATTTTCAGCAGTGGGATTTAGATTTCATTGGCGAAATCCACACTGCCTAATCTGCCCAACACAAGTGGATTCTTACTGCTACCGATTATTTCACCAAATGGATAGAAGCCATCCCTTCAAGGAATGCTACTGACTCAGTCATCATAAAATTCCTTGAAACCAACATCTTGTCCAGATTCGGTTGTCCTAATAAGATCATCACTGATAATGTTGCAGAATTTAAGTCCAAGAGAATGGTGGACTTTTGCTACAAGTATCACATCACAATGGGGAATTCTACAGCTTATTATCCTCAAGGTAATGGACTAGCTGAGTCTTCTAACAAGATTTTGGTGAATATCATCAAGAAACTGTTGGAAGAGAACAAAAAATCATGGCATGGAAAACTAGTGCATGCACTATGGGCTGATAGACTAACAACTAAGAAATCTATCAATATGTTGCCCTATTAGCTGGTTTATGGCATGGATGTTGTTTTCCAAACATCCTTGGGAGTTCCAGTTATGAATCTTCTTCAAGAGGTTCAATCAGAATAAAATGACATGCAAAGGAGGTTGAATTAAACCACTCATTTGCAGCAGTCAAGGGAAGAAGTTTACAAAAGAACACAAGTAGTGCAAGAAAACATAAAGAAGATTTTTGACAGAAGAACCAAAGCCAATAATTTCCACATTGGAGACACAGTGATGAAATGGGACTCCAGGAGGGAGGACAAATGAAAACATGGCAAGTTTGAAAATTTGTGGAAGGGTCCTTACATCATCCATTCAGCTAGAGGTAACAATGCTTTCTTTTTACAAGAGTTGGATGGAGTAGAGGTGTTCGAAGGTCCTGTCAACAACAGGATGCTCAAACACTATTTTTGTCAAAGTTCCTTGTTTGAAGTTTTCATTCATTGTACATAACATTAATTGATGAAAAATCAGGAAAAACAAAAACAGAAAAGAAGAAAAAGAGGGAAGATTTAAAGAAGAAGTACAACCCCATACCCAAAAAAAGAGTTTTTCTGAAAGTGAGCATAAATGCCACTACTTGTCTGGAAAGAAGGGTCGTGTTCAGTCATCTAGCCTAATCATGGCTGAACTTGTTTTGAATTTCTGCTCATAGGTTAGTGAAAGAAGGCTTGTCAAACCATTTAAGCTTGACTTGTCAGTAGGAATAGATTAGGAAGAAAAGATGATGGTTCTAAATGCTCAAATCTGAACCAAAGAGAAAGAGAGGAATGCCTGACAATTTATAAATCACAGACCTCATGCTTTCTAACTTATTTTTATATTATTATGAAAAATAATTTCTGTGTGCAGCTTGTCTAAATGCCACAACCCATGGAAAATCAGATTGCTCAATCCTGGTTCAGTCATGTTTTCAATTTCATGTTAGTAGATTAGAGAACAAAAGTTTGTCAAACAGCTTAATCTTAACAAATAACTAGACTAGGTAGAGAATAAGAGAGTTCATTTTCCTAATCTAAACTCTTGGGAGTGATAAGGGTACAAGTAGATAGTTTTTGTTTTATGTTTTCAAAGAAAATCAATGTCAAGGGTTTGCCAGTCCAAGTGCACCCAAAGGAAGAAAAAATGTTAGGCAAGGTATGATGGGTAGGTAGAGATAAGGTTGAAGCAAGCATGTCTTTAAGATTCTTAAGATCATAGCTTCAATAAAACAACAGCAAATGAAAGAAGAGAAATATGCCAAATGGATGAGGCATTGGTCTTCAAAACTTAGAGTTTGAGCTCTAAGGTCCTAGACACCTCCTGAAAAGGAGTTTCCCTCCCAAAGTGGAGCCACAGTTAGTCATAAGTAATTTTTACTATCTGAAGATGACTAAATATCAGTCCTAGATTTCTAAAAACAAAATTCATGAATATTGTGAGTTTTAGAAATCTCGCTGCCCTCATTATCCTTATAACAAAATTTTCACTATTTTACTACTCTGTCATTCCTTGTTTAAATTATCACTCCTAAAGGGCCCCTCCTGGGCTTATGCCACTCATCTAGTTTGTTTTTCCCACTTATCACTGCAGCCCTCTGTTTTTCCTTTACCCCACCACTTCACCTTCATCCAAGGTTATCACTCAACCTATCCTTTCCTATGTTCATAAAGGTCCTCAAAACTTGATGGTCTCACAAATACCTCTATGAGCTCTTTAGATCAGTCAAGTACATCAGTTTATATAGGTTCAAATACACTAATTGGTCAAAAGTCTTTGTTTTTACATTGTTTAGATCCCAAGCATAATTTCAGTCAAGGACCAAGTTAAAACCCTACCACTAGATCATTAGGTTTTCCCTAGGTTGCAGGATCTTCATTTTTTTTTCAAGCTCTATTTTTCTTATACTAGGACCTATTTCTAATGAAAAAGAAGAGAACCACATGATTTCCCAAGAAAGAGCAGGAGGTCTCCAAAGAAATTTATTTTGTCAATTTCAAGTCCTGCAAAAGGTAAGTGTGCTAAACATTTCTGCAGGAATGTCAAGAGGTAAATCAGCAGGGGAAATTGATAGGGTAACTGCTGATTTATAAAACAAAACAGAGAGCACTATCTTTAAAGGGGAGATCAAATTTTTTAAAGCCTGATTAGATCAACAGTATGCCAAACAAAAACCTAATGCAACAAGACACATAAAAGAAGATCAAGCTCTCATCTGAGCTATTTTCATTCAGTGGTTAAAGAATAGAAAACATGGTATGATCTCCAATGTAAAAATGAAAATTTGTGAGGATGCTACCACTGTATGGATGGCTAAAGTTATCAAAGTGATTTCAGCACATTCAAAGGTCAGAGGGAAAAGTAAGTTTGTTTACCTGCCAAAGTGAAAATTTTCAAAGACATAAGCTAACCAAAGAAGGTGAGCCTTGTCACTTAAAAAAAAATTGCAGAATAGGGAGGTTAAGATTATATGTGGACAAGTGTTAAAGCATAAACTCAGACACCTGCAAAAAAAAATGGTTAAAGGAAATATCAGTGAAAAGTTAAAAGGTTTAACAAACATTAGTAAAGTGGGTTTTCTTGTTTTAATTTATTCTCCTCGGCTACAAAGGCCCTTTTCCACCCTTCAGTTACTCATTTCATTGGTAAAGGTCATTAAAAGCAGTCAGAGAAGGAATTTTGAAGTTCTGGCAAACTTGGGCAAAATTTCCCCTGTGCTGCATAGATGGAACCCCCTGCTACGCTCCTGGAGATTGTCTGTCGTGTAAACTGCACTTAGTGCTACGCACCTATGCCGGGTGCTACGCGTTCACTGTCATGCAAACCCAACAGATCGTGCTCAAAACCTACGTACAACCTCACTCGACTACTTTCATTGCTGCGTGCAGAGACCCGACAGTTCCGTGTGCTACACGCTCATCGTTGTACAAAGAGACCCGACAGGCCTGCTCACCCTACTACCCGATTATTTTTTTGTTGCACAAGAATTCGTTCAAGCTTGCCCGGCCATGTGAGCCAACAGAACTGGCACACAGCTCTGCCAACGGCGCGTTCAGCAGTCACCCGACTGGCCCGGTGCTACGCGCCTATGCTGCGCATTTAGCTAGGTGGATTTCTACATCAACTCTAGCCCTAAATCTGCTGCAAACTTCATCAAAGTAACCTCCAAAGGTTCCATAGCAACTCTGAAGGGTAAGTAAAAGGCACCTCCTCACTTTCAAGTTCTTGTCATTGAATTAGAAGAAATAACCCTAGATTTTTCCATCAATTTCATAAAGTAGAATTAGGGTTTTGACCTTCAAGGCAAGAGTAAAAAAAAACAAAATGTCAAGGGAAACTAATAGTGGCAGTGGTGAGGGAGGGCAAGGGCCTAGAAGACAACAGTGAAAGGGTGGAAGAGTAAACAGGTTTGAACCATTGAACACCAAGGATTTGATGGCCTCTCCTATGAAAGTTTCATATTTCTAGGAGGTGGGTTGTTTTGACTTCTGTGAAAGGGTACAACAGGTCCAAAGTCATCGTGAGTTGACCAGACATTTTATCCTTAACCTCCATGATCATCAAGTAAATTTTACAAGAGTAAACTTTGAGCTATCCACCAATACCATTTCTATGGCCATCGGGATACCTAGTATGGGAGAAAAGTGGTTCAAGCAGGAAAATTTGGACCTGAGCCATTATCAACCTTTCATAAAACCTAGATACCAAGTTTACTACAAATCCATTTTTCCATTTTCACATCTACTCGACATATGTGCCCTTGATGAAAGTCATCATGAAATATTTTACATGTGAGGGTAGGTTTTCTAGGCTTTATTCCTACCATATAATACTGCTCATGCACTTCACTAGGGTAAAGCTGCTACATTTTCCCTATCATCTTTATACAAGTATTGATAAGATGTCTTACATTGTGCAAAAGAGAAATACTTCACAAAAAATGCCAAGTATTTTTCACCATTCTCTTATCAAGATGATTTTGTTACATAAATTAGAGCAACAGGGTATTCCATGGGAGGTGTTCATCACCCATGAAGTTTTCACAAACCCAAAGCCTCATCATATCATCCACCTCCCTCCACTCCTCCATCACCCCCCACTAACCATGACTCATTATCTGCACATCAATCCTCCCCTCAAGAAAACCTCCCTTCTTCACCTTCTCCTAAAGCATCAGATCAAGAAGAGGACAATGATAAAGAGTTCAATAATGAATAAGAGGCAGAGGATGATGAGGAAGAGGCAGATGATGATGAAGAGACAAATGATGAGGAAGAGGAATAAAATGATGAAGATACAAATGATGAGGAAGAGGAAGAAGATGATGAAGAGGCAGAGGCAGATGATGATGAAGAGACAAACGATGAAGAGAAAATGATGAAGAGGAAGAGGTAAATAATGAAGAAAAAGCAGTGAGAAAAACAGTGACAAAGAGGAAGAAAGTGATGCAGAGACAGAAAGTGATGAAGAGGCAGAAAATGATAAAGAAAAGGGAAGTGATACGGAGGATGATGAAGTAGAAGGCAATGCACAAGACAACAAGGAGGAAAACAATCATGACAGTCATGAAGATAGTGGAAAAAGTGAAGAGGGTGATGATGAAAATGAAGATCACAATAGTAGAGAGGCAAGCAACTTAAATGATGAACAAAATGGAGATGATGATTATGCAAAAAATGAAGAAGAGGCTAATGACAGTCATGAAAAAAATGAAGAAAATGAAGCAGCTGATAGTCAAATTGAAAATCATAGCAATGAAGAAGTAAGCATCTTTAATGAAGAACAAAATGACAATGCCGAATTTAGTGAAGAGGTTGAGAGTGGTGATGATGTTGAGAACAAAGAGGACAACTGATGAAGCAGAAAACATGATGACGAATGATACTAATGATGAAAATTAAGAGCTTGATGACAATAGTAAGGATCATATCCCTGAGGAAGACACCAACAAGATCACAGGCAAACCTCTTCCATTGACATATCAAAGAGGACCAAGGTTTGTGTTTGTTGCCTCTAAAAGGCAAGGGACCATGCCATCCACCTCAGCTCATCCACTAGACAAAGGCAAAAAAAAGGTAAAGGAAGAAGAAGAAGATCATGAGGTTGAGAGGGAGTTTGAAATCATTCAGATAGATAGTGATGAGGAGAATGAAGCAAGGATCTCAAATTTTCTTTTCTAGAACAAAAATTTCCTCATTGAATACCTCCAAGAAAATCTAGATAGGGCCAAGACTGTGAATGATGCCCTTGAGATGGAAAACAGGCAACTAGGAGCACAAATTGCCATTTATGAGGCTAGGGCAATCAAGGCTTGGAAAGAAGCTCAAAGGGCATAAGTAAAGTTGGACGAGTTTATGGGCACCTATGAAGAAAGTGAGGATGAAGAAAGGCAGTCTAGGAGGAGACCTAGAACCATGGGGTTGAAGAAGGCATTGGTAAGAAAAAGAGAACAAGAATCAGCCCTGGCAGAGCAACTCCCTCTAAATGAGTTGTTGGCCATGGAGATAGCACATGATTGGGAGCCTTGGTTGGAAAGAGCCAGCATACACTTGGAGGCTAAATTGAAGAAAGAAAATCAAGATCTTGATCTCCAAAGGAAGATGGCCAAGCATTATGCCTGGAGAAACCAAGTTGCAAGAGGTAAACCCAAGAAGGCCCAAACCAACATCCAAGAAATAAAAGAGGAAAAATTCCAAGATAGCCTTGGAATATTGGCACAATATTCTATACAGGTCTCTCAAAACCCATGAGGCACACATCCACCAAATTTGGAAGAATTTTGACAAATTTTGGTTTTTTATTGATTTGGAGGGCCAAGGGGGTAGCACCCATGGTGCTACGCTTTTTTTTTTGAGCGTATTTAGGAGGAAAGGCTTACATTTTTTGAATCCTCAGCTCAATTATAGCATGCCCAAAAAGTTTCAGTTCAATTGGAGTTGTTTTAGTCCTCCAAAAGGGTCAAAAACACCCTAATTTTCACCTTTCTGCCTAGTTTTCAGGACATGTGTTGCGCCTTTACCAGTCTTGAGGTTTTTGATTTTTTAATAGGTTACAGAGGTCCAATAAGATAAAAAATAGTATTTATTGAAAGTATATTCAACAATCTTTCCAACGAGCCATCACGGAGCCCATTTCGACATCGGGAAAGCCTTAAAAACCTTGCTACAAGTTGACCCAGTTTTCTTGCTCCTGGCTATGCCCTTGGCATGGAAATCCATCCTAAAACTCAGTGTTGCACCCTTACAGAGGAAATGTCAAAAATGTATTCTTGGAAACTTTTTGGAGGCTTGGCAGAGCCCAAATTTCAATTTATTTGCTAAAAATTCCCGAAAATATATTTTGTATAGATATTTTGTGCCTTGGGCCTTGCAAGGTCTCAAGGACAAAAGTGACATTTATGATTAATTAATAGGATTATAGAGACTTAGTTAGGGTTTATTCCTCCAATGCATGATAAATTGAGCATGGAAGCTTCATTGTTTATGTTGGATATTTGTTGAGCATGCTATGAAATAGACTTGGAGCTTATTGGTGAAACTGGTTGTTGGTGCCTTGTGATGGTGTTGGATTGTGCTTCTATGGATCAAACTCACTCTTAGGATTCATTAAGCTTGTTCAAATGGTGATGTATTCCATATTTATATTTGTTTTCTTTAGTTATTCATTGTGTTTATGGTTCATTTAGTCATAGAACAGAAATAGAAAATGGGATTTATCTTCTTGATACCCTACTTCTGCCTGCTTTCTTGACTTCTATGTTTTCTTCCTCAAAGTTTGCTAAATAAATCCTTAAGTGCTCTTTAGTGTTACTAATATGTTATGCTAGAATGCTATTTGTTTCCAAGTAAGTTTTTGAGAACCCTTCACTGCTCTCTTAGCTTTCTTAATTTTTGTTTTTAAGACTTGGTTAGCCTAGTTAATATTGAGAAATCCTTCATTGCTCTTCAATATTTCATTATGCTATCATCTTAGAAGCTCTTTCTTTTTTATTGGTTTTTTAAAGGAATATTTATTGCCCATTTAACTCACTATGTTCACAACTCCATGTTACTTCACTCTCCCTTGACCTAATTAGATCCATTTGATCTTGCCAACTTTCCCTTTGAACTATCCTTGACTCATTTTTACACCTTTCAAAGAATTTTGTAGACTCCATAGCCCAATGGATTGATATTCCCCACTCTAATAACCTACTTAAAAATTTTCCCAACCAACCAAACAAACAAACAAACCCTAAACTTAACAACTAACCTAAAATCAAAACCAGAAACGCAAACAAGTTCATATCCTTTGCACAAAATAGAGAGAGCCCTCTCTGAGTCCAGGAAGGCTAGGTCCTAGGACTCCAAATACTGGTTTGATGTTACCCCTGTTAATTTTTTCTCAATAATCTAACAAATTACGGGGACCTAATAGGTTGCAATGACTCAAGATAATGTGAATAAGTGGGATATAATTTCTTGACATAAGCTATGAGAGGAATGTCTATTTCAACACCATTGATTTTTATATAATGCATAATAGATCTTACTTATGATGCTAAAGCAAGAGGGTAATCATTTTTTAATTCAATAATGAACAATTTAATCATCAATTGGGCAACTTCAAGTTCAGATTGTGAGTCATACAATTCCTTAAACTCTTTAAGGCTTCAAAATAATTTGAAAATGGTGAAATATGACGAATTGCCTCTTCATTTATAGATGTTGAAATCAAGGCATAGGCCTTGTTGTTCTTATTTTCTGAAATGACAAACTCCTTATCTAAAGTGGGCTTTGCAGATGCATTGTATTATTCTTCTTCAGAAACCACTTTCCACGACTCATTGAAAATGAGAGTGTCTTTTATCTTCCGTGACCATTCGAGATAGTTCTCTTTTCGAGAGAGAAATACTCAAAAAATTGATATGAATGAATGCATTTTAAGGAATAAAATATATGTACTATGTAAAAAAAAATTCACTATGCTAGAAATATACTGTAAAAATTTCACTTCTTGTGGCAAATAAATTCACTTCTGGTTGCAAACTATATATGTTCGGGAGATTAACTTTGGAAAATAATGAGGGGTTATATCAACGCTATTACTTGGGGGAGGGGTTATGTGGTGGAGGGGAGTCAACATATGGGGGGAGGTGTAACCATTGTAGTATTATATGTTACGAGTGAATGTAACATGAGGTATATATTATAACTCTCATAGATATGTTATATTAAATGTGGAGGCATTATATGTTATATGTCACAGCTCTGGGAATATACGTATGGCGTGTCAGAGTAACTGTGAGAAAGGCAGAGTCAGAGTGACTGTGAGAAATATGAAGTCGGACAAGGATTCATGGAGAGCACACAGAGAGCACATAATTACTTCACCTTTTAGATAAAAATACATTGAATAAACACACATTAAATTTCATAGGAAATAACTTTACAATGAAGCTACATTCACGACTTTGAGCATTTGATCAAAATTTCCCTTGTCATTAAATTTCCTAACCTCCTTGACCAACTCGTTCACAACTGAGGTATATTTATACTTACGATCAACCACAGGGATGAGAAGGAGATTTAGAAATACTAGTATATAATTGGGAGTGTACTAGTTGTATATGCATGTACAAGACCAGAACTCCACAAACTTCAGTAAGAGTTGTGACAATATTTTGCCCATAAAATTCAACAAACCAATGAGGAAATGTCACCAATCATACTCATTCCAATCATACAAAAATGTTGTAACTAATGCATGGTCCTCCTAAAAAAGGAACTCGTCATAGAGACAACTTCTACGAAATATTGAGCCCACAACCCAACACACATATTGACCTCCTACTCAACGCACCATGCGCCTCCAGGCAACACATGAAATCACTGCAGCCTTCATAAGACGCAAAGCAATGCCTCAATGAAACAATTCGATTCTTCAAAAGTAGGAATGGGATTAAGAGCTGCAATCCCAACCAGTGTAATTCCTATGATTTGGCATGGATATGTCACTCTGTAGAAATGCAGAATAGAGGCAAGAAGGTGTTACAAGGGTAGGAAGGGAGCCAAAAATAGTGGTTGGGACCTTTTCTCTGATACCTTGTCAGACCAAGAGGTAACTCATCAAAGAAAATTATGATTTTGAATTAATATTGATCATGGATATATACATGGAGGGAGATACTCTTGGCTTCATCTCTTAGTGTCTCTTCATATTATAATTTTCCTTATTTTCTATTTACACTATTTTACATGGATTTACCTAATCCCAAATATTAGGTGTCAAAAATATCCATCACCAGCTGATGCGGATTCACCTACGCAGGAGAATCCAATTAAAAAATAATACTCCATAGGCACAAAGTATCAATATTAGTATTGGCCATATCCACAACACCTTGCAAACTATACAACAACACATCCACAAAATATTAATGGTGCTACAATTATGTCAGACCCTCGTACGTACTAACACATACTAAAAACACAAATTTACTTAGATTTCTAAGATACCAATATTCGTAAGATTAATTTAATGAATAATTATATCATTTAGAAACTATTAAATGAACTATTAATTTAATATATGAACCCAATATGTAATAATCTTTGCATATTAATCTGGAAACATTAATAGTTAATTAATGTTAGGTCTATATATTACTAGTGTAGTCCCTTATTGTTGTTAGTGTAACCCCCTTATTGTTATTATTGTACCCTTATAACCCCCATATTGTTATTATTGTGCCCTTAAATTATTATTGTTAGGTCGGCTAGGATTACATTGTGGCCCCATGGACTCCTATATATAGAAAGGAGGTTTTGTAATTTGAATCATCCAAGAATTGTTCATTCATGTAATGTATTGGAGGTTTCCCCCTCGAATTGGCTTATTTATAAGGCGTTGATATCTCTTTTATTTTATTTTTGGAGCTGGTTTCACAACATTTGGTATCAGAGCTTTGGATTCTAGGGTTTTTGCTGCTCCAAACTGGTCATCATGGAATTTTCGCTATAACATTTTTTTCTACAAAGGTTCAGAAGCTGAAATTTTTACAGTAAGAAGCCGAAATCCTGAGGAACATAGTCACAAAATTTCAGAGCTTGGTTCGCAATATTTTCGGAGATATGATCTGTGGAAGTTAGGGATTTTTGCAGGCTCCTAAATTTAACCTAAACAAGTCATCGCGGAATTGGTGTTATAACGTTTTTTCTAAGAGGTTTCAGAAGCTGAAAAATTTAGAGGGCGAATACGAAATCCAGAGGAACATTTTCACAAAATTTAAGATCTTGTTTCACAATATTTTCGGAGATATGATCTGTGGAAATTAGGTCTTTTTCAGGCTCCCGAATTTCATCTCAAAGAGGTTATTGGGGAAAAATATTCATAAATCTCTCTCTAAGCATCAGATTGGAATTCTGTAAAAAGTGGTTGCAAGTACACAAACTGTAGTTTCTTTTTTATCAATTTCAGAGCCAAAGGAGGAAAAAGTGACACGTGGAAAGTCATACAAGTTTGCTCTACTAAACCTGGCCATAATTGGGTCATTGTGGGAGATTGGACATAACTTTTCCTTGAAGAATCCAAATCAGGTCAAACCTGTGACATTTGAAAGAAGCTTCAAAGGGCTACTGCAAGGATGAATTTCAGATATTGAGAATCTACAATTACAGAGATAATTCAATTTCAATATAGAGCTCCTCAAAAGCAAGTAAGAGGTGTGTGTTATTTTTTCCCGAATTGCATAAGTCTCGTTTGAAGAATCAAGTTGAATTGATTCCAAGGGCATATTGTAGAATATATATTAGTATTAGATTATAAAATGGCTCCTAAAAATAATTCAACACCCATTAAGCCTTTAGAAGGCTCTACTATGACTCATGAATACTAATAATTGCAACATGACATATCAAATTTACAAGAGCAAGTGCAACAAAATTCCCTCTCGCAAAGAGCAACAAAAAATGACATGGAAGTTTTGAATAAAGGTGTGGAAACTAAGATGGATGGTTTGAAGAAAGGCATGGAATATAAGGTGGATGGTTTGAAGAATGGCATGGAAGCTAAGATAGATGGCATGGAAGCTGGCATGGAATCTAATATGGATGACATGGAAGCTAATATCGATGAAAAAATGGAAAACATGAAGAATGATCTAAAAGCCGACATGGAAGGTTTGACAAAGTTGATACAACAAATGTTTCCTAATGGTGAAAATATAGTAGAGGAAACTCATGATGAGAACAAAATAAATGTTAATCATGATTTCATAAACTTTAATGTTGGTGGGAAGAACCACCATATTCCAAAAAAGGATATGAGGAAGTTTGATGGAAAGGATCCTGTAACATGGATACTACATATGGAGCAATATTTTGATCTCAATAATGTGAAAACCACACAAAAGGTACGTATTTCAACTTTACATTTAGAACAAAAAACATTTGTATGGTATCGCTGGCTTTGCTTCCGTAAAAGAATTGTCACTTGGTCAATTTTTACGGAGGAAATGATAGCACATTATGAGGATACAAAGAGCAACACCTTCTTTAGCCAATTTATAAATCTCAAACAAAAGGGTTTAGTGGGGGAGCACATTGAGTACTTCCAAAAATTTAATATAAGGGTAACTAATATTCCAGAGGAACACAGGATTGATCTCTTCATAGGTGCTTTAAAGGATAACATCCAACATGAAGTTCACGTTTTGGAACCTGATTCATTGGAGAAGGCATTCAGGTTCGCAAGAAAAATTGAATGTAAAATTATGACGACAAGGAAGCCTACCACTCACTTCTATAAAGAGGGAAGTGTTGCTACTCCTAGATTTCCATAACCTACAAGATTGACACCACAAAAATTGGAAGAAAAAAGGGCAAAAGGGCTTTGCTACAGTTGTGATAGAAAATACACTAAAGGTCATAAGTGTGCTGAGAAGAAATTATTTTACATAGATTGTGAAGAGGAAGAATAAAATGAACAAGAAGAGGATATACACTAGTAACCAACCCTAGAAGAGGAAGAAATGAGTCCAACCATATCGTGTAATGCATTGGTAGGAATTACCACTCCTCAAACACTCAAGATAGAAGGACATATCAAGAAGAAAAAGGTAATAGTGTTGATTGATTTAGGTAGTACCCATAATTTTATTCATTGTAAGGTAGGCAAGGAATTGAATTGTTTCCTATACCCAGCACCAGAATTTCAAGTGATGGTTGCAAATGGAGGAACTATAAATTTCTCTGGAAAATGCCATAATATCAAGCTAACCATGGGGGAATATGTATTGAAATTAATTAAATTAACTTCATTAATTGTTTATTTTTTCCTAATATGGGTTATGCGGAGGATGAACTATCCTTCGCACAATATGATTCATTATCAACAATATTTCGTTGATGCAATTTGAGGTTTTAATATAGATAATCTCGAGCAACATGCCAAAACATTACACATTACCATATAGTAACATTCCGCATGTACTATTAACATGTTTAACGTATAAAATATGGTGCACATTCTTAATGTATTCACCACGAGTGAAGCTTTTCAATCCAAAAGAGTGTAGACGTGTGTCGAGGATGGGATGTGTAGAGGTGTGAAAGATGATTTGTGTGGAATAACCATTGTGCGGAGGTGGGGAGAAACTCCACACTTTCGCACAATTAAAGTGTCTTGCACCTAAAATAATAAAAACTACCAACAAACTTGACTAGAAGTAATTATGTAGAGTTTGATTTCATTGAAAACATGGCAAGGTAACCTACACATGTCTTCCATTAGAGTCAACAAAAACATACATATATAATTATCTGCTAGGATTTATTTCAACTAACTAGATCCCCTGGTCAAAATTTCTTGGCATTTTTCGAAATAATCTTAAAAATAAAGACACATATGCTGCTAAAATGTGGCTATAAAATTTATACTTTTTATCAAATTTTTAGCTCAATCAACAGTTGTAACATCTAGTCGTTGAAACACAAGTGCAAGAATCAATTTAATATTTAATAGAATAAAAATTAACTAAAAGTTGGGGATCCATATAGCTGAAATACTCATCATCATCTTCATCACACGGAATGAACTCGAGAACACCAACACTAAATCACAGTGATACATTATTCCCTCACCTTATTCTTTGAAAACGTTGGTCCAAACTCTACCACCTTCATTGTTCCAACAAAAATATTCCCTATGAGGCTTCATTCCATGTGGCACGATATTTCAGTGGCATTAGGAAAAGTGTTGAAGAATGTAACTAGCGTCGGTCTTAATAATTGAGTCACAATGAAACATATTTATAAAAAGAAAGATTTATTATTATTATTATTAAATAAATTGACTTATTAAAGCACGAGTTTCATGCTTGGGTCAATTGTTTTTAGGTCAAAGTATCCATTAAATACTTCTAGGGTTTATGTAAAGTGTCCTTTTCCATGTCATATTTTAAAGAACCCTTCTTAGGTTTTATTTGTCAAAGAAGAAATTTATTTTATTGTAAAGTAGGTCATTTATGCCTCCTCCAACAAGTTGGCCTCAATTAGGACAAGTCGACCTAAAACTGGGAAAAAAAATCACTATATAAAGGCAACAATTTAATATTCCAAAATTAGCATGTAAGCTAATTGGAATATTAATTTTTGCTCATGTCACTTAGGAGACAACTAAATGAGTAAGAAGGCCCATACATTTCAAAAATATGAATAAAATCCCTCATAGTGTGAAAACGGATAGTAATAAGAGCTGGATTTCACATCGTCATGTGTGAACAGGATCATTTGCATGTGGACAAGGTCAAGTTTGACCAAGTCAACAATGCAGGGATAGGAGTTGGAGAACACTTGGAGAGACAGCGCAGTATGAATGGAAGGGAGATTCCTTGGTGGAGGAAACCCTAATGAGTGGGACCCAAGGTGATAGGGCTTCCATTTGTTTTTAAAGAGGGCAAGGCGGCCATTGTTATTCATGTTAGGGATTATTGATTTCATGGTCTATTTAGACTTTATGCATTCTCTTGTTGTTTAGCAGAGTTGTTGTGATGCTTAACACATGTTATTCCTATTTAGGAATTCCTTCTCCTTTCAAGAGATGCCTCTTGAGGGATCTTTCTCTTCATTTCTCCACATTCAGGCTTCAGGCCAAGCATCCTTCATCTACAGCGCAGTTTCTGTTTAGATCTGGGTTGTGTTGTAGGGTGTTGCAGTGGAGGTTACTAAACACCACTTCCTGTGCTTATTTTCAGAGGAGGAAGCCTTCTTCCCGTTGGAGGATCAGTGAGGAAGTATCTAGGCTTATTTCACCATCTTTGGCACCAGGCCAACCATTATCCATCATCTACAATGCAGTCCCTCTCCTTGACTGCGTTATTTTCAGTGAGCATCTGCAGTGAGGGTTGCAGTGTTGTTTGGAGGGTGATATCTTCAATGTTAGGATCAGCCTTTCACTTGGAAGATCCATTGGAGGATTTTTGTTAAGCTTGTGCATCATCTACAACCATATCGATCCAATTCTTGAGTTGTAGCTGCTACATCAGTCTTGAGAGTGCAGCTCCGACATTTTTTCCATTTTTCATATTTCAGCCAATCCTTCCAGGATTGTCTTGAAATTCACTTTGGGAGTCTAGATATTCACTCCCAACATTTTCTGGGCCCTATATTTGTATATTTGTGTATTGAAACTTCCCGGCAGCAGTTCCTCTAATAAAACTGTGTTGTCATAGCCTTGGGCACTTTTTGTGTAGCAGTGTTCTTCATTTTTCCATGTACATGTTTCTTGAGGCTTGTATTCCCTTGCTTGAGTGATTGTTTCCTCAAGATATAGTATGAATTTTCTGCTATGAACTAATATTATGGATATTTATATCTTCTTACATCCTATGCATTGATGTATCACTGCCATTTCATTATTATGTTCATTGATCATTATAGCTCCAGTTTTGGAATATCTTAAGATATTCCCATTATTGTAGATTTTCCCTATTTAGGGATATTACAGTGGTATCAAAGAATAATCTTGGCTCAACCTCTGGAACTCAGCCAATATGCTATCAAGATAAGATAAGATGAAGACTCCATTCTTTGGAGGAAAGAAGGAGGATAGGCTCTCAAAGCTTCTTCCTAAATCCATACAGAGCATTCAAGGAGATCTCAAGAAAGTAAGAAGGGATATGTGTATGGAATCTCCAAGAGGGTTTGAATCTATATCAAACTCCATATTTTCACATGATGAGTGTGAGCATGCAGCCACACATCATGATACACAGCGCAGTCACATGCCTAGATTTTCCATGAGAGAGATGGAAGAAGAAGGAATGAATAGGAGGGGAACTCTTAGTGATTTTCTACAAGAGTATGAATCTCAAACTCAGAAGTTTAGAGATCATATTACTTTTCAAGAGTTTTTCAAGATCAAGGTGAAGAGAAGTGAGCAGCATAATGGGGGTAGATTCCTTCTATCCACTTTTGATGGTTCACCTACATGTTCAACCAGAGCTTGGGTGGAGGAGTTAGACTCTTATTTGCAGCAACATCACATTTCTGAAGATGAGGCTATCAAAGTTGCAGCACTGCATTTTGGAGGTAAGGCCTATGCATGGTGGATATTTGAGTCTTTTTATTTGAAGAATGCAAATACTTCTTCTTATGCTAGGTTCACTAAGACATTGGTGGAAAATTTTGATGGAAAAATTTCTGAAACACATGTTGTGGAACCAAACAAACCTAAGCAAACAAAAACCTTGCATGTGATGGAGAAAACTATAAACTCGGATCCACTTCAGAAACCCATGGTGGAGACTGACATCTTGCAAGATACCTTGTTAGAGGAAAAGCCTCTATCTCATACTCCTGAACAAGAGTGCATGGAGATCTCTTTTTCAAAAGAGGATCCAATTCTTGGGAGGTTTCCCATACATGTTGATGAGGAGGAGGGCAACAACACTGTCATGTCTAGAGTTTATCTAGCACCTCATGCAGTGGAAGAGGGAGCTCTTGCTACAACTAGAGGGATTCTTGTATCATTGCAAGAAATTCCCTAGGATCTCACATGTGGATATCAAGGCACAACTCATGATTCACATGTGCCATTGATAATAGGGTGTGAACCTATGGAGATACAAGGAGGAGATAGGGGGGATGACCAGCGTCATGGGATGAGGAGAACACACCCCTATCTATTTCATGAGGTTGATGCACCTAAGAAGGAGACTGGATTGCACAATAAGGGCAAGGAAAAGTCTGTCCATTCATATATGCAGTCTACTCTTGATGATGATGTCTCATTGCATGGAGATATTTCACCAAGGAGACCACCAGATCAGCAGATGATGAGAGATGCTTCACATTTTTAGGCACCACTCACTGATTCTAGAAGAGTGGAGACCTTGGAAGATCTTGATACAGTGTCGAGAGACTTGGGTGGACTCAAGGAAGAGAGAAGCATTCTCTCAACATCATCTTTACCCACTCTCATTTTAGATTATGCTTTGTGGCAGAAGCAGCATGGGAAGGATAGAAGCCTTCCAACTTGCATCTTTGGCATAGGAGATGTCAAAGAGGAGGATGACCATATGACATATGTTCTTCATGATACATCAGCAATGTTGTCACGATGGAGGATATATCCAAATTGGAACTTCCAGCTGTTGGTGGAGTATTCCAAGGATCTTTCTACTTGTATGATATTGGATGACCAACTGCATGAGGAGGGATATTCAGTTAGAGATGGGGTCATCTAATATCATAGTAGGATCTTCTTATCTAGCAATTCCAAGCTCAAGGAGAAGTTGATACAAGCATCTAATGAATATTTCTTTTTCAGCCACACTTATTCTATTTGAGCATATCACACCATCATGGAGGGGTATTTTTGCGAAGGATTTTAGGAGGAGATATATCAGAATATGAGGAGATGCATGGATCATGTAGAGATGGAGGAGATACATGAATCTTTGGAAGAGTTAACACAACCACCTCCTTCCTCTTTGAGGATGAGAGGAGACTCATCTATGAGCCACTCCATTTGCATGAGCAAGACATATGGTAAGGGTATTTTTTGTTTGCATAATGATTTGTATAATGTATATATGCATCCCTTAACCATATATGTGCAGGATGTTGCTCCAAGGAGGACCATTATTTCCTCTAGACTTCATGGTCTACTTGAGTCCATGAGCAGTATTGATGACCACTCCCTAGGAGGACTTGGGGGGGAGATGTATTATGGAGAACATGCTCACTTTGTACCATACATAATTCACTTTCTCAAAACATATGAGGAGAGTGGGGCAGCAAATAAGTGGTTGAAAAAACCTCACTTTTTGTCACTCTCTATTAAAGTTGAGGGTCAAACTGCATTGGTTACATTTGAGGGACCATTTTCCTTCTCCCTTGCTACATATGGCAGCAAGTATGGTTCTCATTATGGTTCCCTATGTTGCTATTGTTATCATGTGGGAGCATGTTTGGGGGAGAGACACATTGGCTGGGTGTGTCCCTTGGGAAGGAGGATTCCCAAACTTTAGCATCACATGATATAATGGGAGCATGGGAGGTGATATGGCCACCACAACAAAACACTTGTCTCTTATTTAGGTGGGCGATGAGATTGCTTGGAGAACATGGGCTATGACTCTCCTAAATCATTAGGAGAAACTTTTTTATGAGTTGCCATGTCATGTTGTGCAACAAAAGTTAGGAAAACTGTGTTGTGACCACTTGGAAAATTATTGGTACATGTCAACTCTACATGAAACCCTCAGTATTCCACTCACTTGGATGTCATATGATGGTGAATTCCTATTCATCATATATGGGATGGGTTCGGCCAGCATGATTCACAACGTTGGAGGGAAGATCTTTGGAGATCCAGTTTTCTTCTTGCCACTTAGAGGCAACAATTTTGCAGCCCACAAGCAACAGACACTCTACACTTATCATAAGTGGAGAGGAGGACAGTGTGGGGTAGGCTATTTTTTCTACCATGATCAAATTTTCAGCCCACCTACATTGCAGGAGCTCAAGGTGGAGGATGATTTGTATGAGTTACCATTTTGGAGGGTGACTCATTTTGTATGGATGATTGCTTGGGGATGGAGGATCCACATGGGAATTATGATTCCCAATGCATTTCAGATCCCATTGCTTAAGGGGACCTCTAGACAACACCTTATTTCCTTCTTGAGTACACTACTTGTTCATGATGATAGCTATCTTTCTAACTTACATGCTTGGGAGAGGCAATATGGAGATTTATTGATGAGACAGCATCTGATTCTTTGGAGGAGAATATCACATGTGGATGCTATAACAGGAGGAGGGGAAACTTCTCAGTTCTATCCTTCTAGTTTCTTGAGGACAAGCAACATTTGGGAGGGGAGGACTGTGATATTCCAAAATTAGCATGTAAGCTAATTGGAACATTAATTTTTGCTCATGTCACTTAGGAGACAAATAAATGGGTAAGAATGCCCATACATTTCAAAAATATGAATAAAATACCTCATAGTGTGAAAAGGGATAGTCATAAGAGTTGGATTTCACACCCTCATGTGTGAACAAGATCATTTGCATGTGGACAAGGTCAATTTTGACCAAGTCAACAATGCTGGGATAGGAGGTGGAGAACACTTGGAGAGACAACGCAGTATGAATTGGAGGGAGATTCCTTGGTGGAGGAAACCCTAATAAGTGGGACCCATGGTGAGAGGGCTTCCATTTTTTTTTAAGGAGGGAAAATCAGCCATTGTTATTCATGTTAGGGATTATTGATTTCATGGTCTGTTTAGACTTTGTGCATTCTCTTGCTGTTTAGCAGAGTTGTTGTGCTGCTTAGCACAAGGTATTCCTGTTTAGGAATTCCTTATCCTTTCAAGAGAGGCCTCTTGAGGGAGCTTTCTCTTCATTTCTCCACATTCAGGCTTCAGGCCAAGCATCCTCCTTCAACTACAGTGCAGTTTCTGTTTAAAGCTGGGTTGTGTTGCAGGGTGTTGCAGTGGAGGTTACTAAACACCAATTCTTGTGCTTATTTTCAGAGGAGGAAGCCTTATTCACTTTGGAGGATCAGTGAGGAAGTATCTGGGCCTATTTCACCATATTTGGCACTAGGGCAACCATTATCTATCATTTACAGCGTAGTCCCTCTCCTTGACTGCGTTATTTTCAGTGAGGATCTGCAGTGAGGGTTGTAGTGTTGTTTGGAGGGTGATATCTTCAGTGTTAGGATCATCCTTTCACTTGGAAGATCCATTGGAGGAGGTTTTTTAAGCTTGTGCATCATCTACAACCATCTCCATCTATTTCTTTAGTTGCAGCTACTACATTAGTCTTGAGACTGCAGCTCCGACATTTTTTCCATTTTGCATATTTCAGCCAATCCTTCCAGGATTGTCTTGAAATTCAGTTTAGGATTCTAGATCTTCACTCCCAACATTTTTTGGGCCATATATTTGTATATTTGTGTATTGAAACTTCCTAGCAGCAGTTCCTCTAATAAAACTGCGCTATCATAGCCTTGGGCATTTTCTGTGTAGCAATGTTCTTCATTTTCCATGTACATGTTTCTTGAGGCTTGTATTGCCTAGCTTGAGTGATTTTTTCCTCAAGATATTGTATGAATTTGCTGCTATGATCTAATATGATGGCTATTTAGATCTTATTACATCCTATGTGTCGATGTATCACTGTTATTTCATTATTATGTTCATGGATTGTTGTAGCTCCAATTTCAGAATATCTTAAGATATTCCCATTATTGTAGATTTTCCCTATTTAGGGATATTACAATGGTATCAGAGAATAATCTTGGCTTAGCCTGTGGAACTCAGCCAATATGCTATCAAGAGAAGAGAATATGAAGAATCCATTCTTTGGAGGAAAGAAGGAGGCTAGGATCTCAAAGCGTCCTCCTAAATCCATACAGTGCATTCAAGGAGATCTCAAGCAATTAAGAAGGGAGATGTGTATGGAATCTCCAAGAGGGTTTGAATCGGTATCAAACTCCAGATTTTCACATGATGGGTGTGAGCATGTAGCCACACATCATGATACACAGTGCAGTCACATGCCCATATTTTCCATGAGAGAGATGGAAGAAGAAGGAATGACTAGGAGGGGAACTCTTAGTGATTTTCTGCAAGAGTATGAATCTCAAACTCAGAAGTTTAGAGATCATATTACTTTTCCAGAGTTTTGAAAGATCAAGGAGAAGAGAAGAGAGCAGCATAATGGGGGTAGATTCCTTCTATCCACTTTTGATGGTTCACCTACTTGTTCAGCCAGAGCTTGGGTGGAGGAGCTAGACTCCTATTTGTAGCAACATCACATTTCTAAAGATGAGGCCATGAAAGTTGCAGCGCTGCATTTTGGAGGTAAGGCCTATGCATGGTGGATATTTGAGTATTTTTATTTGAAGAATGCAAATACTTCTTCTTATGCTAGGTTCACTAAGACATTGGTGGAAAAATTTTATGGAAATTTTTTTGAAACACATGTTGTGGAACCAAACAAACCTAAGCAAACAAAAACCTTGCAGGTGATGGAGAAAAATATAAACTTACATCCACTTCAGAAACCCATGGAGGAGACTGACATCTTGCAGCATTCCTTGTTAGAGGTAAATCCTCTATCTCATATTCCTGAACAAGAGGGCATGGAGATATATTTTTCAAAAGAGGATCCAATTCTTGGGAGGTTGCCCATACATGTTGATGAGGAGGAGGGCAACAACGCTGTCATGTCTAGAGTTTATCTAGCACCTCATGCAGAGGGAGAGGGAGCTCTTACTCCAACTAGAGGGATTTTTGTATCTTTGCAAGAAATTCCCCAGGATCTCATATTTGGAGATCAAGGCAGAACTCATGATTCACATGTGCCATTGATAATAGGGTGTGAACCTATGGAGATATAAGGAGGAGATAGGGGGGATGACTAGCATCATGTGATGAGGAGCACACACCCCTGTCTATTTCATGAGGTTGATGTACCTAAGAAGGAGACTAGATTTCACAGTGAGGGCAAGGAAAATTTTGTCTATTCATATATGCAGTCTACTCTTGATGATGATGTCTCATTGCACAGAGACATTTCACCACAGAGACCACCAGATTAGTAGATGATGAGAGATGCTTCACATTTTGAGGCACCAGTCATTGATTCCAAAAGAGTGGAGACCTTGGAAGAGCTTGATACAGTGTTGAGAGACTTGGGTGGACTCAAGGAGGAGAGAGGCATTCTCTCAATGTCATCTTTACCCACTCTCATTTCAGATTTTGCGCTGTGGTAGAAGCAGCATGGGAAGGAAAGTAGCCTTCAAACTTGCATCTTTGGCATGGGAGATGTCAAAGAGGAGGATGAACATATGACAGATGTTATTCATAAGAGATCAGCAGCGCTATCACTATGGAGGATAGATCCATATTGGAAATCCCAGCTGTTGGTGGAGTATTCCAAGGATATTTCTACTTGTATGATATTGGATGACCAGCTGCATGACGAGGGATATTCAGTTAGAGATGGGTTCATATACTATCATAGTAGGATCTTCTTATCTAGAGCTTCCAAGCTCAAGGAGAAGTTGCTACAAGCAGCTCATGAATATTTCCTTTTCAGCCACACTTATTCTATGGGAGCATACCACACCATCATGGAAGGGTACTTTTGGGAAGGCTTTGAGGAGGAGATATATCAACATATGAGGATATGCATGAATCATGTAGAGATGGAGGAGATAAATGAATCTTTGGAAGAGTTAACACAACCACCTCCTTCCCCTTTGAGGATGAGAGGAGACTCATCTATGAGCCACTCCATTTGCATGAGAAAGACATATGGTAAGGGTAATGTTTGTTTGCATAATGATTTGTATAATGTATATATGCATCCCTTAACCATATATATGTAGGATGTTGCTCCAAGGAGGAGCATTCTCTCCTCTAGAATTCATGGTCTACTTGAGGCCATGAGCAGTATTGATGACCACTCCCTAGGAGGACTTGGGGAGGAGATGTACAATGGAGAACATGCTCACTTTGTACCATACATCATTCACTTTCTCCAAACATATGAGGAGAGTGGGGCAGCAACTAAGTGGTTGAGAAACCTCAATTTTTGTCAATATTTGTTGTAGTTGAGGGTCAAACTGTGTTGGTTACATTTGAGGGAGCATTTTCCTTCTCCCTTGCTACATATGGCAGCAAGTATGGTTCTCATTATGGTTCCCTATGTTGTTATTGTTCTCATGTGGGAGCATGTTTGGGGGAGATACACATTGGTTGGGTGTGTCCCTTGGGAAGTAGGATTCCCACACTTTTGCATTACACGTCCTAATAGTAGCATGGGAGGTGATATGGCCACCACAACAAAACACTTGTCTCTTATTGAGGTGGGCCATGGCATTTCTTGGAGAAATTGGGCTATAAATCTCCTAAATCATTGGGAGAAATTTTTTTATGAGTTTCCATGTCATGTTGTGCAACAACAGTTAGGAAAACTGCGTTGTGACCACTTGGAAAACTGTTGGTACCTTGCAACTCTACATGAAACCCTCAGTATTACACTCACTTGGATGCCATATGATGGTGACTTCCTATTCATCATATATGGGATGGGTTGGGCCAACATGATTCACAACGTTGGAGGGAAGATCTTTGGCGATCCAGTTTTCTTCTTGCCACTTGGAGGCAACACTTTTGCAACCCAGCAGAAACAGAAACTCTACACTTATCATAAGTGGAGAGGAGGATAGTGTGGGGTAGGCTATTTTGTCTACCATGATCAGATTTCCAGCCTACCTACATTGCAGGAGCTCAAGGTGGAGGATGATTTGTATGAGTTACCATTTTGGAGGGTGACTCATTTTTTATGGATGATTGCTTGGGGATGGAGGATCCACATGGGAATGATGATTCCAAATGCATTTCATATCCCATGCCTCAAGGGGACCTCTGGAAAGCACCTTATTGCCTTCTTGAGTACTCTACTTGTTCATGATGATAGCTATTTTGCTAACTTACATGCTTGGGAGGGGCAATATGGATATTTATTGATAAGACAACATCTCATTCTTTGAAGGAGCATATCATATGTGGATGCTACAGCAGGAGGAGGGGAAACTTCTAAATTCTATCCTTCTAGTTGCTTGAGGACAAGCAACATTTGGGAGGGGAGGACTGTAATATTCATAAATTAGCATGTAAAATAATTGGAATATTAATTTTTGCTCATATCACTTACGAGACAAATAAATGGGTAAGAAGGCCCACACATTTCAAAAATATGAATAAAATCCCTCATAGTGTGAAAAGGGATAGTCATAAGAGCTGGATTTCACACCCTCATGTGTGAACAGGATCATTTGCATGTGGACAAGGTCAAGTTTGACCAAGTCAATAACGCTGGGATAGGAGGTGGAGAACACTTGGAGAGACAACGCAGTATGAATGGGAGGGAGATTCCTTTGTGGAAGAAACCCTAAT
This sequence comes from Pinus albicaulis, assembly GCA_034641835.2. Classification (NCBI taxonomy): domain Eukaryota; kingdom Viridiplantae; phylum Streptophyta; class Pinopsida; order Pinales; family Pinaceae; genus Pinus; species Pinus albicaulis. The sequence continues at coordinate 892,079,382 of CM076577.1, forward strand.
AATTGGGACCCACAGTGAGAGGGATTCCATTTTTTTTTAAGGAAAGAAAGTCAGCCATTGTTATTCATGTTAGGGATTATTGATTTCATGGTCTGTTTAGACTTTGTGCATTCTCTTACTGTTTAGAAGAGTTGTTGTGCTGCTTAGCACAAGGTATTCTTGTTTATGAATTCCTTATCCTTTCAAGAGAGGCCTCTTGAGGGAGCTTTCTCTTCATTTCTCCACATTCAGGCTTCAGGCCAAGCATCCTCCTTTAGCTACAGCGCAGTTTCTATTTAGAGATGGGTTGTGTTGTAGGGTGTTGCAGTGGAGGTTACTGAACACCACTTCCTGTGCTTATTTTCAAAGGAGGAATCCTTCTTCACTTTGGAGGATCCGTGAGGAAGTATCTGGGCTGATTTCACCATATTTTTCACAAGGCCAACCATTATCCATCATCTACAATGGATTCCCTCTCCTTGACTGCATTATTTTCAGTGAGCATGTGTAGTGAGGGTTGCAGTGTTGTTTGGAGAGTGAGATCTTTAGTGTTAGGATAAGCCTTTCACTTGGAAGATCCATTGGAGGAGGTTTTTTCATCTTGTGCATCATATACAACCATATCCATCTATTTCTTGAGTTGCAGCTACCACATCAGTCTTCAGACTGCAGCTCCGGCATTTTTTCCATTTTGCATATTTTAACCAATCCTTCGAGGATTGTCTTGAAATTCAGTTTGGGAGTCTATATCTTCACTCCCAACATTGTTTGGGCCCTATATTTGTATATTTGTATATTAAAACTTCCTAGTAGCAGTTCCTCTAATAAAACTGCACTATCATAGCCTTGGGCATTTTCTGTGTAGCAATGTTCTTCATTTTTCCATGTACATGTTTCTTGAGGCTTGTATTGCCTAGCTTGAGTGATTGTTTCCTCAAGATATTGTACACATTTGCTGCTATGATCTAATATGATGGCTATTTATATCTTCTTACATCCTATGTGTTGATGTATCACTTCTATTTCATTATTATGTTCATGGATTGTTGTAGCTCCAATTTTGGAATATCTTAAGATTTTCCCATTATTGTAGATTTTCCCTATTTAGGGATATTACAGTGGTATCAAAGAATAATCTTGGCTCAACCTCTGAAACTCAGCCAATATGCTATCAAGATAAGATAAGATGAAGACTCCATTCTTTGGAGGAAAGAAGGAGGATAGGCTCTCAAAGCTTCTTCCTAAATCCATACAGAGCATTCAAGGAGATCTCAAGAAAGTAAGAAGGGAGATGTGTATGGAATCTCCAAGAGGGTTTGAATCTATATCAAACTCCAGATTTTCACATGATGAGTGTGAGCATGCAGCCACACATCATGATACACAGCGCAGTCACATGCCTAGATTTTCCATGAGAGAGATGGAAGAAGAAGGAATGAATAGGAGGGGAACTCTTAGTGATTTTCTACAAGAGTATGAATCTCAAACTCAGAAGTTTAGAGATCATATTACTTTTCAAGAGTTTTTCAAGATCAAGGTGAAGAGAAGTGAGCAGCATAATGGGGGTAGATTCCTTCTATCCACTTTTGATGGTTCACCTACATGTTCAACCAGAGCTTGGGTGGAGGAGCTAGACTCCTATTTGTAGCAACATCACATTTCTGAAGATGAGGCCATCAAAATTGCAGCGCTGAATTTTGGAGGTAAGGCCTATGCATGGGGGATATTTGAGTATTTTTATTTGAAGAATGCAAATACTTCTTCTTATGCTAGGTTCACTAAGACAATGGTGGAAAAATTTTATGGAAAAATTTCTGAAACACATGTTGTGGAACCAAACAAACCTAAGCAAAAAAAAACCTTGCATGTGATGGAGAAAACTATAAACTCAGATCCACTTCAGAAACCCATGGAGGATACTGAAATCTTGCAACATAACTTGTTAGAGGCAAAGCCTCTATCTCATATTCCTGAATAAGAGTGCATGGAGATCTCTTTTTCAAAAGAGGATCCAATTCTTCGGAGGTTTCCCATACATGTTGATGAGGAGGAGGGCAACAAATCTGTCATGTCTAGAGTTTATCTTGCACCTCATGCAAAGGAAGAGGGAGCTCTTTCTCCAACTAGAGGGATTATTGTATCATTGCAATAAATTCCCCAGGATCTCACATGTGGAGATCAAGGCACAACTCATGATTCACATGTGCCATTGATAATAGGGTGTGAACCTATGGAGATACAAGGAGGAGATAGGGGGGATGACCAGCATCATGTGATGAGGAGCACACACCCCTGTCTATTTCATGAGGTTGATGCACCTAAGAAGGAGACTAGATTGTGTAGTGAGGGCAAGGACAAGTTTGTCCATTCATATATGCAGTCTACTCTTGATGATGATGTCTCATTGCATGGAGACATTTCACCAAGGATACCACCAAATCAGCAGATGATGAGAGATGCTTCACATTTTGAGGCACCACTCATTGATTCCAGAAGAGTGGAGACGTTGGAAGAGCTTGATATAGCGCTGAGAGACTTGGGTGGACTCAAGGAGGAGGGAGGCATTCTCTCAACATCATCTTTACCCACTCTCATTTTAGATTATGCGTTGTGGCAGAAGCAGCATGGGAAGGATAGTAGCCTTCCAACTTTCATATTTGGCATGGGATATTTCAAAGAGGAGGATGAATATGTGACATATGTTCTTCATGAGAGATCAGCAGTGCTGTCACTATGGAGGATAGATCCATATTGGATCTCCCAGTTGTTGGTGGAGTATTCCAAGGATCTTTCTACTTGTATGATATTGGATGACCAGCTGCATGACGAGGGATATTCAGTTACTTATGGGGTCATATAATATCATAGTAGGATATTCTTATCTAGAGCTTCCAAGCTCAAGGAGAAGTTTCTATAAGCAACTCATGAAGATTTCCTTTTCAGCCACACTTATTCTATGGGAGCATACCACACCATCATGGAGGGGTATTCTTGGGAAGGCTTTGAGGAGGAGATATATCAGCATATGAGGAGATGCATATATAATGTAGAGATGGAGGAGATACATGACTCTTTGGAAGAGTTAACACAACGACCTCCTTCCTCTTTGAGGATGAGAGGAGACTCATCTATGAGCCACTCCATTTACATGAGCAAGACATTTGCTAAGGGTATTGTTTGTTTGCATAATGACTTGTATAATGTATATATGCATCCCTTAATCATATATGTGCAGGATGTTGCTCCAAGGAGGATCATTCTTTCCTCTAGACTTCATGATCTACTTGAGGCCATGAGCAGTATTTATGACCACTCCATAGGAGGACTTGGAGAGGAGATGTACTATGGAGAACATTATCACTTTGTACAATACATCATTCACTTTCTCCAAACATATGAGGAGAGTGGGGCAGCAAGTAAGTGGTTGAGAAACCTCACTTTTTTCACTCTCTATTGCAGTTGAGGGTCAAAATTTGTTGGTTACATTTGAGGGAGCATTTTCCTTCTCCCTTGCTACATATGGCAGCAAGTATGGTTCTCATTATGGTTCCCTATGTTGTTGTTGTTCTCATGTGGGAGCATGTTTGGGGGAGAGACACATTGGTTGGATGTGTCCCTTGGGAAGGAGGATTCCCATAGTTTTGCATTACATGTTCTAATGGGAGCATGGGAGGTGATATGGCCACCACAACAAAACACTTGTCTCTTATTGAGGTGGGCCATGAGATTGCTTGGAGCACTTGGGCTATGACTCTCCTAAATCATTAGGAGAAACTTTTTTATGAGTTGCCATGTCATGTTGTGAAACAGCTGTTAGGAAAAATGCGTTGTGACCACTTGGAAAACTATTGGTACCTTTTAGCTTTACTTGAAACCCTCAGTATTCCACTCACTTGGATGCCATATGATGGTGACTTCCTATTCATCATATATGGGATGTGTTGGGCCAGCATGATTCACACCGTTTGAGGGAAGATATTTAGAGATCCAGTTTTCTTCTTGCCGCTTGAAGGCAACACTTTTGTAGCCCAGGAGAAACAAAGACTCTACACTTATCATAAGTGGAGAGGAGGATAGCATGGGGTAGGCTATTTTTTCTACCATGATCAGATTTTCAGCCCACCTACATTGTAGGAGCTCAAGGTAGAGGATGATTTGTATGAGTTACCATTTTGGAGGGTGACTCATTTTGTATGGATGATTGCTTGGGGATGGAGGATCCACATGGGAATGATGATGCCCAATGCACTTTAGATCCCATGCCTCAAGGGGACCTCTAGACAGCACCTTATTGCCTTCTTGAGTACTCTACTTTTTCATGATGATAGCTATTTTGCTAACTTACATGCCTGGGAGGGGCAATATGGAGATTTATTGATGAGACAACATCTCATTATTTGGAGGAGCATATCACATGTGGATGCTACAACAGGAGGAGGGGAAACTTCTCAGTTCTATCCTTGCAGTTGCTTGAGGATAAGCAACATTTGGGAGGGGAGGACTGTAATATTCATAAATTAGCATGTAAACTAATTGGAATATTAATTTTTGCTCATGTCACTTAGGAGACAAATAAATGGGTAAGAAGGCCCATAAATTTCAAAAATATGATTAAAATACCTCATAATGTGAAAAGGGATAGTCATAAGAGCTGGATTTCACACCTTCATGTGTGAATAGGATCATTTTCATGTAGACAAGGTCAAGTTTGACTAAGTCAACAATGCTGGGATAGGAGGTGGAGAACACTTGGAGAGACCGCGCAATATGAATGGGAGGGAGATTCCTTGGTGGAGGAAACCCTAATGAGTGGGACCCTTGGTGAGAGGGCTTCCATTTTTTTTTAAGGAGGGCAAGGCAGCCATTGTTATTCATGTTATGGATTATTGATTTCATGGTATGTTTAGACTTTGTGCATTCTCTTGCTGTTTAGCATAGTTTTTGTGCTGCTTAGCACAAGGTATTCCTGTTTAGGAATTCCTTCTCCTTTCAAGAGAGGCCTCTTAAATGAGCTTTCTCTTCATTTCTCCAGATCCAGGCTTCAGGCCAAGCATCCTCCTTCAGCTACACCACATTTTCTATTTAGAATTGGGTTGTGTTGCAGGGTGTTGCAGTGAAGGTTACTGAACACCACTTCCTGTGCTTATTTTTAGAGGAGGAAGCCTTCTTCCCTGATCAGGTGATCATGTCCTGAGTTGAAAAAATGCTCAAAATTGGAACTTCTCATAATTGGTTGAAACTAGAATGACTGGATAGGCCTCGTTGATATGATCCTGTCGCCATGAATGACACTCAAATCTGACACTGTATGTGAAATTTATTCAAGTTTGAAATTTTCAAATTCCTTCAAAAATCATTTTGACCAGGGTTGACTTTTGAATTTGGAAAATATTAAAAAAAAGCATATTCTGGAAATATTCCTTGAAATATTATGGGAATATTCCACAAAATATTCCCTGTGAGCCAATCATTCATCGACAAGTGTCAAGATTTGGTTAGTGGAAAGGCTAACTTTGGAATTTGGGGACCAATCAGATGCTGCCACGTGGCAGGCCTAGAGGTCGCCACGTGGCCTCGGATCAGTGCAATGGTGGGCGCTATAAAAATTTTATATATATCTCAGCAGGAATTGAAACTGGGCCTCCCGCCCGCCAATGCAACGACCCGACCAATCGAGCTCCATAGTGGTTCTTAATATGTAACGAGTTCATGTTGTATTTTAAGTTTTCAAATAGTTCAAACGAGCAGAAAAGGGGGACAGTCCCTAAGGGATAGCCCCCATATAACATTTTATCACATGACCTCATGCCTAGACTAAGGGCTAAAGCCCATACAACCGGCGGTTACGTTATTTAAACGTGGTGTTCACATGTTAAGCGACAACTTTTATTATTACAGTTTTGTCCACGGTTTACAAAATCGTTTGTTGGATGGTTCCGCTGGTGGCTAGGGTGGCGGTCTATGTGACCAGCCACCCACTAAACCATTAATTCTAAACTAACTGCACGGTTTTCCTAGAGCGCACCTCCAAATTCGGTGGTTCTTTCCAAAGATGTCGGAGCCAACTCTAGTTTACCAATTTTGGTGGAGTTTTTTTAGGGAAAACTGGAAAAATCTTGTTTTGATCATAACTTCTCCATTAATGAACCTTTTTGAACGAAATTTTAGTCAATTTCGACTAGTCTCAGCATTCTAGAGCCATTGGAATAGTTTTTAGAGCAAAAAAAGTCGATATACAGGTACTTTTTGCTTCAGGGAAGCTTGGAGAGCCATCAGGGCCTATAAGGTGTTGGAGTTGTATTGGGCTATGTTTAACCATTTGAGGTGAAACAAAAGTCAATTTATACTGATTTATGCATTTTGAATTCATTTTTACAGCTGGTTTGGTCTTTTTAGGCCTTCTCTTCACTGTATTACCAATTTGAGCATCATAATATATCAAGGACATGCCCATTGTGAGCCTTGGACCCGACAGATGTAGCCCAAGAGGGGCGAACTGCCTCATCATTAAAATTCAGATTAAAATTGTTAAATAGTAAATTAAAGCAACACTCCCTCACACTTAAATTCATAAACAACTACCAAAATCACTTTGTTTCACTTGCAAAACATTACAAACACTTTGCACACTTAATTTAATGGAAATGAATACTTTGAACAACAAAAAAAATACTTTCATTTTCAGATCATTCCCTTTGGAGGATCAGTGAGGAAGTATCTAGGTTTATTTCACCATATTTGGCACTAGCCTAACCATTATCCATCATCTACAGCGCAGTCCCTCTCCTTGACTGTATTATTTTCAGTGAGCATTTGCTGTGAGGTTTGCAGTGTTGTTTGGAGGGTGAGATCTTCAATGTTAGGATCATCCTTTCACTTGGAAGATCCATTGGAGGAGGTTTTTTCAGCTTGTGAATCATCTACAACCATCTCCATCCAGTTCTTGAATTTCAGCTGCTACATCAGTCTTGAGACTGTAACTCCGACATTTTTTCCATTTTGCATATTTCAGCCAATCCTTCCAGGGTTGCCTTGAAATTCAGTTTGGGAGTCTAGATCTTCACTCCCAACATTGTTTGGGCCCTATATTTGTATATTTGTGTATTGAAACTTCCCAACAACAGTTCCTCTAATAAAACTGCATTTTCATAGCCTTGGGCATTTTCTGTGTAGCAGTGTTCTTCATTTTTCCATGTACATGTTTCTTGAGGCTTGTATTGCCTAGCTTGAGTGATTGTTTCCTCAATATATTGTATGCATTTTCTACTATGATCTAATATGATGGCTATTTAGACCTTCTTAAATCCTATGTGTTGATGTATCATTGTTATTTCATTATTATGTTCATGGATTGTTGTAGCTCCAATTTTGGAATATCTTAAGATATTCCCATTATTGTCGATTTTCCCTATTTTGGGATATTACAAACAACTCAACCTCATTTGTCACTCACTCACAAAAATTTTTATCAGAAAATTCTGGGGCTAGATAAATATAAGAAGAATGATAACTAAGGAGAATAAGGTATCTCAGAAGCATAAGAATTCGAAGTTATCTCTCTTTTTCCCACTTGCTTGAAGTTGTGAAGTTGCTGGAGGGGGCGGCATTCTGCAGTTGCTTTAACACCTCCTTCCCACATCTACCCAAGCAGTCGACCATCTAGTGTAAATGTAACAAGATGCTAATATAATGAGATTCAACCTCCTATGTGACCTTAATGAAGTGGAACCGACAGAAAACACAACCTACATACCTTGTACAATAACCACAACACACCCAAGAGAAAACCCAACCATTCAGGCCTCTTACCCTTGGGTCACACTGACATTTTAACCCCCTGCATTTCAGGGGCTAGGATTCTATAGCCATAGGCATAACACTGCATGCCAGTGGCTAGGGCACCAAATACTCAGTTCTATGCCTGCGGCTCTTGGATTTGAGCCACCTTTTCAGGCCTAGAGCCCAGGTCACTTCCCATAACTTCATGAAAAATTAAAGGATGTTAAATAACAATAGGAAAATGATACAAAAGCAATCACATCAACAAGAACTCATCTGGACCCATCCTAGCCACGATGGGAATTTTTTCAAACATGTCACAAACATTGAATCTACAGGTGTAAACAACATATTTAAGCACAAGGGTCTCATACTTATCTGGGAATTTCTAAGAAGAATTTCTCCCTTACATCATTAGTTGTAATAAAATATATTTTACCATAGATAAATAGTGCATTCATTTACAAGTAAAAACACGGATTGAACCACACATCATCACTGATAAAATACATGCTGATAACCAACTTAATAACAACAAAAATACAGTGGATACAACAACAATAGAATCCACATAATAGCTAATACATTTGCATACCAAATACCAAAGGAATGAGCTCTTCATTACTGAATGTAAAAACCAATCAAAGATGGGACTTCCACCTGACCATAGATTGGATGAGCCAAATCTCTCTTTAGCCAATCACCCCCATGCCATATTCCAAGCATGAATGTGGGACTCATAACCAACCAAAAAAGAACAAAAAAACATGAATGATATCGGGATTCTCCGCCTACACCGTGAGGAATTTGAGTGCCTCCTAATATCTCAGGCTTTATTGAAATCCACAGTCCAAATCAAGGATCACTTGGCCCTAACCGAGACATAATCTCCAGGATTTATCATACATCCCATCCTAGGACTACTAGGCCCAAAGGAGAGAAATCCACCTCTTGGCTTTACCATATATCCCACCATTTACCAACAAGGATTCCTATGCCCACCAAGGTACACAATCTACATTTACCACAACCCACATTCCAGTTTAGGGGTTACTAGGCCAATGGATTTACCATGATCCACAGTCTGGTTCAGGGACCACTACGCCATGTGTTTTTCATTTCAGAGATCAACCCCACTCAACTTCGAATCCATACAACAATCCAACTCAACCTAAGTATGAGAAACCCATCTCATAAAGCTATACGAAAATGGAAAGGCTAGGTTAAAAAATATTGTCACACTTGGAAAAAACCATGCCAAGAAATAAAAGAAACACATGCAATACCATGCATGTCACATTTAGCAAGGAAATCATACATTCAAATCAATATTGGCAAAGAATTTTGTTGTAGCTTCTTGATTCCTAATCTTCCTTGCTTGCTTCCTCCTTCTTCTTGATTTCTTTGAATTTCTTGCTCCATTGCCAAAATGATCCAAGAAAACTCTAAGCATCCAAGATTATGAGAGAGAGAGAGAGAGAGAGAATATAATGAGAGCCATAAGTGTGATAAAAATATTTCCAATTGATCCTTAAAATCCTTTTTATCAATGAGTCCTATATTTTCTTCATTTTCCATTATTTTCATTCATTTTACTCCTCACATGGAACGTCTGACCTTTCACCTCCCTTTTCTCCTAGTTTCCATTATTTTCATAAATAAATGCCAATAAATGCCACTTTTCCTTTCCAAATCCTTTTCCATTACATTTTCCAATTTCCTTAGCCATAATAAACCAAAGCGAACACCCACTAGGATGTTTTTCCCAACACTTAGCCTAGAATACATGTCCCATCAACCATGGTTATTATTTTTCCATTTATTAACTTTTATTACATGGAATTTTCACCAGGACTGTTACAGAACCATACCCTTAGGGGAACACCGTCCTCAGTGTTCAATGACACCTACAAACCAAAAACTACTAAAAAAATATACTGCCTATGGGGATTTATAACACATCTCGTTGCAGTATTTACAATGACCAGTGTTGAAACATGACAAACATATTGTTTATTAGAGATTTATAACACAAATCATTATGGTATTTACAATAACAACCACATTTTCTTCAACCAGCAAATAATAACACTATATATAGAGCTTTATAAATATAGCTTAATACAATATTTACAATAATATACACATATACACATATATACATTTGCTCAAACAACAAATAAAAGGATACAATGCCTATAACTGCAACAAGAGAATCCAGAGGCTCACACCTCCACCCTTAAGGCAATACCAGGATTCACCTCCTTCCCAGGAAGTCCAATATCCACTGCGAAAGCCAAATATGCATCTAATTTCTAGTTCTACAATCTTGTGCCACTTGTCCTCTCAGTGAACAGTTACCGGCTCATTATTCCTAGGCACACTCCCATTATGCATTTGATTCCATCTAGAAATTATAATTTTAAAAAAAAAAACCATCCTTTACCTTCCCTTCTCTACTACAGAGTCCCTCGGGAAATTTGGTCACCCCCTTCCATGCAGTCACACACCTTCCAAGTTCTGCTGGCACCCCCATCCTGGGCAGTCCATTGCTTAGAAAGGCTTCCTTGCATTGGAAGGTATAAAAACCAAGGTATATCCCTACCTCAAAACCATCATACTGATCATAGCATGCTCATGGAAATCAATGGACTCTATTGGGTACCAGTGTCTCACAATGGCCCTGCTCTTGAAGTTTTTTACCAGCATACTATTGCATGTTACAATTCCTTTTGTTGTTTGTTGCTAATTATTGCAGCCAGTTTCCACCACCCAAATGAGAATTTTCATTCTTTCCTGTACGAAGCACATAATTTCCATTAGATTCAAAATAAATTTAAATAAATTCAAATCATACCTCATTGGTAGCTCGTTAATAAGGTATACTTTCACTTTTGTTTACTTCCTATTACACAAGTCAAATTAGATGTTTGATCAAATCATTATGTATAAACATATCACATCCAGTTAGCTCAAAACACAACCATCATAGGTCAAAATCATGAATTTCATGCAAAAATCATAAACCAAAATTATAAATCACATGTAATCATCATAAGTTAGAATCGTAGATCACATGCATAATAGAACTGAAATAAAATATCGATAATATCCTTCATCGGTTCTTACTTATACCTTTGTTCTTTTATACACACACTGGATTAGTTTCCACATCCGAAAAACACCCAGTGCCTTCTCCTCGACCATGTGCACATACCCAGAGTGTGCATCACACATATACAACCATAAGCGACATACAACACCATGCAATACATGCACCTACACCCTGTGTACAACACAATACAATACATACACACACATCCGATGTACAACACAACAAATACATACACCTATATCCAGTGCACAACACAACACATACATCTACACCTGGTGTGCAACACAACACAATACATAAATACACATCTGGTGGAAAATAGAACACAACACATACACCTACATTTGGTGTACAACACAACACAACACTTATACATATACATATACATACAAAGAGTACAACACAACGAATACACATGTCGCAATATTATGAATACATGATACACATTCACAATACCACGTATGCACAACACAAAATGTATGACATGCACACAATACCCCATTTACAACAATACCATATGCACAACATGTATACAATACCACCTATACACAACACCACTTGCACAACATGTTCACAGTCACCGCCTGCACAACGTGTACACAACGCCAAATGTACACCACACCACATGTACAATGTGTACACAATACCACATGTACACAACACCACATGCACGACATGTACAGAAAACCACATGTACGCAACACCACATGTATTCCATGCACATGTACAACATGTACACAAAACAACATGTACAACATGTACACAAAACCACATGTAAAATCATGCACACAACACCATGTGTACATAGCACCATATGTACAACACGCACACAACACCATATGTACATAGCACTGCATATACAACATGTTCCTAGCACCATACGTACACATCACCTCATATCAACATGCGCACAACACCATATGCACAAAACACCGCATATCCAACATGCACATAGTATGTTAGGTACACATCACCACATATCCGACATGTACGTAGCACCATCTATACCTAGCACTGCATATGCAATATACACACAGCACCATATATACAACATGCATACAAAATCATATGTACACAATACTACATATGTAATATGTACACATCACCATAGGCACAATCACTTAATATACAACATGTGAAACATATACACAACAGTAGACATAGACCACACACTTACCCCACAAAGAAACCTTGCCTCTACTGTCTTATCCATGCTTATTCTAGCATGCTGTAGATCACACTACTTTCACTTCACTGATGTACCCCTCAACAGTACCTGTCCATAACATAAACATATATTTCATAGTACAAGCATACATATATAATCTTACCCACATGATACTGACCTCATATATTTACCAAGGATACTCTTCCACTTGATTCCTCACAGCTATGAATCTCTTCATGAAATTCACATACATAAGCAATCATTCCTCCACAAGAATGATCCTTGAAAACCCTGTCATACAATGACATAGATACATACACATATATAATCATTAGCTTAAAGAAATCATGATCCTGTCAGATAAGGACATACATACAAACATATATACATATAAACATTAGCATCATGATCCATGATGACCCTCTCAAACTTGGCATACATACATGTATACGTATATAAACACCAGCATTATCATGATCACACCATAATTACTAGCTAGAATAAGGTAAAGGTTAAGAGAACTTCCTTTATTGGTGCACAACATGAAAAAAGTTGAGAACAACAGTCCCCAACATATCCAATGCATTTAACACCTCAAACCCATTTACTTTATCTTTTCAGTTATTCTTGTGTTTGGACCAGTCCAATCGAATGGCATACTCTTACCTTCCACTGCGCTTACTCATGCACTGAGTTTCATCCGTGTATTACATTACCTGTTGGGTACCACACATATTTCCCCAAGATCCATCAAGTTTCCTATTTCCCCAACCAATCCCCAAGACTCTCAAAACATAAAAGGCAATACCAAGAAAGAACAAGATTAAAACCATGAAAATCAATAACAATATGGCACCGCAAACAAAGTGGTGTGGTCATGCACTAGAAACAATCAAGATCACAAATCAAGCGCAAGCATATCAAAATACTGAAAGCACAAGAATGGAAACAAACACCACGACTCAATTTCCCATGGGTTCCCAAAGCTTCCAAGGGAGAGCTCAACCCAAGTCTTCTTTAAAATTTCATGGAATTCTCATAATTAAATATATAAATATACTTGCTATCTTACCTTGATGTGCCAAGCACATTGTATTGTAGATGAACACACATGTCAGTCACATATTCCAAAGATCAAGGCAACATATCTATTAATTTGAAATAACATTTACCAAGTATAAAACTATGATGTAATCAACAATCAACTCACAGACATCAGTCATAATACATGTTGCTACACCTAACACCTACTTACACTCAAGTACATATCAACTATCTCAACACATAGGTGTTAGTACAACCATCTTAAAACAAGATAATTCTTCATGCAATCTTACAAACATATATACTCATATCATGCGATTAATCAAACATTCAAACAACTTGCAAACATACCATGTTAAATAAACCAACTAGATGATGTATTAGACACCAAATCACTCAAACACAAAATATACGACATAATCAAACAGTCAAGACATAAGAAAAAAACATACCTTAATGTATATCAGGGGAGGCTATTTTTATGAAACCAACTCACAAAATAGAAGAAAAGAGAGATCAACTACTTAGAAATTAGTCACTTTGAGGCGGAAGCCTCGTTTACATTACATAAATGAAAAATTATCAGATGATTCAAATCACAAAACCTCATTTCTATATATAGGAATCCATGTGGTCACAATATAATCCTAGCCGACCTAACAATAATAATGTAAGGGCAAAACAATAACAATAGTGGGCTATTATGGGGTAGAATAATAACAATATGGGGACTACATGGGTACAAAAATAACAATAAGTGGGCTACACTAACAACAATAAGGGACTACACTAGTAACATAGTGCCCTAACATGCCCCTCTCCTTCAAAAAAGTGTTTTCCTCAACGCTTGAGTAGTTACAGATGCTTCTATATAAAATTCTCATTCTCCCATGTGGAATCTTCAGTGGGTAGGTTCTTCCACTTGATGAGATACTCTAAAATTGATCAATTTCGTAGCTGTAAAATTATTGTTTCTGTGACTGCTTCAGGTTCTACTATCATTCTTCCTTCCTCTTTAAGTTTTGGCAATATTTTTTGAATCGGAAGTTTTTCACCTATAACCTTCTTTAAGCATGAAACATGGAAAACTGGGTGCACTCAGGAAGATGCAGGAAGCTCCAATTTTTATGCCATAGTACCAATATTTTGCAACACCTTTTAAGGACCATAGTACTTTGGCGATAATTTATTATCCTTATTAGCTTTCTTAAGGTGCATTTTTTTGTATGGTTGTAGCTCTAAAATTACCTAGTCGCCTACATCAAAACTTCTCTCGCTGCGTTGTTGATCTGCCTGTTTTTTCACTTAATTATGTGGCAAATTTAAGTTATCCTTTAAGAGTTGGAGAAATTGTTGTTGATGCTCGATGTGATCCTCCGCTACTTGAACCTTATAATTTTCTCTTAAATATGATGTGATGGATGACATACGATATCCATAAAGTGCCATAAATGGGGTCATTTTTGCTATAGTGTGGAAGGAAGTGTTATACCACCATTCAACCAGAGGTAACCAATTGACCCATTGTGTTTTTTTATTAGATACAAAGCAACAAAGATATCCTTCTAAAAAAAATTTCACTATCTGATTTTTCCCATGAGATTGAGGATGATAAGATGAGATATGAGCTATTTTAGTACCCAAATAAGAAAATAATTTCGTTCAAAAATTTCTAGTGAAAATGGGATCCCTATCGCTTATAATAATATTTGGGTTTCCATATATCTTTTGAATTGTTTCCATAAATGAAATAGCAACTGTAATCGCTTTAAATGGATGAGATAATGCATAAAAGTGTGCATACTTGGTAAGTGTATCAAATATCGCCATGATGCCACTATTTCCTTCAGACTTAGGTAAACTTGTGATAAAATCCATTAAAAAATACTCCCAACATTTACTTCGAATGCATAAAGGTTGTAGCAGACCGATGGTCTTAATTGTCCCAACTTTATTTTGTTGGCAAACCAAACATTCTACCAAAAAATTTTGAATATCATATTTAAGGCCATCCCAAGAGAATTATTTATTCACCCTATGGTAAGTTTTTAAAAATCCCAAGTGTCCTCCTATGGGAGAGGTGTGCAATTCCAAAAGAATATTTTGTTTTAGTTGGGAATTCTTAGAAAGATATAAGCGATCTTTGTACCATAAGGAATCATTTTTCCAACTAAATGTATCAAATGTACTGGGATATTGCTGCAACTTTTGAATGAGTGTCCATACATCTTCATCATTCTTCCATTCCTCCCTTTCTTCGGTTATCCAATCTGGTTGGATAATATAAATGACACAAAGAAATTCTTCCACATCCTCATCCTTTCTTAAGAGTGCATCTGCAACAAAATTTAGCTTCCCTTTTTTTACATGATTCAAAGTCATAACCCAACATCTTTGTGACCCATTTTTTTTGCTCTTATGAAGATAGTCTTTCTTCCAAAAATTATTTAAGACTATCATCATCAGTTTTTACCTTGAAGTGTCTTCCCATTAGGTAAGGTCGCCATTTCTTTAGTTCATGTAGTATTGCCAACATTTCCTTCTCATAAATAGATTTCTGTAAATACTTTCCTTTGATTAGAAGACTTTCAAAAGAAATGGGTCTTCCTTCTTTCATTAAAACAACACCAATTCCATTTCCTGAGACATCACATTCCACAACAAAGGTTTTTGTGAAGTCTGGCATAGCTAAGACCGGTGCTTGGCACATTTCCTCTTTAAGATGTTCAAAGGCCTTAGTTTCTTTAGGAGTCCATGAAAATGAATCTTTCTTCAATAATGTTGTGGGAGGTGATGCTATTCTCCCATAATTCTTAACAAACTTGTGATAATACCTTGTTAACCCGAGAAATCCTCGCAACTGCTTTATGCTCGTGGGGACTTTCCATTCCTTAATGGATTTAATTTTGTTAGGGTCTAACTTAACACCCTCCAGAGATACAATATGACTTAGATATTCCACCTTTTGTACTCCAAAGAAATATTTTGATTTTTTTGCATATAATTGTTTCTCCTCCAATAGTTTGAGCTCCCTGTCAACATGTTTAACATGATCCTTCCAAGACCTATTGTAGATTAGTATATCATCAAAAAATACTAACACCAATTTTATAAGGAAGGGTTTGAAAATGGAATTCATCAACCCTTGAAATTTAGAAGGTGCATTGGTGGGGCCAAAACGCATGACCAAAAATTCATAATGACCCTCATGAATTTGAAATTCTATTTTCAGAATGTGTTCAGTCTTCATTCTAATTTGATGATATCCTGAGCGAAGATAAAACTTGGTGAAATAAATTTCTCCATGTAATTCATACAATAATTCATCAATCACAAGAATGGGAAAATTATTTTAATAGTGAGCTTATTGAGCTCCCTATAATACAGACATATGTGCTATGATCCATCCTTATTTTGCACCAATACTACTGGAGTAGAGAAAGAACTTTGACTAGGTTGAATTATACGAGCCTCTAGAATTTCTTCAATCATATGCTTAATTTTTCTCTTTTGGACATAAGGATATATTTAAGGCCTGATGTTTGGAGGAACACTTCCTGGAATCAAATGAATAGCATGATCATGATCACGAATAGGTGGGATTCCTTTAGGAGTTTCAAATACCTTGGAATGATTGTCCAAGATTTTGTGGAGATCTGGAGAAATATATTATTTTGATGTTGGAACTTCTAGTGAGCATAATTGTGCAATTACGACTGTTTTTTATTTCTTCAGAAGATTTGTCAGGACATTAGAGCTTATTATATTTCCCGGCTTCCCTGCGATACCCTGTAATTCAATTTCCTTTCCTTCCGAAAATTTTTTCAAGAAAAGTTCTTGAAAATTAAAAGCTATTGTCCCCAAAGATTGTAACCATTGTACTCCTAGTATAACATCAACACCACCCATTGGAATGGAAATCATTGGACTATTCAATACATATTCCCCCGTGGTTAGCTTGATATTATGGCACTTTCTAGATCACTTTATAGTTCCTCCATTTTCCACCATCACTTAACACTCTAGCGCTGGGTATAGGAAGCAATTCAATTCCTTGGCTACCTTACAATGAATAAAATTATGGGTACTACCCGAATCAATAAGCACTATTAAATTTTTCTTCTTGATATGTACTTATATCTTAAGAGTCTGAGGAGTGGTAATTCCTTTCAATGCATTACAAGATATGGTCAGATTCATTTCTTCTTCCTCTAGGGTTGGTTCTTGGTGTATATCCTCTTCTTTTGAAGTTTATTATTCCTTTTCTTCCTCCTCTTCACAATCTATGTAAAATAATTTCTTCTCAGCACACTTATGACCTTTAGTGTATTTTCTATCACAACTATAGCAAAGCCCTTTTGCTCTTTTTTATTCCAATTTTTGTGGTGTCAACCTTCTAGGTTGTGGAAGTCCAGGAGTAGCAACACTTCCATCTTTATAGTTATGAGTGGTAGGCTTCCTTGTCACCATAGTTTTGCTTTCAATTTTTCTTGCCAACCTGAATGCATTCTCCAATGTATCAAGTTCCCAATGTTGAACCTCATGTTGGATGTAATCCTTTAGAGTCCCTATGAAGACATCAATCCTACGTTCCTCTAGAATATTATTTACCCTTATATTCAATTTTTGGAAATCCTCAATGTGCTACATCATTTAACACTTTTGTTTGAGATTTATCAATTTGCTAAAGAAGGTATTGCTCGTTGTATCCTCATAATGTGTTATCATTTCCTCCGTAAAAATTGACCAAGTGACCAGTGGTTTACAATAACAAATCCATAGATATGATAAAAACTGATTTTGTTATAAATATAAAGTTACAATGTGTACCTTTTGTGTGTTTTGCGTATTATGGAGCTCAAAGTATTTCTCCATTTGTAGTATCTAAGTTATCAGACGCTTGCCATAAAACTTCCTCATATATATCTTTGGAATATGATGGATCTTAAATCCAACATTAGAGTCTATGAAATCATGGTTAACAATTATTTTTTTCTCATCATGAGTTTCCTCTACTACCTTTTCGCCATTAAGAAGCTTTTCTTGTAGCAACTTTTCCAAACTTTCCTTCAAACCTTCCATGCATTTCTTCAAAATTTCCATTAGATCCTTGCCATCAAACTTCATCATATCTATATTTGGAATATGGTGGGTCTTAAATTCAACACTAGAGTCTATGAAATCATGATTAACATTTCTTTTTTTCTCATCATGAGTTTCCTCTACTACCTTTTCACTATTAGGAAGATTTTCTTGTAGCAAATTTTCCAAACCTTCCTTCAAACATTCCATGTATTTATTCAAATATTCCATGTTTCATTCTATACCATTCATATTAGCTTCCATGCCATTCTTTAAACCATCCACCTTAGCTTCCATGCCATCCACATTAGCTTCCATGCCATTATTCAAACCATCCATCTTAGCTTCCACACCTTTATTCAAACCATAAATATTAGCTTCAATGCCTTTCTTCAAACCATCCATCTTAGCTTCCATTTCATTTTTTGTTACTCTTTGCGAGAGCGAAATTTTTTGCACTAGGTCTTGTAAATTTGATATATCATGTTGCACTTCTTTCTCTTCATGAGTCATAGTACAGCCTTATGAGATAATAATGGGTGTTGAATTATTTTTAAGTGGAATTTTAGAACTCAATACTGATATATATGCTTCAAATTCCCTTGGAATCACTTCAAACTGATTTTTCAAACACGGCTTATGATTTTTTTTTTTTAAATACACACCTTTTTCTTGCTTTTGAGGAGCTCAATATTGAAACTGATATATCTCTGTAATTTAGGATCCCCAATATTTTATCTTTAGTACTTTAGTAGCCCTTTGAATATTATTTCCAATTCCATAGGTCTGACCTTATTTGTATTATTCAAGATAAATTCATGTTCAATCTCCCACAATGACCTAATTGTGGTCTGGTTCAGTAGAATGAACTGGTACAACATGCCACATGTCATTTTTTCCTCCTTTTGCTCTGAAATTGGTACATAGGAAACTACATTTCATGTAATTTCGTGAATTTTTTACAAAATTCCAATTTGATTCTCATAGAGAGAGTTATGACGATTTTCCTAAGGTCGCCTATTTGAGATGAAATTCAAGAGCTTGAAAAAACCCTAACTTCCACAGATCATATTTCCAAAAATATTGTGAACCAATATCTGAAATGTTTTCACAAAGTTCCTCCAGATTTTGGTGCAAATGGGTTTTTTTTAGCTTCTGAAACTTCATAGAAAAAAATTTATAGCAAAACTTCCACGATGACCTTTTTGAAGCAGTGAAACCCTAGAATCCAAAGCTCTGATACCAAGTGTTATGAAACTAGCTCACAAAATAGAATAAAAGAGAGATCAACGACTTAGAAATCAACCACTTCAAGGGGGAAACCTACTTTACATTACATAAATGAAAAATTCTATGATGATTCAAATGACAAAACCTCCTTTCTATATATAGGAGTCCATGGGTTCACAATATAATCCTAGCCGACCTAACAATAATAATGTAAGAGTAACAAAATCAAAATATTGGGCTATTATGGGGCACAATAATAAAAATATGGGGACTAAAAGGGTACAAAATTAACAATAAGGGGGTTACACTAACAACAATAAGGGACTACACTAGTAATATAGGGCCCTAACAACTATCTTGTCTGCACAATCAATCTAGATTAGCATGACATAATTTCACAACATTTCAACTCAAACATAAATAAGATCATGATATCCATTACAGTAACTAACTAACATGTTCACATCATAAGATCATAAACAATTGTCATTCATGCATAAAAATCATAGATGCACAATCAACCTAGATTATTTTGACATAATAACACAAATAAGCTGACTCATACTTGAATGCCATAACCCTAACCAACTGCATAGGCCAATCCAAATGAGCATGATACATATAATATCAAGATCTAAGTGCAATAACCCTAATCATCAATTTAAATAACATATAGTAACAAAAACTTAACCTATAACATAATCATCAACAACATATAACATAATCATCAAGTTATCTAACATAAAACAAAAATAACAATGCATTCAACCACAGGTTGCTATCATTCATGGCTATAAGACACATTTGCATATAACTACACTAATCAACTAGCATCTATCATTTATGTAACCATAACATTAATAGAATGAAAGAAATGAACATAACCATAATGCATATAACAATCCTTAACCTACATAACTATATGCACAACATCCAAACATGTATGATGACATGGTCTTTCCTCGAGGTCCAAATTTGTAACTTTGATTTAATGATATGCATCTCCTACTCTATATTATCTAACACATTAGCATCATAACATACCAATATCATCATGATGACCTAATTACATACAATGACCTTATGCAAAACAACCTCAATCAAACCAATGCAAAATTGACCATATGCACCCACTTGACATGTATAACTAATCATGAACGACCCATGCATGTTCGACATATGAAAACACACAAGAAATCATACATAGATAGCACCAAAGAACAACCAATATGTAACCTTAGCATAATCAAGAAACACATGTACAATATATTATAATATGTAAGAAAGTGTTCATGAACAATACACAAGAATGGGAAAAGAACTCATTTGGACCCCTCCTAGCCATGATATAAATTTTGTCAAACATTTTACAAACATTAAATCTATAGGTCAAAAAAACATATTTAAGCAGAGGGGTCTCATTATTATCTGAGAATCACTAATAAGCATTTATCGCTTACATCATTAGCTGCAATACATTCTATTTGACCATAGATACACTGTGCATTCATTTACAAGTAAAAACATGGATAGAACCATACATCATCACTGATAAAATTCATGCTTATAACCATCATAATAACAACAGAAATATAGTGGATAAAACAAAGATAGAATCTACATAATAATCAATGCATTTGCATACAAAATACCAAAGGAATGAACTCTTCATTACTGAATAAAAAAACCAATCGGAGATGGGAATTCCATGTTCCACACAACCATAGATTGGATGAGCCAAATCTCGCTTCAACTAATCACCCCCGTGCCATATTTCAAGCATGAATGTGGGACTCATAACCAACCAAAAAATAACCAAACAAGCATGAATGCTACCGAGGTTCTCTGCCTACACCATGAGTAATTCGAGTGCCTCCTAGTCTCTCAGGCTTTACCGTAATCCACAATCTGAATCAGGGATCAGTAGGCCCTAAAGTAATACATACACTCCAAGATTTACCGTACATCCCATCTCGGGACTACTAGGCCCAACAGAGAATAATCCACCTCTTGGCTTTACCGTATATCCCGCCATCCACTGGTAAGGATTCCTAGGCCCATCGAGGCACACAATTTGGATTTACTGCAACTCATAGTCTGTTTCAAGGGTTACTAGGCTAGTGGCTTTACCATGATCCAAATTTCGGTTTAGGGACCATTATGCCATGCGTTTTTCATTTCAAAGATCCACCCCACTCAACCTTGAATCCATCTGGAAATCCAGCTCAACCAAAGTATGAGAAACCCATCTCATCAAAGCTATATGCAAGTGGCAAGGGTAGGTTGAAAAACATTGTCACACCTAGAAAAACCCATGCTAAGATAGAAATAACCACATGAAATACCATGCATGCCATATATAGCATGGAAGTCATATATGAAATCCATACCTGCAAATAATCCTGATGTAGTTGATTAATTCCTAATATTCCTTAATTTCTTTCTCCTTCTTCTTGTTTTCTTTTCCTTTCTTGCTCCAATCCCAAAGTGCTCCAAGAAAAAATTGTCCAAGAGTATAAGAGAGAGAGAGAGAGAGAGAGAGTATAATGAGAGCCATAAGCATGAGAAAAAGGTTGCCAACTGATCCCGAGAAGCCTTTTTATCAATGATGTCTCTATTTTCTTCATTTTCCATTATTTTACTTCATTTTCCTCCTCACATGCAACCTGTGACCTTTCACCTCCCTTTTCTCCTATTTTCCATTATTTCCATAAATAAATGCCAATAAATTCCACTTTTCCTTTCCAAAGCCTTTTCCATTTTCCTTAGCCATAATAAACCGAAGTGAACATCTGCTAGGATGTTTTTCTCGACACTCAGCTTGGAATATGTGTACCATCAACCATGGTTATTATTTTTTCCTTTATTAAATTTTATTACATGGAATTTTCACCAGGGTTATTATAGTTGTTGGGGAGCCAAAATTCTGAAGCTACTGGTGAAGCTAGGAAGAAATTTTTGGGTTGATGGTTGGCTAGTGCTGCTAGGAAAGAAGATAATATTGAAGGTTATTGTATCTCATTGAAAGGATGACTGTTATGGCATAAAAAACCCTAGGGTCTGGGTTGGAAACCCCAACAGAGCAGAGGAAATTCAACAACAAGAAGCAAACAAACAAGCAATCCTAATGCTTAAACTACTAAAGTGGGATGAAGGGATAGTATCCTTAGGTCCTACGTTTGAAGGAGATCCCACAGGGTTCAAATCCTCTGCTTCTTCGAATGCTTCAAAACTCACAACTCACTCAAGAAAAAATTATATACTAGCAGTAGTTCAAAGCATGTTCAAGATATTAACGTTAGATCATATAAGCACATAGGTATAAAACATGAAATCATTCATAATAGGATCATAACATGAGTTAACGAATAAACATCATAACTATCAAGAACAAAACATATCTTCTTTACTGATGTTTGTAAAGAAATATGGAGGAATACCACTTGATTCAGCCATGGCTCCAAGCGAAACTGTCCTCCGGATCCGTCCAGCCCAATCCTCAATAATCATCTTCCAAATGCATACACATATATGTAATATAAAGGAGATGAACATCTTTGTGAGGAAACAAGTTTTTCCTATACCTGGGAGTGTAGAAGGAACATGGATGAATTAGAATTTATTAGGGACTAATTGGCTATAATATCAATATCCTATCTTTTTTTTCTTTAGGCCTTCCCATGAGGTGTATTTATACCACCCAAAAATAGTTGTTTAAGTTTGGATATAGTTGGGCCACGAGCTCCTGTAGGTAGGCTTTCAGTGTAACCCATAAAATCCACCCAAAAAATAGGGATTTCTACTTAAAGAGGGGTTCTTGACTAGGTTTTCCCCTATATAGAAATTTTTCCTTCGATGTGCACCTACATCTAGTGTCTTTGTTCTTTGTGTTTTGGTTTTGGTAATTTCTTGATGAAATAAGATAAAATAAGAACATAATAAAGATAATAATAACTCTAAGAAATCACAAGTAATTATCATCAAAGAGAAAATATTTCTGCCTTTCGATTTTTTCAACATGGTATAAGAGCTAAGGTGAAGAAGGAAGAAAAAGGTAGCTTTTTGTTGGGGCCCTTGTTTTGAAATTAAACAGTTTTGTGTTGCGGAGAACAGGTGGCAGAGTGCAACCATGGTAGACAGATATTTTTCATGGTTGCGGAGAGGTGAAGGGCAAGTGCCATGGTTGTTGCGGAAGTAGGTACAGATGGTAAAGGGAAGCGGCAAAAGACAATCAGCGGGAATCTTAGCAATTAGGGAAAGCAACAAACAGCCGAGCAGAAAATAAGGAATAACTGTCAGCCACACTGGCGATGGGACAAATAGGCATTCGATCAGCAGAAAGAAAAGGTTGACCTAGTATGGATCAAAGAGCAGGAGCCGTAGGAGAGCTCTGTTTTGTTATGTTCTATATCTTGTACTGCGTTTGTAGTCAATTCTACCACACACGCTCTGAGGAGTGTTGTAATAGTATTTTGTTGTTAATGCATCACTTTCTAATATAAGGCTACTATTATGAGTTCTGTCTTGTGTTATGGTTTAGTGGGATACACAGCTATTTTGAATTTTTGTTTATCAATCTAATCAAGTTCATGAGTATTGTTATATGTCTGGTATTTACACTTAATCGAAGTACTTAAGTTATGGATGGTTTGTGTATCTGCCATGCTTGATCGATACCCAACCCAACCCCAACCTTAGTAAGGTTGTGGCATGCCTCAGGTGAGACACTCTATTCGTCAGAGTAGGGTGAAAATGTCGGCGTTGTGCTAGCCTATTACGGTAACCCTTATTGGCCACCTTTCCGAACCTGGGTCTCCCCTTGAGACCTCGTTTCTTGCCAACAAATGGTTCCATTGCCAGGACCTGAAGTCTCATTCTGGAGTTAGATCATGGTATCATGGATCTTCGAGAAAGAAATACGGAAATGGTGGAATGACCATCTGGACCAGTTCATAGCTCAGCAAGCGAAAGTGAGACAGCAAAAAGAGAAGATTGTCAAGAAACGGATTCTATTTTCTGAGTCCGCCAATGATATCTACGAGATATTTTGGGGAAATTTTCCTGAGGAGCTCTATAACTGGTTGCATAGATTATAGAGAAAGGCAGTCCCCAGAGGGTTGCAGACCGTCTGTTTCAAGTGGGTGCACTCAGATCTGGTAGCACTCCATCCGTTAGATACCAATTTAACCCAAGCTGTATATTTCTGGGTGCAATCTACCTTGGAAGGATACATAGTAGAGTTCACAGCTGAATGCTACCAGTATTTCTCAAAAGTAGAGGACGTATTCAGATCAGGGCTACATGGAGGACTGTTGAGAGAGATCCCTTTATGGATTAAGGCGTTGATGGTGGACAAAGGACTGATGGAGTTCCAAAAAGCTGAGATGGAGACCTAAACCTCTAGTACTGGGGGAAGGGACCGAAGGAGAGATGCTACAAGTAAGCTAAAAAATGGGAATAGGGATATGGATGCTAAGACCTCCAGCAAGTTAAGGGAACGACGAGCACATCGGAGGGCGCAACTTGCTGAGAAGTGTCGAGACAGGGCTATGAAAGAATTGGAAAGACAAAAAGGAAAAGGGAAAGAAAAAGGAGAGGCGCCTCAAACGATGAAGCAGATGGAAGGTCAGACGGGTTCCCAGAATATAGGGGGGACCACCAAGGAAGTGCGGCAGGTGTATAGGAGCCCAGCCCCAGTAGAAAAGGGAAAGGAGTATGATGGAAATGATGCATGCCCCGAGGAGACATCCGATGTAGAGCTGCATGTTGTGATGGAGTAGCTATTCTGAGAAAGGTCGGCACCCATAATCCCAAGTAACTCTATTCCCCAAAGCTCAAGTAGCTCTAATCCCGACCTTCCCCTGGTACTCTATCAGCCACTAGCTGAAATTTTTGTTCAGTTACGGAAATTAAGTAAGCCAAGTAGCGTTCAGTCCACAGTAGTAATACACTCTAGCAACCGTACTGGTATTACCATCTCATAGTCAGGAGTAAGGGGATTTGTTCTGGTAAGCCCTACACAAGGAAACATGGCAGGATCGTTTACTCAGTACCCGACATTTTCTAGGAGGGGTAATGACGATGTGGAGCAACATTGGTACCTCTATGAGGCCATATGGAGGGCTCGACAGACACTAGACACAGGTAAGTTGGTAGAATTTCAAACTACTCTCTGGGAGATAGCTCTATGCTAGTTTATAAAATGGTCTGAGACTCATCATAACCCAGCATTAAACGATGTAAAAAGGGATTTCGTGAAAGAATTCAAATTACCCCAAATAGATCAGCAAGGTTTATCAGAGATGTGGGAGATCAAGCAGTGAGAAGGGGAAACTGCATGGGATCTGATGAGGAGATTCAAAGATGCAGTTGGAAAACTCAGCTACCCGATCGATCCCAATCACCAAAGGGATTGGTTTATCAAGGCCCTTCTCTCGCTGACAAAGACCCCGCTGACATAGCAAAATATCAAGACATTGCAAGATGCATTAGAATAGGCCATGAAGATAGAGGCCATGGCGGGATACCCGCAAGAGTTTAGAGGAGGGGCATTAGCTCATAACCCTTCCATACTGGGACTACAACATCAAATAGCTAGCTTAATAGAAAAACTAAAGGAAATTCAACCCCTGCGTCCAGTGAGGCCAAATGTATGGTGTACACACTGTCTAATGGAAGGACATGTGGTAACTAAATGTCCTCGATTACAAGGCCAGTACGTGGGGACACCAACAATAGGGGCACTAGGAGCTCCACCAGTAGGAGGGGTCGCACAAATAAATACCCAAGGATTATATCCACCACCACACCCATACACGAGATTCCCCGCGCAACAAAATTTAGCAACGACTGAGTATTGTGAGATTTGCAAAAGCGTGGGCCACTCACCCCGCGTATGCCCCACACTGCAAAAGTACTCTAATGTCCCAAACAACGTATATTGTGAGTTATGTGCATCTACCACGCATAGCACAGAGCAGTGCAGAGCTCTGGACGCTTTGGCATAATGGTTAGACAAACCCTCCTATAGAGTGAACGAGGCTCCTAGAGGACGAGGAGGAGGCATGAGAGGAGGCCGAGCGGGAGGAAGAGGACTAGTACGATGCTACAACTATGACCAAGAGGGCCATGTGGCTAGGGAATGTCCACTTCCTAGAAGACCTTGGTGCTCTCAGTGCAGGGTTAATACACACGCAACAGAATACTGCCCAGAGCTCATCAAAAGATAGGAAGAAAGGGCCAGACAAAGAGGAAAAAATCTAGTAAATGTTGAGCCAAGAATAATCGAGGATCAGACCATGCAGAGCGTAGCTATAGTGACGCGAGGAGGTAAACGAACCGGGGAATATGCACAAGGGATGGACCCGATAAAACTGGTAAGACCAGTATCTCCAAAGCCAACATTTAGGCCATAGAAATAGAAGCAATTCTTTCAAGAGGTAGCAGAAGCATTTGCCCAGCTTGGGGAAAGAAAAGGAATTAAAATGCCATGACCGAAGGAAGGGGATTAAAACCAAGCCAATACAGGCACTACAATTGAAGAATGGTTCTGTCTATTTCTAAAAATTGTTAACAATGCACCCATGCTGGAACAATTAAAACAGAACCTGGAAAGAGTAGTGCAGAAGACAACGGATCCAAGGGAGTCATCTGGCACGCTACATAAATATATACAAAGAGTGAAGAGAAATAAGAGAAGGAAAGGCACAGAGTTCCGGGTGAATACTCAAGTCGCGGGGTTTCAAATCAAGGACACAATGCTTAATCTGGGGTCCGATGTAAATATCTTGCCCAGAAAAATGTGGGAAGCATTGGGGAAACCAAGAATAACATACTCACCAATTCAACTCCGTATGGAAAACCAGTACTGCATTGTGCCCATAGGCAAGCTGGAGGAGGTCGAAGTCGAAGTTACAGGAGTAAAGACGTACACGGACTTTGAGGTCATCGACATTATAGGAGACAAAGATCCCTATCCAGCATTACTGGGGATCGACTGGGCTTTTGAAAACTATGCAGTAATAGATTTAAAGAAGGAACTGATGATATTTGAGGATGGAGAGGTCAGAGTCACCTAGCTGCTCGACCCGTATCAAGGTCCCCGATACACAGAGTTTGTCGATAACAGAGAATATGCTCAAATTCTCGACCATCTTTATCAAATGACTGCAGGAAGAAGGGAAGATTATATCAACCCGATAGTGAGAGGATCGGTGAGCTGGAGGAGCATTCAAAGCTCAGACCTGAACTCAGAGATAGCCTAGGAGGACTGGTAGCAAGGGGGATATGAGACCAACACAAGGAGATGCGCCACCATTAGAAGAATCAATTGGATCGGGACTGAGGTAATAGGTTACCCAACCTTCTCCGATATGAATGTTGTGAATACTTTCATTATCAAAACAGAAGACAATGTACTAGAGGATCAGAGGGTCCCGCTCATGGATGTGGCCTTGCAATCTACGACTGCAAGATGGTGGAAAAACCCCCATGACTCACTGACGCGATGGGACAGAATTTTAGCAGCACTGAAAGCCAGGTTCAAGGGAGAAGAAGGACCCCAATGCACTCGAAAGTTCCAGGGGAATTCAGATCCCGCAAAGCATTTGAACAAGTGTGAAGACCAATGTAAAACTGTAGGATACCTGCATGAGCTGTGGGTCCATAAATTTATACACTCCTTCGATAGGATTCCACAGGCTTGGTACCTAACGGAGGAGAGGAAAAGGGGAACTGGCACGTGGCAAGAAGTTACGAAGAAGTTTACACAATGCTTCTTATTTGAAGGAAAGACAGATACAGTTACCCAAGTAGTACAGGCCATTAAAAAAATATTGTTCTTCCCAAAGAATCAGAAGGAGGACAAGCAACCACTCCCAAACCAAAACATCCAGCAATCAGTAACATGCAAGAAAATAGACAGTGAAATGGACGATGATAATCGAGAAGGACTTTGACATCTATACTTTGAAGAAACAGAGGGAGAACGGAAATATTCAGGAAAACCCGACAACCGAGGGAATTCATTTGCTCCCCCTCAAAGCTAAGAAAATGAATATTGGGACCAAAGAGAAACCAAAATTAGCATCGATCGGGGACTACTGGGATGCTAAGACGACCAAGGAAATATTCAGTCTACTACAGGAATATGAGGACTTGTCTCCGTCATCCGTAGCCGAATTGAAAGGAATCAAAGGGGACCTGGGAGAAATGCATATAATACTAAAGCCTGATGCAAGACCAATCAAACACAGGCCCTATCGATTGAATCCAAGGGTAAAGGAAAAGGTAAAAGCAGAAATCGACAAGATGTTGAAGGCAGGATTGATATTCCCAGTGGAGGAAGTAGAATGGGTAAGTCCCATAGTTATACAGAGCAAGAAGGATAAGGCAGAAATCCGAGTTTGTGTTGATTATAGAAGTTTGAAAAATTCTTGTATACATGACCCATTCCCCACCCCGTTCAGTGACAAAGTCCTAGACAATGTTGCAGGGAACGAAGCATATTCTTTTACAAATGGATTCTCAGGATACCATCAAGTCAAGATAGCTGAGGAAGATAAGAAAAAGACAACCTTCACCACTGAATGGGGTTCCTTCGCATACCATGTAATGCCATTCGGCTTGAAAAATGCGCCAAACATTGCTACCGATGAAATAGGTAACTGCATTGTTACCTACTTTTTTTTAGTAGCATAAAAAGCACCCAATTTTGAAAAGTAGTGATGCAGAATCACCCCCTTTTTTTTTGTGCACATTTTTGACACTCTAATATTTTTATTTATGAAGTATGAATATTTGTTTTAAAATGTTAGTGATTTTCATGCTAATTTTGAAACGTATTAATGCAACATCAACTTTTTTTTTTAGAGCAGTGATTTTCATGCTAATTTTGAAACGTATTGATGCAGCGTCAACCTTTTTTTTTTAGAGTGGTGAATTTCATGTTGGTAATAAAACAAAAAACTTAGATAAAAAATATATATATAAAAACAATAAAAAAAACCAATAAAAATGTAAAAAAAACAAAATTAACTCGTAAAAATAAAAAATTTAAATAAAAATAAATAAATTAGAAAAAACAAAAATATTCGAAAATTATATCAAAAGAAATGACAAAATTTGAAAAAAAAACACATAATTTAAAGAAAAAAAACAAAAAATAACCAAAAAAAAAAAAAACATCAAAACATTTTTTCTAAGATATTAAAAAAAACCATATAATTAAAAAAAAAATTAAATAGAAAATTTAAAAATAATTTAAATTACAAAACTAAAATTTAGATTAAAAAAAAAAAATACAAAAAAGAAAAAATTAAATTTAAAAATTTAAATTAAAAAAAATAATAATAAGAAGAAAAAAAATACAAATTTTAAAATTAACCAAAAAAAAAAATTAAAAAAAAACAAATTTAAAATTAAAAAAAAAATTAAATAAAAGATTAAAATTAAAAAATCCATCATTAAAAAATAAAGAAAGAAAAAAAACCACATGCAAATAATTAAAAAACAAATATCCATAAATTTACTGTTTTTTTTAAATGAAACAATTTATAAATTTTAAAAATGAAAAACTAAATAAACTAAAAGATTTAAAAATAAATAAATTTAATAAATAATTTTAAATTTTAAAAAATAATTAATCTAAAATATTAAATTTAAAATAAAATTCAAAAAAAAAACAAAACAAATTAAATTTAAAATAAAAATTTTGAATTTAAATAATAATAATAATAATAATTTTTTGAAATTTAAAAAAATTAAATTAAATTAAATTAAAAAAATAGAGAGAAAGATATATATTAAAAATTAAAAAAATTTTAAAAAAAAGAATTTTTTCGATCGTGGTGGCACCGCTTAATCTAGCCTCCCGCCTGTGTGGCAAATAGGTTTCGGTCGTTATAAAGGGGGAGGCGGGATGTGGCACTTCAGCCTGATGTATAATGAGGAGTCAGCCACATTTGTGGGAGGTTTATTCCATTGAACGCCATCCCACTTTCCTCGCGACGTGAGGTCGATTCCGGGATCACCCTCTCGGAATCCGGGAGGCCGATTCCGGGACTGACTCTTCATGGCGAGGCTGAGCTCGGACCGCCTCCCACGGAGGCCGACTTTGACCCGCCGCGCCAGTGGCGGCGAGGCCTGGTCACGGTAGGTGGGGCCGATGGGCCCTGGGCTTCGCTCAAAGAGCCTGCCTCCGCCACCACTTAGGTGAGGCCACTCAGTGCCGCCACCACGATCAAAAAATTCTCTTTTTTTTTTTTTTTTTTTAATATATATCTTTTTTAATTCTTTTTTTTTTTTTAATTCAAAAAATTTAAATTTTTTTTTTTTAATTTAATTTTTATATTTGAAATTTAATTTCTTTTAATTTTTTTATTTTTTTTTTATTTTTTTTAAATTTTATTCATTTTTTTTTTTTAATTTTTTTTTTTTTTCTAAATTTTGTTAATAATTTTTATTAAATTTTGTATTTTTTTTTTTTTATTTAATTTAATTTTTTTTTTTAATTTTTTTTTTTTTTTAATTTTATGTTTAGTTTTTCATTTAATTTTTTAAAATTTAATAAATTTTGTTTTTTTTTTAATTTATTTGAATTTAATATTTTTTTTTTTTAATTTTTTAATTTTTTATGATTATTTTTTTAATTACATAAAATTTTTATATATATTTTTTATTTCAATTAAAATTGTGTATTTAAAATTAGATTTTTTTTTAAAATTAAACTTAATATTTTCAAATTAATTTGTTTTTTATTTTATTTTTTATTTAATATATTCTTTTTTATTTTATTTTTTTATTTTTTCATTTTTAATTAATTTTTAAAGTTTTTCAATTTTTTATTTTAACAATGTTTTTTTTCTTTATATTTAAAATTTATTTTTTATTTCAAAATTTATTTGTTTATTCATTTATTTATTAAAATTTAATATTTTTCTTTTTTAAATTTAATTTGTAATTTTAATATTAACATTTTTTTTAATTTAATAAAATCTAATATATATATATATATATTTTTAATTTAAGTTCATATATATATATATATTTTTATAATTTAAATTTAATTTTTTTTTTTAAATTTATTTGTTTTTTAAATATATATATTTTTTAATTTAAAATTTTTACTGTATTTTATTTTTCATTTTTTTACTTTAATTTAAATAATGTTTTTTTTTTTTTTTTAAGTTTTAAATTTATTAAAATTTATTATATTTCTTTAAATTTAATTTCTTATTTTAAAATTATTATTATTTTTTTTAATTTAATAAACTTTTTCTTTTACTTTTTTAAATTTAATTTCTATATTTTATTTTTTATAATTTCTTTCTTTTTTAACTTGTTTTTTTTTTAATTTAATATTTTTATTTTGTTTTTATTTTTATTTTTTTATTTCTATATATTTTGAAATTTTAATCTTTAATTTTTATTTTTATTTTTTTTTCTTAAATTTTAGGTTTTTTAATGCTTGAATTAAAATTTTTATTTTGTTTTTATTTTTTTATTCCTATATATTTTTAAATTTTAAGCTTTAAAATGTTTTTATTTTTTAAATTTATTTTTTTCTTAAATTTTAGGTTTTTTTAAATGTTTGAATTTTAAAAATTAAAAAAAGTAATTTCTATTTTTAAAAATGTCAAAAATATGACACAATTTTTTTTTTGTTATTCCAGCATCAACTGGTTTTGTTTTGAGGGTGTTTTTTCAATCTTTTTTTCAAGAAACAAATTTTTTTAGCATAATTTTATAAAATGTTGAAATTTGACCTTAAAAAAAAACCAAGTGCGTTCTGGAATACACTTTTTTGTTTTTGGGGTGTTTTTTCATGTTTTTTGAGTCTTTTTGGGCTAGAGTTCCCGTTTTGAGGTCAGGTTACCTATTTCATCGGTAACAGTGTTGCCAGCAGTATTTTCGTGCATTGTCATAGCAGCATTCCGCGACTATATCCACAAATTCCTAGAGGTTTATATGGACGACTAGACCATCTACAGCCTGTTGAAAGACCATGAAACGCTACTGAGAATTATGTTTGATAGGTGTAGACAGCTACAAATCTCATTGAACCTAAAGAAGTGCATCTTTACGGTGCTGTTTGGAACATTGCTTAGACACGTTGTATGCAAACAAGGAGTTTGCATAGATCCAGCAAAGGTAACGGTGATAATCAACATGGAAGCTCCAGAAACTATGAAACAATTGAGGTCATTGTTACACCATATAGGTTATTACAGGTGATTCATCCAGAAATACGCGAAGATAAAATCCCCATTGGAGAATTTGTTACAGAAATCAGAACAATTCAACTGGACAAAAAGTTGTACAACGGCCCTAGACACCTTGAAGGAAAAATTGGCAAGTGCGCCAATATTGGTTCATCCAGACTAGGACAAACAATTTCATGTCCACATTGATGCTTCAAGCATCGCACTTGGAGTAGTTCTAGCTCAACCAAGGGACACTACAGTTGATCACCCAGTGTACTTCGCAAGTTGGAAACTATCAACACCGGAACGGAACTACACCACGACAGAAAGGGAAGCATTAGCAATGGTTTACTCCCTCCAAAAGTTCTGCCACTACCTGCTAGGAGGAATGTTCAAGTTTTTTACAGACCATTCAGCTCTGAAGTATCTAGTGAACAAACTGGTTTTGGAAGGAAGGTTATGCAGATGGTTCCTACTTTTTCAAGAATTCACCTTCGAGGTGATAGTCAAACCTGGGCGATTGAATGTGGGACCAGACCACCTGTCAAGGCTCTAACATGGAGAAAATGAAGGATCTCTAGATGATTAGCTACCAGACACTGATCTTTTTAGGGTAGAAGCCATCCTAGAGTACCTGGATCAGATCGCGACCTACCTAACCACAGGACAGTGCCCAAAGGAATATATCGCAATACAGAGGAAACACCTAGTATTCCAGGCTGCAGAATACTAGCTCATCGCAAGACACTTGTACAAAATGGGGTTGGACCAGATCTTACGAAGATGTGTCCTAGACCAAGAGAGGGAGGCCATACTATGGGAGTGCCTCTCTGGAATTGTGGGAGGACACGTAGGAGCCAAACCGATGGCTAGAAAAGTACTACAAGTGGGCTTATGGTGGCCGACGGTACACATTGACAG
Organism: Pinus albicaulis; assembly: GCA_034641835.2. NCBI lineage: Eukaryota > Viridiplantae > Streptophyta > Pinopsida > Pinales > Pinaceae > Pinus > Pinus albicaulis. The sequence goes on from CM076577.1 coordinate 892,112,902, forward strand.
TAAGGAGTTCGTAAAGAAATGTGATGGTTTCCAGAGGACAGGATGTCCATCGCATAGAGACGAGCTTCCACTACACCCAGTAAAACCACTACAACCATCTGAGAAATGGGCAGTTGATTTTATAGGCCCGATCGCACCTGTGGCAAAAAACTCGCAGGCCCAGTATATCATCACCACAACTGACTATTTGACAATATGGGCAGAGGCAATGCCGGTGAAGGACTGCATAACCGACACAGCGGCACAGTTCATATTTGAGAACATAATCAGTCGATTTGGTTGCTCAAAAAGTCTAACCAGTGATTAGGGTACGCATTTCGTCAATGCCACCATTAAATCCCTGCTCGAAAGCTTCATGGTACAACATCACAGGAGAAGCCCCTACCACCCACAAGCAAATGGCACGATAGAGGCATTCAACAAAATCCTTGAAAAGGGATTAACAAAAATATGCAACTCTCAACGAGATGACTGGGATGAACGTATATCACCAGCTCTGTGGGCATACCGGACGACTGTCAAGAGACTCAATAAGCAAACGTCGTACCAACTTGTGTACGTAAGAGAGGTCGTAGTACCAGCAGAGTTTGCAATACCCAGCCTCCTAATCGCAACCTCACTCCAGCTATCAGAAGAAGAATCCCTGAAGGACAGATTACAGGAGCTGCAAGGGCTGGAAGAAGATAGGTTTTTAGCAGAATTCCACCAAACTGTCCAAAAGGAGAGACAAAAAGCATGGCACGATCACCACATAAAACAAAAAAATTTCAAGGTTGATGGAAAATTTTTACTATATGATAGCAGGTACCAAAGGTTCCCAGGAAAACTGCAAATGCATTGGCTAGGACCGTATCATGTAATTGAAATCAAAGAGTCTGGGGCAGTGCACTTAGCATAGCTAGATGGCCAAATACTGCCAAGATGGGTGAACAGCACACGCCTCAAACCCTGTCATGAGTAAGTTCTGCATTTTTTTTTTTTCAAATAAGCTCTCGCAACTGAGAGAAGTCAGTAGGGTAGAGTAGGCTAGAATAGATCGAGTCAATAACTCTCTCGCACCCGAGAAGAGCTTAGATAGAATTCCCAATAAAGATACTTCGTAGCATAAGAAAAATTCACTATTGCGTTGCAGAGACCGCAACGCAACTGATTGTGGTCGGGGGGATAAAGTCTAACGTGTCAGCCACGTCAGAAGGAAAAGCATGTCGAGCATCATCCCATCATCATTACTCATAGTACCCATGTCAGTCCGTAGGATTGCTGAGATTTGAAAAATAATTTCCATAATTAGCATCACCCATACTGCAATAAATTTGCCATAATAAGCCATAACCATCACTTGTCACGTCTACCCAAACCCCGAAACCACATTTAGCTTTGTCAGAACCCACCTCAGCCCGGTAACTAATTGCACGATTATAGCCATGGGGAAAGGCGGGGAAAATTAATTAGTTATGGGGTCTTATCAACCTCATGCGTGCTGGTTAATTACATAACCTACATGACAGAAAGCGTGAGAATGTCGGAGAAGTCCGAGTTAGAATCAGAAACAACAAACGCAGCAAGGGAAACGTCACCAGAGAAAGGACAAGGAAGGATTCCAGAAGCAGGGATTCATCAGGGAAGAGGAGGAATAACATTGCAAGTATATCAAAGGAGATCAAAGATGACCAGGGTAGCGCCAGCAGTCGTTGAGCATGGGCTCGATGAGAGGATTCACAAGATGGAATCCCTGGTAGGAAAATATGATAGTGCCTCGTTGATTGATACCGACCTCACAGAATTTTTCTAATTCCCAGCAATGAAGAAACATGTCTACACAGAGAATTATACCACAGAGGCGAGACATCAAGCACAAAGAGTACTTCCAGAGTTCAGAGGTGTGCAGCAATCCACCATACTGAACCTATGGAACCTTCTAGTGGTTGGCACTACGGGAGCTGCAATGCAATGCACCAAGTTTTTACTAAGCAGAATTCACAATGGGTCACTTTGGGTGGGAAGAGAGATCCCAATTCACGTTGAATACATTATTAGATTGACTGGGTTGTCACAGGAAGGGAGAGACATCTCTACAGCTTTCCAGACGGTATCCAAGAGAGCAAAGAAAGCAGGGGACATGGACTACTACAAAAAGTACGACACCAACATAGGGGGAAAAGGAGTTAAGATAGACTTAATCAACAACCTGGTGATCAAGTTTGTGTGTTACTTGATCGCAAGCAAAAAAATGAGACATTATACAAAAGGGGAATGCACGCTAGACACTATCTTAGTCACGGAGCATTGTCTCCAGGGGGCACAGTTGAACTGGTGCTCATTTCTACTCAATGAGTTGTTTGAAGCATGTGAGGACAACTACAGGAGGGCCACGGGATTCATCTACAGGTACTTTGTCATGGCGTTGACCATGTGGAAATGGACATTTCCAGGAATAAAGCAACCACTGGAAGTGGCGCCAGGCCAACCACTCGCAATGAAGTTCACACCCTGGAAAACATCAGGGGACTCCAGCTCGAAGGAGGTGAATGAGGAGGCGTTCAAGTTCTGGTACAGCTAGATGGTGGATGTCACAATGAGCCAACAACGAATTCCACGGACTCTGTTAGACAGCTATGCGGTGCAAATATGGTTTGGGGTTAACCATAAGCAGACTTACATCCGACCAGCCTGCATGCCGGAGTCAACCTTCAAGATGAGGCCGTTGAAATTCCAAATTGATGAGCAGGCTTTTCACGTAGAGGTGTTCACCTGGCCCAGGGTAGCAATGGAGATAAGAAGCGGAGTCTACATCTACTCATTTGATGGCATGCTGCCAAACCCGTTGCTGGGAGAGATAACAGAGGAAGCGATGGCTAGGATGTCGTAGCTACAACTAACTCCGATCATCGAGCAGCTAAATACCAAGGTACAGAGCTTTAACTGGGTGGTCCAAACTTTAACTCATGATTCTCTTGTGTTTCCTACATTTACAGAATTTCAGGTAGCAAATGTTGCATCCTCTTCCATTCCAATCCCCCTAGTCACCACCCTACCATTGGACTTGTTTACCTCACCACCAGTAGTCACCACCACTGTAGTCAGGAAAATTAAAGCCTCGAAGCCACCTGTAGCCACCCCCAAGGCTAAGAAGGCGAGAGTTGCAATGTTCAGCCAAGTCGTTGATCTGACAGGGGAAGATCAAACGCAACATATGGACACATGGGTCCCAATCAGAGAATAGCCCATAATAGAACCCAAGATGACTCAGGAGCTACCTCCCATAAAACCCTATTCTTTTCTCAATGTCCAAATATCACCTTCTCGCACCCACCAACCCCCATTCACTACCTCATTCACTTCCAAAGATCACCCATATTGCACACCCTCCACATCAGGCACCATATCTGACCTAGTCAGGGTGCAAACTAAAAAAAACGGAGATGCCGAGACCGAGGTTAAATCGGGTAAAACAACGATACCCGAGGTTAACCAAACCTTGGTTAGACCAGGTTCTTTTCAGGAAATTTTAAGGCAAGACACATCTTTTGTTGAAGACGTAGCAACTCAAGCCAAAGAGCTTAATCCATTCCAATAGGCAAGGTTGACACTTCAGCGAGTCCAACCCAATATAAGCATGGGTAACCCTAGTGGTCTAGTGCCACAACCAACTCAACCGCAGTCACTGCAAGAGCACTCAGCAAGATCCATTGCCAGCGGTCAGCCGCTCCAAGAATGATAGCCAAATCAAGATATCTCTAGAGCCGAAAGTGTCCAGACCTGTGGAACGGCTCAACTATATAATTTCATTCAGAAGGTAGTGCAGTAGGTAAAGGGGTTTCACACAGAACTTCATTATAGGTTCGAGAAACAACAAGTACAAATTATCACACTTATTGAAGAGCACGGACAGCTGAGAACCAAAAAAACCCAACTCCAGGACCAACTAGACACGGTGACCAAGGTCTTCCAGGAACTCTGGCCCATGGTGACAGCCCACAACAATCAGATACCAAGTGACCTAGCAGAGGATTATGTAGTCGGATGGTCCATTCACGTCTGCATGGCTTGTTCGAATCTCAACAGAGAAAACAAGGAGCTAAGAGTCGCATTGGAGGCTAGGGCCACGCTTCCGGACCCGGCTGTCATTTACGCAGAGAAGATCGTAGAGCAAGAGACCCAGATCATCGGGATGCAGGAAATCCTGAGTAACATAGCCAAGGAGGTGTATAACCTACTGAAGGGTCTACACGAATGCCCCACCTCTCTCGCTTTGAATTCATAGCCAGTTTCAGCAAAGCTACAACAACTATCCAAACAGATTTAGGGGGCCACAGACCTGAACGGACTTGACCAATTGTATGCTCAAGCGAAGGAGCTTTAAGTCCAGATACAACATATTGAGGAAAATTCAGCCACAGCCAAACAAGCCCTACGAGAGCTCAGGCAGCCGGTGAAGACCATGGCACAAGCAATATTGCAAATAGCCGTCGAGGCCAATGTCTAGATCTCAAACGTCTTCGGCAATCTACCGACCGTCGCAAGAGAAGAGGAGGTCACCCAGATCACAACAGAAATGGACCTGCTTATGCAAGGATGGCAACAAGCCATTGACAGCTTCCGAGAGCTGAAAGCTTCTGCACTAACAAAGGTCCCAGAGTTGGGGCCCTTGTTTAGGCACGCAGAGGAAAAAGAGCAGGTAGAATGGGCCATGGAATCAAGCGGACCAATGGAAACCGAGGCGGCAGGAAATAGTTGACTCAAGACAAGTCAATAGGATGTGGTCAGGGTCTATTGGGGCCCTTGTTTTGAAATTAAACAGTTTTGTGTTGTGGAGAATAGGTGGTGGAGTGAAACCATGGTAGACAGAGAGTTGTCATGGTTTCAAAAAGATGAAGAGAAAGTGGCGCGGCTGTTGTGGAAGCAGGTACATATGGAAAAGGGAAGTGGCAGAATACAATCAGTGGGACTCCCAGCAATCATGGAAAGCAGTAAATAGCCGAGCAGAAAAGAAGGAAGAACTATCAGTCACACTGGCGATGGGACAAATAGGCAGTCGATCAACGGAAAGAGAAGGTTGGCCCAGTAGGGATCAGGGAGCTGGAGCCGTAGGGGAGCTCTATTCATGTTGTTCTGTTCTCTCTATCTCTGTTCTATTATATTCTATATCTTGTACTGCGATTGTAGTTAGTTCTGCCACGCACGCTCTGAGGAGTGTTGTAATAGTCTTTTGTTGTTAATTCATCACTTTCTAATATAAGGATGTTGTTCTAAGTTCTATCTTGTGTTATGGTTTAGTGGGATACACGACTATTTTTAATTTTTGTTTATCATTCTGATCAAGTTCATGAGTATTATTATTTGTCTGGTATTTACACTTAATCGAAGTACTTAAGTTATGGATGGTTGGTGTATCTACCATGCTTGATCGATACCCGACCCAACCCCAGCCTTAGTAAGGTCGCAACATGCCTTGGGTGAGACACTATGTTCGTTGGAGAAGGGTGAAAATTCCAGCGTTGTGCTAGACTAATGTGGTAACCCTTGCTGGCCACCTTTCCGAACCTGGGTCTCCCCCTGAGACCTCGTTTCTTTCCAACACTTGCAGATCTACTGAAATGAGAATAAAGAGTCTTAAGAAATTGAATAAGGGTCATCAAGAAAAGGATCATATAAGGGGATAAGACAACTATCTACAAGAACTATGTCTAACCCAATAAAGGGAGAAAGCATACTAGAAGGAGCGTTCGAATACAATGCATGGAAAAAGAGGATAGATCTCATCCTCAAGAAGAATAAATTTTTGGATCTAGTTCAAGGAAATGTCAAGCATCCTACAGACAAATCAAGTGAAGTAGAGAAAGAAAATTTCAGAGAAACCGAAATATTGACCATCAAGCTAATAGAGGATGGAATACATGACAAACTCATTCCATATATATCCAACATAGGTTCTTCTCAACAAATGTATGAGGCTCTATCCAAATTATTCACATTTAAGAACATTAGTCAAATTGCAAGCCTCAAGAATGAATGTATAACTATGAATATGACGAAATATGATACTGTGGAATCCTTCTTTACAAAGGATATCTAGAACATAGATGAACTCCAGGCAATAGATGAAATTGTACCATAAAAAGATCTTGTGATTACTGCCCTTTTGGGAATACCAAGATCGTGGAGTGCCTTTGCATCAAGAATCAACAGTTTGAAGGATACTCCAACATTCAAACAAATATGGAATTCATGTAGTCAAGAACAAGCCATAATATAATTAGTAAGAAACAAGAAGGAGAATTAAGAGGATAACATCTCAAATGCATATTCCACTCATCACAAGAATAATGGAACCTTAAAGAAGTTCAAAGGACCAAGGAAGAAAGTAAACCTATCTAAGATTGAATGTTACCATTGTCACAAGATATGTCATTATAAAATCTATTATCCTAAGAATCCAAGCAATAAAAGGAGATATAGGGATAAAGAAAATGTTGCTGATGAAACACCATCTAAGAAGAGCAAGACTGAAGAATATGTAGAATTTAGATTGTATATTCACACTGTTCATGAAATTTACTAAAACATAAGACTCAAATATAATCCACCAATCTACGGAAGTAAATTCACGATCGAGAACACAAACCAATAAAATGCATCAAGATTCAACTCACATACACAGGGATATATCTAGGGGGGAGAAACTGCTCAAAATCCCTTACTATTTATATTGCCTTAACCAAAGGATCTGGATGAATACAATATGCTATGCTCAACCTGCACTTGTAACTTCTATCCTTTTCTTGGCTAACTGACCTTGGCCCAATACCTAGCCAATTTTCCAAGCCTCCAATATCATATTTCCTTCTATTTTTTCCTTGGTAATTAGGCCCCTATTAATTAGTAAACTCCTCAATGATAATTGCACAATCAATTTAGGCCTTCCTTTTACTTCAAGCATGACCTGTGCAATTTGGAATATTCTGCAACTGATAATACAATTCCCTTGAACTCCAATATCAGCTAGGTAACTCAAATTTCATGCATGCATGATTTAATTTAGGCTGATCGCTTAGTTAACTAGTTAAGAACTAAAGCTACACCCCATTGTTAGACCTCTCACTAGTTCCTCCAACAGTTGGAACTAGTTTAATTGACCTTAACTCAATTTAACTGAATTAAATTTTTACAACTAAAATTAACTCAACCTAGGTTGCTAAAATTTAGGAATCACTGTAAAAAGCTCAAGTTCACCCTCCAAATCAAATTAACTAAGATAAATGAGTGATAATAACTTAGTTAACTCATTCAAGTTGTCTGTTGATGTGTTATTTCAATTTTATCATAATTTAGTCAAAGGAAAAAATTAATTAGGAATTTCTTGCTTTATTTTTAACACTCCCTCTTAGGAATTTCTTGCTTTATTTTTAACACTCCCTCTCAGCAAGAAAGGTATTATCAGATATCCCAATCCTAATTCTATGGAACTTGAATTTTTCCTCTTGACAAGGCCTTTGTCAAAATATCTGCATCTTTTTCCTTTGTTGAAATGTACTGCAACAACATGATCTACCCTTGCACACAATCTTGTAGATGGTGGTACCATATATCAATGTGCCTGGATCAATCATGAAAAACTTGATTATTAGAGAGTTTGATACAAATCTAGTTGTCACAGTGAATGACAGTAGGATCCATCATCTGAGAAAATAACCCAACAATAATCTTTGTCATCCAGATAAATTCACAATATTCTTGACTAGAATCCATGTACTTTGCTTCTGCTGAACTAAGTGCAACTAATCTCTACTTCTTGATGTACCAAGAAACTGTTGTTGACCCAATATTGAAGATTCCTCCTGGAGTTCTCTTCTGATCTAATGGATTACCTACCCAAGATGCATCTATGAAGCCTTGCAACTTGACTCTCTTTGTCTTTATATACCAAAGAACAAATTGAGTTGTGCCTCTGAGATGCCATAGTACATGTTTAACAACCCTACAAAATAATTTGGTCGGTAAAACCATGGTTTGGCTCAACTGATTGACCGCATAACACATGTCTAGTCGTGTGTTCACAAAATACATGAGAGTACCCCCCTTTTTCTTGTACACAATAGCATCCACTTCCTCACTTAAAGTGGCATCCTCTTTCCTCTAGTTGGTTGCTAGGGGAGTCTCTATGGGTTTGCATCTGTCCATGTGGAACTTCTAAAGTATATCATTGACATAATTTCCCTAAGAGACAAACAATTCCCCATCTCTCTGCCATACTTCCAAACCAAGGAAATAGTTCATTAACTCCATATCTTTCATTTCGAAATATATTGTAAGATCCTCCTTGAAATACTTGATAATATGTTCATCATTGGTCAAATCAAGTCATCAACATATATGAATATAATAAAAAACTTACCTTCTACTAGAATGTGGTAAAGGTTTGAATCTGCTTCACTTTTGGTGAAGCCCAACCCGGTGAGGAAACTATCAATCTTAGTATACCAAGCATGAGGTGCTTTCTTCATCTCATAAAATGCTTGCTTGAGTCGACACACATGTGATTCTTTTTCGAAGGTATCAAATCCTTCAGGTTGTTCAATGTACACCTCCTCCTCAATCAATCCATTGAGGAATTTTGTCTTCACATCCATTTGGTGGATCTTCCACTCCATCTGTGTAACTAGAGTGATAATTGATCTGATGGAAGAGTACCTTGATACATGAGCAACAATATATTCATAGTCAATCCCTTCTAACTGAGAGTACCATTTGGCCATGAAACTAGCCTTTTTCTTCTCAATCCTTCCATTTGTTGCATGATTTACCTTGTAAATCCATCTTGAACACACCACTGACTTGTTTGTAGGTCTTGGGACCACTTCCCAAACACAATTTATGAAAATGGAATCATATTCCTCTACCATAACAAAAACCCATATCGGCTGCTCTGATACTTCCTCGAATGAGGTTGGTTTTGTCTCTACTAGCCCAGTCATCAGAGCCATGTAGTCTGTCTACCGTTCTGGTGATATCCTCTGCCTGTGTTGTGATGTGGGTGACCCCACATTCTCTCTAGCATCCTACAATAATTTTTCAACTTCCCTAGTCCATTTCCTTCTTCCCTAGATGTCTCTGATTGAGTGGATGTCTCCACTCTTTGATTTTATGCATGTGGATGCTCCACATATTCTTGAGGTTCTTCCTTTGGAGTCAAAATCTTCCAATCTACATGCAAATAAAGCTCTCTCTAAAGGAAACACTTCATTTCATTCTCTTCATCAAAATTCACATATCTATGAACAAATTTCATCCTGAGAGATGGAAGGTACACCCTATAGTTGTGAGTTGTATCAGTGTACCCCAAAAATATGGCTAACTCAATTGTCGACTCTAGTTTTTTCCTTGCATCCTTGGAAACATTGCAATATAATGATGATCCAAAGATCTTGAAGTGTGACAAATCTGGTTTGTTTCGTGAAAAATCTTCTTCTAGTGAACTCACCTTGAGAATACGATGAGGACTCATGTTCTACACATATATCACTATGTTGCATGCTTCAACCCACAAGTGCAATGCTAGGCCCTGATCATGCAACATCGCCCATGCAGCTCCCAGAATACTTCTATTCTTCCTCTCAACCACCCCATCATTTTTTGGGTTATGGGGTGTTGTCAACTCCCATCGAATGCCTTCCTTTGAAAATGAGTTTTTAAACTCATTCGACACATATTCACCACCATTATTTCTCCTTAAAGAATTCACTTTTCTGCCAATTTATTTCTCAAAAAGTACTTAAAATTCAACAAATTTGGAGAATGTCTAGTCTTTCTTTTGCGTGAAAAAACATAGCACTTACACGAGAAATCGTCTACAAATATAACATAATACTTTTGCTTGGCCATGGAGGTTATCGAGAAATTTCCACAAACATAAAAGTGGATCCTTTCAAGGATTGCATGCACCTTGCTATCTCGATCATTGAAGGTGGATTTTGTGTACTTCCTCAAGGTACACCTTCTTTGCCTCTGTGCTCAAAGAATGACAGTTTGCCACATCCAACCTGTAGAGGTTCTTCACCAAAACCAAAATTTTATTCACTTGTCCCAAGGATATGTGCATCAGGAATGCCTTTCCTTTGTGGAATATCACATCGTAGTCATGATTTTCCAACACCACGATAGAAACCAAATTCTTCTTTAGACCTGAAACAAACATTACATCCTTGAGCCTAAGAGGGCAGCTAGAATCCCTCTCAAAAGTAACTATACTGATACCGGTCATGCTATACCTACCATCATCTCCCATGTCAATGTGCATCTAGAGGTATTTCTCCTCCAAGTCACTGAAGAAATCTCTTTTCCCCGTCATATGGAATGAGGCACCATTGTCAAGATACAAAACAATTCCCCTTATTGTGCTTTCCATGCATGCAATGAGGGTAAAATCAAGTTCTAATTGTGAAGCAATATCTTCACCTTCTTCTCCTCATGAGGTCTTCTTGCTTGTTTTCTTGTGTGGTAATTTCATGGCATAGTCCCCAAATTCATGACAGTGAAAGCACTTGACTTTTGACAAGTCCTTTTTCTTTCCCCCTTGACTGGAATCTCCTTTGGATTGGGATTTATTCCCTTTCCATTTATTTTCCTTTCTATCCAAGGCAAAATTCTCATCATCCTCAACCTTGGATGAGGTCCCATATATGTTGCTTTTCCTTATTTCTTCCTGCACTAGATCGAACCATAACTGATCCCACTATGGTAGTTTCTCTCTACCATTTACGAAATATTGATAACTGTGCCATCTCTTGGGAATACCCAATAGAGCTATATCTACCAAATATTATTCAGGAATAGTAACACTGACCCTGCCAAGTTCATCACGACATCGTGCAAACCCTCTCGGGTACTGTGGAATTGGGTCATTATTTTTCATCTTTATGTTATGAATCTTGTCCTTGAGCATCAACTTCCTGTGGTCACTAATATTCTGGAAAAAATCTATTAGTGCTTGCCACATTGCATACATAGTATCTTTCTCATGGATATTCAATACAATATGATATCGAACTATGATATCGAACTCCCTCAAATATGATTCTCTTTACTCTAACAACACACTTTTTCCATTCTTCTAGATTCTGAGCATCAACTATTGTTGGTTTCGGAACATCATTATCAATGTAGTCCTTGAACCCATTATCCTCGAGCACTACCTCCATCCGGTCCCTCCATGCAACATAATTTGAGCTACCCTCAAGGGAGTACTCGAGGCTTAGTCCACTAAAATTCATATTCTCATACTTGAATAAATCCTACAACCTAACCTACAACCTCGAATCTTCCTGCAATGACAACTTCAAATTATCTTCTCTACTGTGAATCTAGATTTGATACCATGTAGAATTTTAATTGTAGATTCAAACTGCTCATGAAATTTACTAAAACATAAGACTCAAATCTACTCCACCAATCTGCGAAATTAAATTCATGATCGAGAACACAAATCAATAACACGCATCAAGATTAAACACTGTTTAGTCAATTTAATGTCTTAAATTGCTATCATAAATTATTGACCAGAGTTAGTAATCTTATGAAGTGCAGGTGCACTATATATACTACAAGCCCTTTCTCTCTTAATTTTTTGTGTTTGATTTTATATGTTTTTTTGGGTTTTGTATTTATCTTGAATGTTTAAATGAAATTAAGAAACTAAGAAATTAACTATGAAATGAAATCTAAACTTAAGTAACAAATCTTATGATAACAATTCTACTTTTAGCTTCTAAAATTGAACAATTGATTTCAAGAAAACTAGAAATGAAAAGAAACTTCAATCTTTTTGTGTGTTTTAGAGATTTTAATATATAAATGAAATTAATAGAAAGAAAGTAACTACACCTAGAGAAGAATTTTAATGCTTGAAAAATAAACTTAAGAAGGAAGAAAAGGAAATGTTTAATATTAATCTAAGAAAGGAAGTTGATCTATAAATTACTCTAAATAAAATATTCTAATAACTGAAAGATGAAATTTACAAGAAGTAAGAAAAGGAAATGTTTATTTAAGAAAGAAAATTGATCTATGACAAATCTATATTGCATAAAAAGAAATCAACCTAAGTGATCAATCTTAACTATGTTAGACTATTCTATGCCAACAAATATGATGAGGTTATCTCTAAAACATCTAATTAAATCATCTCTTAATATGAACAAAACATTTAATCCTCTATATCTAAGTATTAACTACATATGTCTCAAAAAATTTATTCTATCTACCCAAATGAAATATCTCTCTAAATATGAAAACAGAGTATCTATTTATCTCTAATTCTATTGAAAAAAAAAATCTATTTTAATATAAATTCTACTAATAGAAATATATAACCAACAATATTAAATATAATTTATTATGCTAAATAAATGCAAAGACTGATTGAAATGAGAAAAGAAAAAAAACAGAGTATCTACCTACTATGTAAAACTAAAATGAAGATATAATATATGAAACGAAAAATGCAACATGTATTTACTATGCGAGAGAATGCGAGAAAGGTTTCATTCCATGAAATGTAAAGGTTAACAGAATTATGATATCAAGATATTCCATGGAAACAAAGTAAATCGGAGCATTCAACTATGCGAAAGAACACATCATTTAACTATGAAAAACATAGCAATTATCTTATGCAGAAAGTGGGAGAATTAAATAAGAAAAAACATAAGTTTAAACTACTAAACCTCTTCTGTGCAGGGGCCCTCCACAATAGAATGATTTTAAATTCACTTGTGACTAATTACACATCAATGGTCTTGAACACGCCTTCTCCATGAATTAATAAAAATGGAGTTTTAATGTGTAACCGTATTATAATCAAAATCAAGCTTATCCCCGGTTAAAACAACCCGGTATTTATAATAGAGTTGATTTAATTGTTTGAGGTGATCTCGCCTACAAAAGATTAATTAAACTTAGAATAGAGTTCTAAGAATAATTTCAATATTCATAGCTTTCAAGATTTGCTATGTGTAGAGAAAATCGTGAAGCTTTCAACTTCTCGCCTGCTTGTCTCAACCCCCTGCTTGACTGATCCTTTGATCGTGATTTTAGGCATTATTCCTCTCGATATTGGACATGTAAGTAGGATAAAATCCATGTGTGTATCATTTCCAAACTACCCATGTGCTTCACTCCTCTAATTCTTCTTTGGAACCTATCAAACAATGTCGGTAGCTACAGAAACATATATTAGCTACAGAATTGCATGAATTCTATATCTAAATACAAAACTTATTCAAATAATAAGAAATATTAAAATATAAAAGAGAGATCATTCAAATACCTTGTCAGACTAAAAATGTACCAATTAATACTGATTGAGCTTATGGATTTTGTCAAAAAGGAAGGAAAAATGGTGAGATAGTTGTCAAAAATAGAGACAGTCTTGAGGCTCAACATAGCCCCACTAAGAGACCATTGCGCTTTCTCATGCAATTTCAAAATTGTGAGTCTTCAACTTATCACTGCATATACTATGACACTTCTACTAGGACATCTAACTTCATCTTCTTTCCTTTCTTTGAAGTCACTGCTACTCTTGTTTTCTTCATTAGAAATTTGTACTTAAAATATATGATCTATCTATTCAGGTATCTGTTCTTCTTCTTCAATTTTGTTCTTTTTGAACCATAACCCCAAATGTAGAAGAGTATTATCATTGATGGTTTTCTCAATTTGGTTCTAAATCTCCAGAGCTTCATTTTCCTACTTTATATGTCTATTTAATGTCTCTAGCTCAAAAATTTCTTGTTTTAAAGTATTCACTAGAGGTTCTTGTGGACTAGAAGGATGTTCATCAGGATTTGATGTCTTTTATACATTTCTTCTTTATAATGATTCAATGTAATCATAAATCTCTTGTTGAACTGGATCAATTTTTGGAATTCTTCTACTTGGATCCTATATGGGAAAAGAAATAATAGGTGATGGTACCTCAAGATTTTCTTCCAAATCAACAAGTTCTGTTACTTCTGGGAGTGGATTTTTGGTTGCTTTGCAAAGTCTGGAGCTTCTTCTTACTAACTATGGAATGTTCTGAATTTCTAATTTTTCTATGTATAGGACTTTGGTTTTTTCCTTCATGCTTGCTTCCTTTATTTTTATCAATTTGTTTCTTGACCTTTCCAAACAATTGTGCAATAGGAATTTTATCTTCTGATTGTGTTTGAGGTGGTTGTTCATCCACAACAAGGTTCCCAAATCTTCTCTTTCTACCTCTTTTTCCTTTGTTATCACTAGGTTGCTCTTCTTCATTTTCTTGAAAATGATTTCGGGTTAAGAAATCTTCCCAAGTATCTCCAATGCTATTCAAATGAGATTATAATAAGGATTTTTATCAATGCATGATGATACATTGTGTTATCTATGATCTTAATCCTCTTTTGAACCATCTCTGCCATCTTCCTTAAACTATTCAGTAAAAAATATGGAAGGAAAAATATGGAAGGTTTATGTCTTTATCTTCTAGAAAAATCATCAGTAACCTAGCATGATAAAAGAACATACAACCAAACCTTCCTTCACAGGTAATAAATTTATGAATTATCAAAAGCATGTTTCTCCATTTACCCTTAAGAGTTGTGTTAGGAATTCCCTTCTTGAAAATACTTGTGTCCATACCTTGGTTTTTCAAGAAGATTTTTCATTCTTCTCCACTGATTCCTCTGTTTTTGAACCATCTTCCACCCGTCTTTGGAAGTACGGTAGCTTCTGCCATTAAGGATTTTGTGACTGCAATTTTGATGTCACCGATTTCGACATCTACTCCGTCGAAGGCTCTAGCAAAATATTTCGTAACTTCCTTGTGAAACCCATCAAATTTCTCTATGAAGCTAAGCCATTGTTCTTTCTGTAGTATCTCCTTTAATTATGGATACCCCTCCATGAATTTCTTTCCTACAGACTCTGTTCTTACAATCAGACCCATATCTTGCCAAAATTTTTACCTTCAAGAGTGCCTCCTTTTGACTGGGTGAATTGAGGGTTTCAATATGAGCTTGAAAACGTGGAGGAGTTATGTCATGAAAAAGTAGAGACGTGTAGGTAAACAAGTGAATGAGCTAGGTTTTAGGAGCGTGAGTGAGGTTTCAACATTAGTGAGGTTTCGGCATGGGACATGATCATTTAAATTATTAATGGATGAGATTAGATTTTATCGTTGAGGAGATTATGATGCGGGTTTGTTGGCGAATCATGAAATTTAGATTTCAATTTGGCATAATCAGTTTTAATGATGAAATTTTGAGCTGGCAATATACGATCATCTAATTTATATATATCAATGTTTTGAACCATATTATTTAAACAAATTTTGTATCATACCTTGGATATAGCTAACCTCTATTGTCTCTTCTTTGTCTTTATTCCTCAGGTGTTCTTTAGTATATTCTTCAATATGATCTTCAATAGTCTTCAGCTACTTCTGTCAAAAACTCATGTTCATCTATGCTGCAAAGGTGTATAGGAGCTGCAGAATGTTATGAAAGCTGCAGAAATGCAACAATTATGTACCTAATCTTTATTTTTCTGAAAAAGAAAGGGAAATGCAAATAATTTGGGATTTTTATAATTGGAATGAAGAAAATATAAGATATCAAAAATAAATTTTAATTTTCACCTTGTATTTTCTGTATAAGGATGCCAATCAATGATTTAACTCATATATACATTTTTTTTAATTATATATATATATATATATATATATATATATATATATATATATATATATATATATATATATATATATATATATATATATATATTATTTCATTTTTTTTTAGATATGAAAAACAAAAATAAGACTAAGTTGGGGAAGAATAAAGATTCTTCTTCACCAACTTCATATCAGCATTATCTTGAAATTTTTTGACAAACTCCTCTTTTGTCAGTGGCTTATGATAGACCTTTAGTCGATGTCCATTTACAAGAATAGGAACCTTTTCTTCATCAATATTCCTAATCCTGACTGCTCCATTATCAAATACTCTTTCAATCTCATAAGGCCCAAGCCAATGAGTTTGAAATTTCCCTTGGAAGTCTTTGAACTTTGATTCAAATAGAAGTGCCCAATCTCATGTCTGAAATTTTCTTTATTTTATGTATTTATGATTCCATTTGGATCTTTGTTGTTGAACTAGGTTGGTCTTTTCAACTTCATCTTGTCTTATCTCATCAAGCTCATTGAGTTGTTCCATTCTATGCTTTTATGCTTTTGACAAGTCAAGTCCCAATTTGACTGTTGTTTTGAAGGTTCTGATTTGGAACTCTATTGGAAACAAGACTTTCTTCCCATAAACAAGTTCATAGGGAGTATGTCTTGTTGTAATTCCCCATATAGTTCGATATGCCCATAAAGCTTCAGGAAGTCTTTATGCCCAATCCTTTCTATGTAAATTAGAAGTATTTGTGAGGATTGCTTCAATCACTTTATTAGTAGACTCCACTTATCCATTTTATTTTCTTCCACGATATTTCACACCATTCTGGATGTAATCTAAGTGCCCTGATCTGTCACAATTTCACTTGGGACACCAAAACGAGTAAAAATATCCTCAAAAAGAAATGAGACTACAACATTTTCGTTAGAAAAAGAAAGTGCTTTAGCTTCTACCCATTTAGTGACATAATCAGTGCATATAAGAATATCCTCTTTTATCTTGATGGTGGATTTATTGGTCCAACAAAATCTAGAGCCCATTTGTCAAAGGGTTCATTGAGTACTTGTGGTTTTAAGGGCATTTCATCTATAGGAATAGGTTTTCCCATTCGCTGAAAATTGTCACATATTTTAACATAATCCTTGGCATCTTTGAAAAGGGAAGGCCAATAATATCCTAAGGGAAGGATTTTATAAGCCTTCCTTTTATTAGAAAAGTGTCCTCCACATGGCTCATCATGGCATGCCTTCAATATTTCAATTATTTCATCTTCTCATACACATATTTTAATGATGAGATCTGGACCTATCTTGTATAATTCATCATTTACCCATGAATATGATGCACTTATTTGAATTATCCTTATTTTTTCTCTAGGAAAAAAATATGATGGTAGTTTTCCTGTGGCTAATTGGAAATGTATGCAAACCATGGAGATTTAGTAGAAATTGAAAAAATATATTCATAAGGAAAACTATCTTTTATTAGTGTATCATTATTATCATTTTGAATTCTAGACAAAAATTCAGCAACAATGTTTTGTTTTCTAGGTCGATCTAAAATGGTAATATTGAATTGTTGCAAAAGTAGCAACCACCTTGCGATTCTGCCATTAGTGATAGATTTATTCATTAGATATATAATAGTGGAATGATTTGTGTGAATGAAGGTTTCATAGCCAGTGATGTAATGCCTAAAATTGTTAATAGCATGGACAACAACTAGAAACTACAGTATAATTTAACTCAGCAGGAGTCAAATTCTTACTTGTATAGTAGATAGCATAAGGGGTCAAGTCTTTTTGTCCTAATACAGCTCCCAGAGTTGTATCTAAAGAATCAGTTGAAATATGAAAAGGTGATTTCCAATTTGGTCCTCTTAAAATGGGTGCTTCAGATATCTTGGCTTTTAAAGTTTCAAATTCCATTTGGCACTCAAGGTTCTAGATAAATTCACAATCCTTCGTGAGAAATTTGAAGAGTGGAGATGCAATTTTTGTGAAGTTTTCTATAAATCTTCTAGATTATATTGTAAAGCCAAGAAAACTCCTAACATATTTTTGAAAATTTGGGATTGTTCATTTGGAAATAACTTCAACTTTGGATGAGTCCACCTTAATTCAATTCCCTAAAATATAGTGTACTAAAACAATTCCTTTAGTAAAAATGATAAAGAATTTTTAATGACTTATTGAGAGATTTTCTTCCTTATAGCTCATGAGAATTTTTTCCAAATCTTCAAGGGTTTCTTCAAAATAATTTCCATAGATTGTAAAGTCATCCGTATACACTTCCACACAATCATGTATTAGATCAGAGAAAATTCCTAATACTTCTCTTTGGAATGTTTCATGTTCATTGAATAATCCAAAATGAAATACTCGGTAAGCATAAGTTCCCCATGGACATGTAAATTTGTTTTTATATTGGTCTTCTGGTGCTACTTGAATTTGATTATACCCACTAAAACCGTCCAAGAATGAAAAATATTTCTTCCCTACTAATGTATCTAAAACTTGATCTATGTAAGGTAATGGAAAATGATCTTTTAAAGTAGCTCTATTCAATTCCCTGTAATCAATACACACCCTCAATTTTCCATTATTTTTAGGGACACTTACTAAAGGTGAAACCCACTGACTGTCTGATATTGGATAAATAAATTTTACATTCAGTAGTTTTTGTAGTTCTTCCTTTACAGTTTCCCTAAGGTTTGGATTAATTATTCTTTGAGGTTGTCTGATTGGCCTAGAATTTTCCTCAATATAGATATGATGTATGCAAGTCTCAGGATTAATTCCTTTCATGTCAGTGTACTCCCATGCATATGCAAAAGAATGTTTTTGCAATGTTTTGATTAACTCTTCTTTTTGAAACTCTTCTAGGTTTTTTCTTATGTTTAAAGTTTTACCTAGAAAGATTTAAATTGAATAATTACCAAATTATTCCATAGAATATAAAGATATTTGTCTGGATGACAAGTATTCAATATTACATTGTTCTTGAAATTTTTTACTATTCTCACATTGTGAAGATGAATTATGATTTTCTATTGAATTTATAATTTGGCTTTCTTCAGTAATGTGTGAAATAGTAAAAATAGGTTGTATACCATTGTCATCATCAATCCATTATTCATTTTCTACTTCTATAATTGTTTTTGTTGGAGGATATAGAGTGAATTTCTTTTTGTTGAATTCCATCAGAAATAAACATATCACCAGATCTACAACTGATGAAAGCATCAACTGTAGCTAACCAAGGTCTTCCTAATATCAATGGATGTCCTCCTAAGTTTTTATTTAGAGATAAGATCATAAATTCAATTGGATATTCCCAAGATTCTAAGGATACATAAATGTCTTCTAATACACCATCAGGATTAATTATTGATCTGTCTGCTAATTGCAGTAATGTTGGTGTATATTGAAGGTTTGGAAGTTTTAGTTGTTCCATGGTTTGTTTACTCATGATGTTTATGGTGGCTCCTAATTAAATCAATGTATTTGGGATCTCAATACCATTTATCTGTGTTTTTACAATGGGAATTCCTGGATCCAAATATTTATGTATGGTTTTTTTCCCCATCATGATATTTGCAATTTTTCCCAATAACTGTATTCTTTTTACTTCTTTTGTTTTCCTTCTCGTTTTCTTTATACTCAACTCTCTTATTGTTTTTGCAAGGATTGGAATTTCCTTAGTGGCTTGTAACAAAGGAATTTTGATACAAACATTCTTCAATTCATCTAATATATCATAGTTAGGCAACAAATTTTGGTTTTCTACCCCTCTATCAATTTGTAATATTTCAGGGAAAGGAGGTTTAGATATAGATACTAAAGGTTGCTCTATGATAGGAATTGAGGATATTGGATCTTCTTGTGTTTGATTTTGATGAAGATATGTCCCTTCTTTAGAATTATTATTTCTGTTTTGAATATTTTCATTTTTATGAAGAGAAATTTCCTCATTAAGGTGGTCAGCCTTTTCCTGAATAACAACAGAGGGGTTTTTCTTTTCTAATATCCTACCAGATCTAAGTTGAACATTGTTAAGATCTACTGGATTTATCATATAAGTTTGGAAATTTTGTCCCTCCATGTTATAAATAGGTTGTGAATTTTTATTGTTTTGGTTTGGGAGTGTCTGAGCATGTAGTTGGTTTGGACTTTGTGGAAATGGTAATGAAAGTTGTGGATTATGATTTGGAAATTGATGTTGTTGACTGGATTGAGGAAAATCTTGTGGAGGATATTTCAGATAAGATTATGGATATTGGTGATATTGAGAATATCTTCCATAAGGATTTTTCATTCCTTGTGCCCAAGGCTAAGGTTGGGGCCAAGGTTGCTGCCATGGCATTGATGAATTCCAATTATTTTGTGGGGGTTGAGTATACATTTGAGTGTTAAAACCTTGAGTTTTTGGCCCTTGCCATGGTATTCTAGAAACAAAAAAAAGAGGATCTACTGGATGTGGGGATATTTCCTCTTGGAAAACAACCTTAAGACCTGGTATAGAAGGACATTTATTTGTTTCAAGATTTTTTGTGCAAATGACACAGGTCTCTATGAGTTTTAAATCAAGAGAAAATTCTCTTAAGGCGTGTTTCTTTCTACATTTAGGACAGAAGATAGATAAGGCGTCACTTTCATCTCTTTGCTTGTTTTATAATTTTAAGGTGACTATTTGTTCACTAAGACTCCATAGAATATCTGTTTTGAATTCATCAAGAAAATTCCCTATTTCTGCCCTACTTACTATTCCAGATGCAGATTTATTCGCTCTAGAGAGAACATGATCTCTTATATTTCTTCCAACTCTTGAGTTTCCTCTTGAAATATGTATGCATAATTCAAATATATCAGGTAATGGAAATTGAGAAATTTATCCTTTTCATATCATATTAAGAATATCTATCCATTCGTCTCTAATGACTTTCAACATGAGAGCTTTTAAAGTATCTTGATCCAAATTTTCCATTTTAGCTCTTTTTAGATTGTAACTGAATCTCTCAATTAGGTCTTCTAAGTTTTCATCCTCTCTTTGCATCATCTTTCTGATTATTAGGTGTTCAGTAATCTTGGTATTTTTGTAAGAATGCACTTTTCATTTCCTCCCATGTCCTAATAGAATGTGTTATTAAGCCCAAGAACCATTTTAATGTTGCACCCTTAAGTGTTGCAGGAAACAATTTCAATTTTTGAGAATCTTGTAAGTAGTCATATTATCTACATAAAACCTTAAATTCAAATAGAAATGTTTCATGATCTTCATTACTTAATCCATGAAAATTGGGAAGGATGGAGGGTGAGATATTTTTCATTGTGGCAGTTGTATCCTCATCCAATATAGGAAATCCAACAGGGTCTTCTCTATTTTATTCACCTCTTCCTCCATCTCGTCCTCATCTATTTCCTCCACTGCTTCTACCTCCTCCACTCCTAGTTATTCATCCTCCTAATCTTAAGACTTCTCCATTAAAATTGTGTACTTCTCCTTCTCCAACCATTTTATATTCCTAAGAACTGATATAGGGTTCGATTTTTGGAGTTATTTGTTCCTCTTCTGGTTCCTCTATCAATGGTGTATTGGAGAAAATTTCTTCCTCCTCCTCACTAGGGATTTCTAATTCTTGAGCTAAGATTTGTTCTCCTGCAGAGGTTAAAAATACTATTCCTTTTATTGAGGATCTATGATCTTCTTCTTCTAGAACTACTTCAGTTGATGAATTTGGAGAGTCTCTATGCCGAATTTTTGATCTTACGGCTTCAAGAAGTCTATGTCTTGTTGCTAGGAATGGAATACGAGTTTGAGATGGTGGTGTGGCACTACGAGGTCTTGGTGGAGTGAGTGGTGTTGTTGGGATCAAACTTCTACCTTTAGCTACAAATCTACACCTAGAATATCTTTCTCTACGCATGTCAATTTTTTTTTAGTTTTAAGAGATAAGGCTACTAACTACACTTCCCCAACAATGACGCCAAAATGTTCATTCAATTTAATGTCTTAAATTGCTAGCATAAATTATCGACCGGAGTTAGTAATATAATGAAGTGCAGGTGCACTATATATGCTAGAAGGCTCTCTTAATTTGTTTTGTTTGATTTTATATGTTTTTTTGGGTTTTGTATTTATCTTGAATGTTTAAATGAAATTAAGAAACTAAGAACTGAACTATTTAATGAAATCTAAACTTAACTAACAAATATTATGATAATAATTCTACTTTTGGCTTCTAAAATTGAAGAATGGATTTCAAGAAAACTAGAAATGAAAAGAAACTTCCATATTTTTGTATGTTTTAGAGATTGTATATAAATGAAATAAAAATCAAGAAAGTAACTACACCTAGAGAAGAATTTTAATGCTTGAAAAATAAACTTAAGAAAGAAGAAAAGGAAATGTTTAATATTAATCTAAGAAAGGAAGTTTATCTATAAATTACTCTAAAGAAAATATTCTAATGACTGAAATATGAAATTTACAAGAAGGAAGAAAAGGAAATGTTTATTTAAGAAATAAAATTGATCTATGAAAAATCTATATTGCATTTTACAATCAAAATCAAGCTTATCTCTAGTTAAAACAACCCGGTATTTATAACAGAATTAATTTAACTATTTGAGGTGATCTCTCCTACAAAATATTAACTAAACTAGGAATAGAGTTCTAAGCAGAATTGCAGTCTTCATAGCTTTCATGATTTTCTACGTGTAGAGAAAATCGTGAAGCTTTCAACTTCTCGCCCACTTGTCTCATCACCCTACTTGATTGAACCTTTGACTATGATTCTAGGCATTATTCCTCTCGATATTGGAAATGTAAGTAGGATAAAATACATGTGTGGATCATATTCAAACTACCCATGTGCTTCAGTCCTCTACTTCTTATTTGGAACCTATCAAACAATGTCAGTAGCTGCAAAAACAAAGATTAGCTACAAAATTTCATGAATTCTGTAGCTAACTACAAAATATATTCAAATAATAAGAAACATTAAAATATAAAAGAGATATCATTCAAATACCTTCTCAAACTGAAAATGTACCAATTAACACTGATTGAGCTTATGGATTTTGTCAAAAAGGAAGGAAAAGTGGTGAGATAGATTTCAAAAATAGAGACAATATTTAAGCTCAACAAACACACATACACATAGATATATCTAGGAGAAATCAAATTATCAAAACCCCTTACTATCTGTATTGGTATCTAGATGAATACAATATGCTATGTTCAACCTTGAGCTCAACCTACACCTGTATCTTCTATCATCTGCATGACTCACTGACCTTGGCCAATACTTAGCCAATTTTCCAAGCCTCCAAGCTCCTATTTCCTTTCGTTGTTTCCTTGGGAATAATGCCCCTACTAATTACGAAATTCCTCAATGAGAATTGCACAATTCCTTTAGGACCTCCTTTGAATGCATTCATGACTTGTAAAATTTGGAATATTCTACAACTGATAGTACACTTCCCTTGAACTCCAATCTCAATTGGGTAACTCGAATTCCATGCATATTTGAGTTAATTTAGGAGAATTGATTAGTTAATTGGTTAAACACTGAAGTTCCACCCCACTGCTAGACCTCCCACTAGTTCCTTCAATAGTTGGAACTAGTTTAACTAAACTTAACTTAATTTAACTGAATTAAATTGTTATAACTGAAAGTAACTCAACCTAGTCTCCCTAAATTTAGGAATCATTATACACAACTCAAGTTCACCCTCTCAGTATTTGTTTAAATTTTTTAATTTTTTTCCTTTATGTTTTTTATATCTAGAACTTGCAGGTCTAACGTGCCTTGTTAGAACATTTTTAAATTGTTTTGAAAAATTTATAGGTATCCCTCGAGATTGGATTTAAGAGGGAGCCCTCACCATTTTACCAAAGATAAGTATATTACTCCTTGTATTATCTTTTCACGTTTAGTTTCCTCCCTTATCAAGATGTGTTTGTATTATTATTTTTCCAAGGAAAAAATCGTAATTATATTAATGAAAATAAAATTACATGTTGCATCAGCTGGTAGTTGTCCAACATCCAGTCAAGACTAGTGTTAAAATTTCATACAAGAATATCATAAAAACATAATAGATGAGATGATCAAGTTTTTCTCCCTTTCTTATTCTTAACATTGCGCCATGCACCTTGTGATGGCGTAGAAGTGACAAGGGTGAGTTGATTTTCCATTATGTGTGTCTTGTTGAGATTCAACAAGATGATGAGCTTAGTGAAAAGTAAGGACCTTCACTAAGTGGGGCCCGCAGGCTATTTTTAGGTGTATGTATATTTTTAGACATGGTTAGCATATTCTATAAGTTGCAGGATGCTATTTGTAGATGGTTGGTCAAATGTGAAAAATAGATGAAATTCTATTTTTAGAATATTGGGCGAAGTCTATTTATAGATATTCAATCTAAAAATAGATGCATCTCGATTATTATTAGCCCTTAATAATAATCCGACAATAAACATCAACTTATTCTCTTGGATCACTTTATTTTAGTGAACATATTTGGAAAATCAGTGGGCTGAAGGAATTACGCAATTCCTAGGTGTTAGAAAATTATATATTATGGAGCAATGCAA
Organism: Pinus albicaulis; assembly: GCA_034641835.2. Taxonomy (NCBI): domain Eukaryota; kingdom Viridiplantae; phylum Streptophyta; class Pinopsida; order Pinales; family Pinaceae; genus Pinus; species Pinus albicaulis. The sequence goes on from CM076577.1 coordinate 892,137,200, forward strand.
CACATAAAATATGCGGAAAATACAAGCACACAAAACACATAAAACCAGAGAGACACAGATATACATGGTTCACCTAGTTTGGGCTACGTCCACCCCGAACAACCAGTTCTTCCTTTATATTATCCAGCAAAAATGAAGAGACAAAACCTACAGCAGATCCATTGTAATATCCTCTGTTCTCTCTCACAGTCTCCCTCTCTGTTTCTCGCTCTGAGAATGCACATACAATGCACAGCCGCAATACAATGCCCTCATAAAAATGAGGGGTTGCCTTCTAGGGAAAAAAACCCTAATCTAAACATAACTTCTACCGTCAGATCATTTGCCTAATGAACAGCCCAGATTGACTAGAAATTACCATACCTTTACAAGGCAATTTTACATCTTTTTTTAGCTTCGGGGGTGCTGCCCCTGAAAGCCCCCGCCAGGGGGGGGCTCCGAAAAGCGCTGCCGCCCCCCCCTGGACCCCCCACGGCAGCGATTAATTATGGGTGGCGTTGCCGCCCCTTTTAAGGTACAGGGGTCCAATGTTGTGATACAAAGTAAACAAGATAATCAGGCTCCACACCCAACAATCTCCCACTTGGAGACTGATTGTAGCAACTCCACCGCTGCTTCATTTGCTAGACAATGACTCCTCTTTGGACCTAGTTGTTCCTCATCTTCATTGTCATCCTTGAAGACAAATTGAAACTGAGCATGTTCTTAGTTTCTCCCTGGTTACAACTTTTGTTAGCATATCTGCATGATTCTGGCTAGTGTGTATCTTTTCTAGCTTCAACTATCCATCTTCCAATACTGACCGTATGAAATGGTACTTGAGTTGTATGTGTTTAGTCCTGGAATGAAATTTTGAGTTCTTTGCAAGATGAATGGCACTTTGGCTATCACTGTATAACGTGCCCATATCATGCTTCTTACCCAATTCATCCATAAACCTTTGTAACCAAATCATTTCTTTACTAGCCTCTGTAGCAGCAACATACTCTGCTTCTGTTGTTGAAAGTGCAACAACACTTTGGATTTTTGAAACCCAACTGACAGTTGTTCCACCTACGGTAAATACATATCCTGTAGTGCTCCTCCTGTTATCTCTGTCACCTGCCATATCTGCATCAACATATCCCTGTAGAGCAATGTTTGAACCACCAAAGCATAATGCTTGATTTGTGGTACCTCTCAAATATCTGAGAATCCATTTTACTACCATCCAATGTTATTTTCCTGGATTATTCATGTACCTACTTACAACTCCCACTGCATGTGCAATATCAGGCCTTGTGCAGACCATTGCATACATTAAGCTTCCAACTGCTGATGCATATGGAACTTTAGACATATAATCCATGTCTTCTTGGGTCTTTGGGCACATCTCCTTACTAAGTTCGAAATGGCTAGCAAAAGGTGTACTAACAGGTTTTGCATTGTGCATATTAAATCTTTTCAACACCTTTTCTATGTACTCATTCTGAGACAGTGTTAATTTGTGATTTTTCTTGTCTCTAGTTATCCTCATACCAAGGATTTGTTTTGCGGCTCCCAAATCCTTCATTGCAAATGAATTTGCCAATTTTCTTTTGAGCACATTTATTTCCTGCATGTTAGATCCTGCAACAAGCATGTCATCTACATACAATAACAATATAATATAGCTGCCATCATTTTCCTTTTTAGATAAACACAATGATCAGAGTGACATCTAGTATAACCTTGTTCAGACATAAACTTGTCAAATTTTAGATACCACTACCTTGGAGCCTGTTTTAAGCCATACAAGCTCTTCTTTAACCTGCACACCAATTTTTCTTTCCCTTTTACCTCATATCCTTATGGTTGCTGCATGTATATCTCTTCCTCCAAATCTCCATGGAGAAATGTTGTCTTTACATCTAACTGTTCAAGATGTAAATCTTCCACTACTACAAGACTTAAGATAGTTTTGATTGAATTCATCTTAACAACAGGAGAAAATATTTCATCAAAATCAATACCTTTCTTCTGTGCAAACCCCTTCACCACAAGTCTAGCTTTGTACCTCTGTTTTCCTCCATCTTCTTCCTTCAGCCTGTAAACCCATTTATTCTGCAATGTAGTTTTACCTGCAGGCAACCTGACTAAGTCCCAAGTCCGGTTATGCATTAAGGAGTCCATCTCTTCTTCCATGGCTAGCTCCCACTTCTTCCTGCTTTCAACCTGCATTGCTTCTTCATAACATTCAGGTTCACCAGAATCAGTCAACAATAGATAATATAATGAAGGAGAGTATCGTTCAGGGGGTCTACTTATCCTGGTAGATCTTCTAACACCACTTTCAGGTGTTTGAGGTGCCTGTTGCTGTTGTGGTGGTTGCTGCTGTTGTGGTTGTTGATTATTATTATTTTCAGGCACCTTTACTTTTTCAGTTATCTCATCAAGAACCGTGTATTCCTTGCTTTCTTTTTCCTGTTTCTTTTCCTGCAACTGATTCTTATACAAGACCTTTTCATTGAATATTACATCTCTGCTCTTAATGATTTTGTGATTTTCATAATCATATAAGCGATAACCAAAATCATTAGCACCATATCCAATAAAGGTACATTTCTTTGATTTTGCCTCAAGCTTTGTTCTATTTTCTTTATTAATATGGACAAAGGCCTCACAACCAAAGGCTTTAAAAAAGAGTAGTTTACCTTTTTACCTGTCCATGCTTCCTCTGGAATACCACCATCCAAGGAACTTGAAGGCCCTCTGTTTATTAGATAAACAAAAGTATCTACAGCATCTGCCCAAAATTGTAAAGGCAATCCTGCATGCAATCTCATGCACCTTGCACGCTCCATGATTGTTATGTTCATCCTTTCTGACACACCATTTTCTTGTGGTGTTCTTGGAACTATCTTCTCTCTACGAATTCCATGCTCTGAACAGTACCTATCAAACTCTTTGCTGCAATATTCACCTCCATTATCTGATCTGAGACACTTCAACTTCTTTCCTGTCTCAATCTCAACCAAAGCTTTCCATTTCTTGAAAGTATCAAATACATCAGATTTATTCTGAATACAATAAATCCAAGTTTTTCTAGTTGCATCATCAATAAATGTAACATAATAGTGAGAGCCACCGAGAGATGATACCTGAGCAGGTCCCCATACATCTGTATGCACAAGCTCCAATTTTTCGCTCTTCTTTTCTTTCCCAACTCTGAGAAATCTGACTCTCTTTTTTTTTCCATAAATGCAATTTTCACAGAAATCCAAATCAAAATTCTTCAAACCTAGCAACAAATTTCTTGAGTGAAGAATCTTCATTCCCTTCTCACTCATGTGTCCGAGCCTATGATTCCATAATGTTGCATCTGCTCCTTTGGAAGTTAAAGCATTAACAGAGTTAGAAATACCATTGCATAAATACAATGCACCAACCTTTTCACCTTTTTCTATTACCAGCACTCCTTTGGTGACCTTCCAAGTTTTATCTGTGAAAGTTGTCACACAACCTTCACTGCCTAACTGCCCTGTTGAAATCAGATTTTTCTTCAGATTTGGAACATGCCTTACCTCCTTTAGTAGCCATTGGTTTCCATTCTGTTGTTTTACAAGAACTTTACCCATTCCAGCAATTTTACAGGGTTTATCATCACCCAAATGAACTTGTCCAAAATCTCCTTGAACATAGTCATGAAAATATCTCTTATCAGGTGTGGCATGGAATGAAGCCCCTGAATCTACAACCCAAGAATCAGTAACATTTTCGAAAGAAAGAATCAAAGCATCTTGTAACACATCACCTGTCACATTTGCTTCATGATTGTTTTCTTCCTGTGTGTCTCCTTCTTTTCCCTTCCGAGATCTACAGTCTTTCTTTAGGTGTCCTTTCTTTCCGCAATTCCAGCACACTATCCCCGATCTGGACTTGGATCTGCCTTTCCTTGATTTACTGCGATATCCCAAGCTCTTTCCTCTTTCCATTCTTCTTCCCCTAGACTCTGCACTCAAAGAATTACCTGATGTCTCACCAGAGCTTTTCCGTCGCATTTCCTCACTAAGGATAGCACCAACAACATCATCAAACTTTAAAGTACTATATCCAGAGACAGAGTTACTAATGGCCATTACTAAACCATTCCAATTCTCTGGCAATGAGCACAAGAATAACAGAGCTCTAACTTCATCATCAAATTTTACCCCTACAAAACTTAACTGAATGGTAACTGTATTAAATTCATTTAAATTGTCTACAACAGATCCACCTTCCGACATCTTCATATTAAATAGTCGTTTCATAAGAAATACCTTGTTTGAGGCCAAGGGTTTTTCATATATTTTTGCCAACGTCTGCATCAAACCCTCTATTGTTGTTTCCTTCGAAATATTGAAGGAAACTGACGCCGCAAGACACAACCGTACTGTTCCGAGTGCCTTTCTATCGAGAATGTTCCATTCCGCAACTGTCATGGCCGCCGGCTTCTTTGTTTTTCCGCTCAATGGTAGGTATAGATCTTTCTGATACAGATAATCTTCCATCTGCATCTTCCACAGCGGGAAGTTTTGACCATTAAATTTCTCGACCCTAAACTTACCATTGTCCTCCATTGCTCCCACTCGAACCAAGAACCCTTCTTTCCTGCGAGTTTATCAGCCAAATATACCTTCGGCTCTGATACTAGTTGTTAGAAAATTATATATTATGGAGAAATGCAACACACAAAATATGCGGAAAATACAAGCACACAAAACACATAAAACCAGAGAGACACAGATATACGTGGTTCACCCAGTTTGGGCTACGTCCACCCCGAACAGCTAGTCCTTCCTTTCTATTATCCAGAAAAAATGAAGAGACAAAACCTACAGCAGATCCGTTGTAATATCCTCTGTTATCTCTCACAGTCTCCCTCTCTGTTTCTCACTCTGAGAATGCACATACAATGCACAGCCGCAATACAATGCCCTCATAAAAATGAGGGGTTGCCTTCTAGGGAAAAAAAAACCCTAATCTAAACATAACTTCTACCGTCATATCATTTGCCTAATGAATGGCCCAGATTGACTAGAAATTACTATACTTTTACAAGGCAATTTTACATCTATTTTTAGCTTCGAGGGCGCTGCCCCTGAAAGCCCCTACCAGGGGGGGCTCCGAAAAGCACTGCCGCCCCCGCTGGACCCCCCACGACAGCAATTAATTATGGGCGGCGTTGCCGCCCCTTTTAAGGTACAGGGGTCTAATGTTGTGATACAAAGTAAACAAGATAATCAGGCTCCACACCCAACACTAGGGTTATTGGTGACTCATGCATGGAGGACTCAGTTAGAACTGTGGTGGCAAAGTTATGACAGAGTTGGAAGAGTAGTTACGAGAGTTGTTATTTAGTTTAACTCAGTTAATGGAGTTAAACTCAGTTGAGCTAGTTGCATCTAGTGTAACTGAAAGATACACTAGTGAGAGTTAAGTGAATTAATTAGTTAATTAATTCACAACTAATAACTCACTAACAACTGAACAAATACATCAGTTAACTACAGTGCATGCCAGTTCCAATAGAGACCTAGTGGAGATATATGTGAAAGGTTGAGATGGAATATATGTTGTGACTATAGTGATGCATTCAATGCATCTGACACACATTGGAGTTTCCAATGAGGATTGCGCAGTCAAGGCAAGGCCAATTCGAATTCATTCAGGGGTCTTCTTCAGCAGGGATTGCGCAGTGGAGGCAGGCTGTCAGAAGGTAAGAAATTGGTGTATAGAGATGCAAATTTCTGCATGACGGTGTGTAATGATTGTTGATTGTACTGAGGGGTTGATGTACTAATATTTTTATGATATTATTACATGATTCCATTGATATACATAATATATGATAGTTGGGGTTTTTAGCTTTAATCTTTCCCATTAAACAAATGTGTTATGTGCGATTGAATTTATTCACATGTGTTTGCAATTGAGTTTTAAGTTTTCGCAAGTTTAACAGTGGAAGGATTATGTATTTAGCAAGAAGATAAATATTGTTAGATCGTGAGGGTCTGGTAATACATCAGTATTAATAAATTTCTACATGTCCCATTATCCTTGTTTGAGTCCGAGGTATCTAATTAATGTTTTCGTTTAATCTCACTATTTTTCGTATCCATTTACTCCTTTGTAGGATGATCCAGGTGTTTTTGTAAGTCAAAATTAGCTTTTGCTTCATTCCCTTGTGCTTCTAATTCTTTCCCTGGCTATTCATTCTCATTGGGAGTGGTTTCATTCGCATCTTCTTCTGCATCCTCCTATGGTTCACAGGGGGGGAATTTCCATGTTAGGTCCCTATATTACTATTGTAGTCCCTTATTTTTGTTAGTGTAGCTCCCTTATTGTTATTTTTTTACCCTTGTAACCCCAATATTGTTATTATTGTGCCCTTACATTATTATTCTCAGGTCGGCTAGGATTATATTGTGACCCCATGGACTCCTATATATAGAAGGACGCTTTTTCATTTGTATCATCCAATAATTTTTCATATATTTAATGTAAAGGAGGTTTACCCCTTTAAGTGGCTTATTTCAAAGGAGTTGATCTCTCTTTTATTCTATTTTTGGAGTTAGTTTCATAAGATTTGGTAACAGAACTTTGGATTTTAGGGTTTCACTGCTCCAATCAGGTCAAACCTGTGGCATTCGAAGGAAGATTCAGAGGGCTACTACAGGACCAGATTTCAGGTCTTGAAGATTCTAAATCACAGAGATAATTTAGTTTCAATATCAAGCTCATCAAAAGCAAGAAAAAGGTGTGTATGTTTTTTTCCGAATTGCAGAAGTCTTGTTTGAAGAATCAATTTGAATTGATTCCAAGGGCATATTGTAGAATGTATATCAGTATTGGGTTCTAAAATTCCCCCCTAAAAATAATTCAACACCCATTAAGCCTTCAAAAGGCTCTACTATGACTCATGAAGATGAAAAAATGCAACATGACATATCAAAATTACAAGAGCAAGTGCACCAAGTTCTTCTCTTGCAAAGAGAAGAAAAAACTGAAATGGAAGTCTTGAAGAAAGGTGTGGAAGCTAAGATGGATGGTTTGAAGAAAGGCATGGAAGCTAAGATGGATGATTTGAAGAATGGCATGGATGGCATGGAATCTGGCATGGAAGCTAAGATGGATGACATGGAAGAAAAAGGGAGAAAATGAAGAATGATCTAAAAGCATACATGGAAGGTTTGACAAAGTTGATACAAGAAATGTTTCCTAATGGCGAAAATATAGTAGAGTAAACTCATGATGAGAAAAAAATAAATGTTAATCATGATTTCATAAACTCTAATGTTGGATGGAATACCCACCATATTCTAAAGAACGATATGAGGAAGTTTTATGGCAAGGATCCTGTAACATGGATACTACAGATGGAGCAATATTTTGATCTCAATAATGTGCAAAACACACGAAAGGTACACATTGCAAAATTATATTTAGAAAAAAATACATTTGTATGGTATCGATGGCTTTCTTACCGTAAAAAAAATTGTCACTTGGTCAATTTTTAAGAAGGAAATGATAGCACATTATGAGGATACAAAGAGCAACACCTTTTTTAGCCAATTGATAAATCTCAAACAAAAGGGTTCAGTGGTGGAGCACATTGAGGACTTCCAAAAATTGAAAATAAAGGTAACTAATATTCCATAGGAACACAGGATTGATGTCTTCATAGGTAATTTAAAGGACAACATCCAACATGAGGCTCGCGTTTGGGAACCTGATTCATTGGAGAAGTCATTCATTTTGGTAAGAAAAATTGAATGTAAAATTATGGTGACAAGGAAGCCTACCACTCACATCTATAAATATGGAAGTGTTGCTACTCCTAGACTTCCACAACCTACAAGGTTGACACCACAACAATTTTAAGAAAAAGGAGAAAAAGGGCTTTCCTACAGTTGTGATAGAAAATACACTAAGGTCATAAGTGCTAAGAATAAATTATTTTACATAGATTGTGAAGAGGAGGAAGAAAATGAACAAGAAGCTTCAAAAGAAGAGGATATACACCAGGAGCCAACCCTAGAATAAGAAGAAATGACTTCGACCATATCGTGTAATGAATTGGCAGGAATTACCACTCCTCAAACTCTCAAGATAGAAGGACATATCAAGACGAAAAAGGTAATAGTGTTTATTGATTCGAGTAGTACCCATAATTTTATTCATTGTAAGGTAGTCAAGGAATTGAATTGTTTCCTATACCCAGCACCAGAATGTCAAGTGATGGTTGAAAATGGAGGAACTATAAATTTCTCTGGAAAATTCCATAATATAAATCTAACCATGGGGGAATATGTATTGAATAGTCCAATTCTTTCCATTCGAATGGGAGGTGCTAATGTTGTACTAGGAGTACAATGGTTATAATCCTTGGGGACAATAGCTTTTAATTTTCAATAAATTTTCTTGAAATTTTTTTCAGAAGGAAAGGAAGTCGAATTACGAGGTATCGCGGGGAAGCTGGGAAATATAATAATCTCTAATGTCATGAAAAATATTCTAAAGAAAGAACAACGAGGCATAATTTCACAATTATGCTCACTAGCAGTTCCAACATCAAAATCATCTATTTCTCCAGATATCCAAAAATTCTTGGACAATCATTCCAAGGTGTTTGAAAGTCCTAAAGGACTCCCACCTATTCATGATCATGATCATGCTATTCATTTTATTCCAGGAAGTGTTCCTCCAAACATCGGGCCTTATATATATCCTTACGTCCAAAAGAGCGAAATTGAACATATGATTGCAGAAATGTTAGAGGCTGGTATAATTCAACCTACTCAAAGTTCTTTCTCTGCTCTAGTAATATTGGTGCACACGAAGGATGGATCATGGTGCATGTGTCCAGATTATAGGGAGCTCAATAAGCTCACTATTAAAGATAAATTTCCCATTCCTATGATTGATGAATTATTGGATGAATAAAATGGAACAATTTATTTTACCAAGTTGGATCTTCATTTAGGATATCATAAATTAGAATGAAGACTAAAGATATTCCAAAAACAACATTTCGAACTCATGACGGTCATTATGAATTTTTTTTCATGCCTTTTTTCCTTATAAATGCACCTTCTACATTTCAAGGGTTGATGAATTCCATTTTCAAACCTTTCCTTAGAAAATTTATGCTAGTAATTTTTTATGATATACTAATCTACAACAAGTCTTGGAAGGATCATGTTCAACATGTTGACAGGGTGCTCAAACTATTGGAGGAGAAACAATTATATGCAAAAACATCCAAATGTTTCTTTGGATTATAAGAGGTGGAATATCTGGGTCATATTGTATCTCACGAGGGTGTTAAGGTAGACCCTAACAAAATTAAAGCCATTAAGGAATGGAAAGTCCCCATAACCATAAAGCAGTTACGAGGATTTCTCGGGTTAATAGGGTATTATCGCAGGTTTGTTGAGAACTATGGGAGAATAGCAACACCTCTAACAACATTATTGAAGAAAGATGCATTTTCATGGACTCCTGAATAAACTAAGGCCTTTGAACATCCTAAAGAGTAAATGTGCCTAGCACTAGTATTAGCTATTCCAGACTTCAAAAAAACCATTATTGTGGAATGTGATGCCTCAGGAAATGGAATTGGTGTTGTTTTAATGCAAGAAGGAATACCCATTGCTTTTGAAAGTTGTCCAATCAAAGGAAAGTATTTACATAAAGCTATTTATGAGAAGAAAATGTTAGCAATACTACATGCACTAAATAAATGGCGACCTTACCTAATGGGAAGACACTTCAAGGTAAAAACTGATCATGATAGTCTTCAACACTTTTTGGAACAAATAATATCTTCAGAAGAGAAGAAAAAATGGGTCACAAAGATGTTGGGTTGTGACTTTGAAATCATCTATAAAAAAGGGAAGCTAAATATTGTTGCAGATGCACTCTCAAGAAAGAATGAAGAGGTGGAATCATTGATTTATGCCATTTCTATTATCCAACCAAATTGGATAACCGAAGCAAGGGATGAATGGAAGAAGGATGAAGAAGTGTGGACACTCATTCAAAATTTGCAGCAAGATCCTGGTACATATGATACATTTAGTTGGAAAAATTATTCCTTATGGTACAAAGATCGGTTATATCTTTGTAAGAATTCCCAACTAAAACAAAATATTCTTTTGGAATTGCACACTTCTCCTTTAGGAGGACACTCAGGATTTTTAAAAACTTACCATAGGGTGAAGAAATAATTTGTTTGGGATGGCCTTAAATCTAATATTCATAATTTTGTTGCGGAATGTTTGGTTTTCCATCAAAACAAAGTTGAGACAATTAAGACCTCGGGCCTTCTATAGCCTTTATCCATTCCAGGTCAACGTTGGGAGGAGATTTCAATGTATTTTATCACATGTTTACCTAAGTCCGAAGGAAAGAGTGTCATCATGGTGGTAGTTGATAGACTTACCAAGTATGCACACTTTTGTGCATTATCTAATCCATTTAAAGCTAGTACAGTTGCTATTACATTTATGGAAACAATTCAAAAACTACATGGATACCCAAAGATTATTGTAAGCAAAAGAGATCCCATTTTTAGTGGAAATTTTTGGACGGAATTATTTTCTTGTTTGGGTACTCAACTAACTCATAGCTCATCTTATCATCCTCAATCTGATAGTCTATCTGAGACAGTGAATAAATTTTTGGAAGGATATCTTCGTTTTTTTGTATATGATAAACAAATGCAATGGGCCAAGTGGTTACCTCTCGCTGAATGGTGGTATAACACTTCCCTCCATACTGCAGAAAAAATGACCCCATTTATGGCACTTTATCGATATCATCCACTGTCCATCACATAATCTTTAAGATAAAATTCTAAGGTTCTGTTAGAAACCTATAAAATTTGTTATATCAAAAGGTGGCTAAAACTTTTGGATCCTTCAAGGAACCAGTTTTATTGTGAAAAAATTTATCTCTTGAAGACTTATGAAGACATCATGCCCTTTTTTTAAATCTTCACTACTGTTTCCATTTCAAACTCTAAAATTCTGCTGATTTCATAGAGGAAAGACTGCTGCAAAAAACCATTTTTCCCTTCTTTTCACTTCAAACTAACCTTCATTTTTACCCCTTTCATTCCCATTAAATTCCTCTATTTTCCATTTTTCTCCATTTCCCCTTCATAAGATCCTCTTTAAAAAGTTTAAAACTCACTTTTAAACTCTGTCGAAACCCCCAAATCCATCAGAAAACTCTGAAAAAATCATGAAAATACACTTTTTTGTATTGAAGGCTTAAGCCCCTTTTGGGCTAGGTCCTAACCACTTCCCCACATGTGCCCTAGCACTAAACCAAGTGCTAATCTCTTTCAGCGCTTATCACATCGGAGAAGACAGAGCGCGCAAGTTATTTTTTATGGTAAAAGCTTCCGATGTGATTAGGCCCTTTGATTATAAACTCCCGATCATATTATTGTCTTATATAACCCAGTGGCCGGCATCCGGTGCTTAAAACATTGTAATAATCCATCTCTGATGCATTTTTCCCTTTGTAAAGTCGTAAACCCACTTTTCCTAAGTTTTGGTCTAAACCCGCCAGAACAATGTTTTTTAATGAAAATGGGTAGATTGAAAAGCCTCCGCATCATTTTTTCCAATGCGATTGAGTTCCTTTGTATAAACCCCCGCTTTCCACTTTTCTCCATATAAACCAATGCCCGAGACCAAGATTTAAAGTCCCGAAGCGCTAGTCGCATCAGAGAAAATAAAATGGGTAGATTGAAAGACCAGCACCGAAGTTCCGATGCGATTAGCCCTTGTACATATCAAGCCCTGGGCCTATTATCTTCCATATAGACCAATGGCCCCGCAGACGGGCACCAAGCCATTTCATATATATAACCCACCCCAAGTCATAAAAACCTTCACATTTCATAAAATTTTGGGTTTTTCATAAGTATAAAGGGTTTCTACCGATGCGTGATTTAAAACAATGTCCACCGTTGATCTGAAACGATCAACGGGAAGCGCAACATCGCATCGGAAAAATTAAAAGGGCGCATTACACGTTTTATTTACCTCTCCCCGATTGGTGATCTCCCGATCAATCGTGAGCCGTTGATCTCCTCCCCGCCTTCCTAGATCTGACAGCCCTCATTTGCTCCGATCAAAAACCTTTCCTTCACCTTTTGAACCCCTCCGATTCACTCTCCACCGTCGATCTGATCCTCAGATCGATGGCCAGCACTCAATCGCATCGGCACCATACAAGTTCTTCCCCCCGCCGATCGCATGTCTCCGATTGCATCTGGATCGTCCACATGTCCAGATCGGACGGTCCAAATCGCATTTCCTGACTTTGGTTTAAATCATGTGTCCCTCTTCATAATGTTTTTGGCCAAATCCTGACCGTTGATCTCTGCAGATCAACGGCCCTTAATAACCCTTTCCCCACCTTTGTATTATTTCGTTCATACCCCAGATCACATCTCAGCCATTGATTTGTTCCATCTAATAGCTCGTATTAACCCCGACAGGCCCTAACCATGTGGGTCCTGCCGCCCTCCAAATATGATCTCTGCCGTCCAAATATTTGATCCTATGGCCTAGATTAAAACCACCCTGCCTCTTATCCCCCGCACATCTAGTCGGTTTCGCGCTCATCCTCCATCGTTCGATCTAAGGGCCTAGATCTAACGACGCACACGGAGTTTCGCGCAACTTTCAGCACGGAGGTTAATTTCCAAAATTCACGCAATATAAGTTGTTTTCTGATGCCATGTGTCGGGTGGGAATGTATATCGCGTTCAAAAAGGAAATACTGCCTACCCATTCTTTTATCACACAAAAACAACTATTTTTCCCTCTGAAACCGCCTTTCCCCATTTCTATTATCATCTATCACATGCGCTCCCCGCCGTTGATCTCTGCAGATCAACGGCTCAGATCTAATCTGGCCATACACCGTCGCCCTCCGCCTTTTCCAAAGGGGCTTCTCAAAAGAGATCTCCACCGTTGATTTCATGGCCTTATCCCATCCGACGGCCAACGATCATCCTGAAACCCCAATTTCCATTTTTAACCATATTTCCTCCGATAAAGGTTTTTAACCTTATTTCTTTACATTTCCGCCATTTCTCTATAAAGTGACCCCTTCACGTTATTTCCTCCCGACTTATTTCGACCGTTGATCTCTGCAAGATCAATGGCCTGGGCCTAATCTTCTGCACCATTTCATCAACTGCTCTCCTTTTGACCAACTACGCGCAAATCTTCACCATTGGATACTGCCATCCAATGGCCACGCTCGTCCCCACAACCTCTGAAGCTGTTTTTACCCTAATAATGCAGGATTTCCTAATTTTTGTTACTTTTTGTAGGTTTCAATGGTTTTTCCATTATATCTAAGGGGAACCAAAGGCTAGGGATGACGATCCCTTATGCCTTTGTGCATACGGAAAGATCATTCCGCAGGGTTCGAATCCACGTTTCATCGATGCTTCATGGGCATTGATTCCATATGGACCCTTTGCGGCACCTGCACATCAACAAGACATAGTGAATTAAAATCAAAACAAAGAGTATCAGTGGTGAAGACTTAAATGCAGCAGAATAGAGGATTGAAGATTTTTTTCACAAGTTTTGGAGGATTACATCTAAGATCGAAAATCAGAAGCCTAATCCTCCGAATTAAAACAGAATTAAAGACAAATCAAAAGATTTATCAGTTAGGAAGAGCCTCCACCGCCACATCAGAGGCTAATTGATTCCTCTCAGCTACCCAATGCCACCTGTAGCCTCAATGCATTCAACAACGGCCGAATTATTATCAAAACATCAGATATTTGCCTCAAACGCAGCTGAATAGTTAATTCTGCCAAAAGAACTGAATGCAAAATATCAGCAGAGTTACTACAACATGAAACAGAGCCTTGAAGTCAATAAAAGCTCTCACTGAGCTTAAATATTAAATGTAAAACAATTAATACAAAAAAAACATCTGTAAACTTCTTCATCGAGCCCATCAAAGGCTGAGAAGTATTAAATTCTGTATTAATTGACCTAGGAGATCTTTTATCAGATCCCACCTCCTCATTTCTTCTATAAATACTCCTATAGAAGATGAGAAAATGATGGTTGCAAAACTTTGAAATATACTTGAGCTTGAAACTTCTACTTGTAAATAGTGTTCACGGGCTCTTGAAGCTCTGCTTGTGATTAGATAAGTTAGTCTGAGAAGTGAAGATGATTGTTGAACTGAAACATTGGACTTAAAGCTGTAACTGGTTTGAAGCATCAATACAAGCTGATTTATGGGATCCTAGTCTATGTCGATGGTGATGTTATTTCTTATTGTAAATTTTTATTTTATTTTTGTTCTCACTTTGTCCATATTCTCTGATAAAGAACAGCAAGCATAGAGTTAGGATTTACTGTATATTAGTACCCTTCTCTGACTGATAATCTTTATCTAGATGTTTTCTTCCAAATTGTGTTGTTTAGGAATGATTTAATTCAGTTTAAGTAGTTAGGAATGCTAGCGTTCCCTCATCCTAATTTCTAGGCTAATTGTTATTCTTGAATGTTATTTTCAGTTTATGTTGAGTAGAGAGGAACTAAGGAAGTTATGGTGAGCCCTGTCCTAGTTTTATCCCCAAATACTGTCTGAAAATTTCCCTAGGAATGTGTTGAAAGTAGGCTAGGTTCAAAGTCCTTAGCTGATCTTAGACCATTCTTTGTTATCTTATGTGTTTGTCTTGAAAGTTTACCAAGTAAAGCAGATCTAGGGAAGTTTATGGTCAGCCATGTCCTCTAGTTTCTTCTCCAATAGTTGCTTTTAAAGTTTCCCTTTGTGTTTAAATGTTTTTCTATTGAAAGTGCATCAAAAGATGGCTAGTTTCGAATTACTTACTAGATCTTAGATTACTTTTACGTATTTCTTAAGTGTTTGTCAAAAGCTGGCTAGTTTCAAAGTACTTAATAGATCTTAGGCTGCTCTTTGTTCTTCATTTGTTTACTTCCCCTTCTTGTTGTATCATTTCATTCCATAAAATAAACTTTAAAGAGATCCTTAAACATAGATGACTTGCCCCATGGACCACTCTTGAACCTTGTTATTTCAATTAAACCCTATTATGACTCCATAGCCCAATGGAATAAAAACCAGCGTTATATCTATCTTTTTAGCCAAAGCTTGTTCTAATTTCTTGCAACTTCACACCTTTGAAAATTTTTCCATTTAGGACTTTCAACTCAAATAATAATCATGCTCAACCATCCAAAACCAACAAAAACCCTCGGACTTCATAACTAGCCTAATATCATTACCCAAAAGCTTTAAAAGATAAATCCATATTTGCACTTATTGGAGAGATCCCTCTCCGAATTCAGGAGGGCTAGATCCTAGAATCCCAAAGTGGTTGAAATAGTGTTTCTCCCTGCAGTTGGACTTTGCCAATCTTGCTGATTATGGGGAGCTAACATCTCTGGCGACTCCACTAGGGAATCTTTGAGTGTTTTTTCGGCCTAGGTACCTTAAAGACCTCATAAGACCCTTGATTCAAGAACATTGTGCAGTGAGTAAAAGCAGCCTCTTCAAGCACTACCAAACCAATGGTAATCATGGTAAAACTTATTTGAATCAGTGACAAACTAGGTAAACCCTAGGATTATCATAAGAGTTTATCTAACCTTGAAGGATCAGCTAGCTTAGCCATAAGAGTAGATTATCTTTGTCTCATAACCGTAGCTAAGTTTTGAAACATATTTACGACACTCTTAACAACCAATAGGACTGAAAAATAACTCAGAAAACCGAAAAATATTTCAAATTGGTATTTAATAAACATGGTGGTGGACCATAAAACCTTTTACCTCCAAAAGAGCTAAAAACTTCCACTTGGCGACTCCACAATCCTGAACAGACCTTAAGACTCCACTTGGAAGACCCATAATCTTTGTAACATCGTTTAAACTCAGTTAGAGGACTGTAGGATTAAAATTTGCGTAAAATAGATTAGTTAACCTCTCAAATATTGTCATATCTGGTTAAACTATCTCTGTTTAGTAGGGTTTGAAAAACACAGCATGGTGGCTCCTAGAAATATTCATACTAGAGCTTACCCTGACCCTGACCCACCTGAGATAGTTGATAACCCTGAAAGTATCCCTAGGAAGTCTCCTAAGATTGAATTTTCAACTGTTTTCAGATCACCCTTGAGAGCTAATTCAGTTCCTAAAAATCTTGCAGCTCTACAACAGTCACAAGTAGACTTAAGAAATCCATTTAGAACTAGGTCTCTTGATGATTTAGATCAGCTAGATTATGAGTCTTCACTTTCATCTCTTGAAACAAGTGAAAATCCTAGTAGTTGAGAAACAACACCACCTGATTCACATTTCCTTTCCAATTTAGGTGTTTCTCATCCAAGATTAGCTCATAAATCTATTCTTGGTCTGTCCACATCTGCTCACCCTACATCCACTATCCAAACCACTCCACTTCTGCCCATTTTTTCTCTTGTTAATCCACCTCTTGTAAATCCACCTCTACCACATATCATGGCAGCATGGTATGCTCCCTTAGTCCTTCCTGTACCATTATTCAATCTTCCACAGGACTATCAGTCCAAAATACCATTATATGATGCTAGTAATGCTACAATTACATCACAACATGTGGATAAGATGAATGACTACTTTGACAGAAATGAAATTGATGATGAATTTGTCAAACTAAGACTATTTTCTCAGAGTTTGGGGGGAGAAGTAAGAAAATGGTTTAAAGGTTTAGCCCCCCATAGTATCAATGATCTCCAAGTCTTCCATCAGTCATTCTTAAACAAATGGGAAGTGAAGAAGAATCCTCTCCAAATACTCTCTGATTACAAGAACCTCCACAGAAACACTGGGGAAAGTGTACAAGCTTACTGCACTAGATTTAATAGTGTGTATAATGTGCTTCCCCCAGATCTAAAACCTCCACAAGGCTCAGCGTTAAACAAGTTTCCTGAAGGGTTTGACCCTGAAATGGCCTATCAGCTGAGATAAAGAGATCCTTCAACCCTTGAAGATATGCAGAAAGGGGCTTTTGCTGTGGAATTTAACTTAATGGAGAAAAGAGCAAGAATGAAGAATGAGAAGAGAGTATCCTTCAGAGAGGAATCCACACCTTCTACTTCCAGCTCAAAAATGGAAAGAATGATGGAGGAGATGATGAAGAAAATGAGCATGCTTGAGAGAGCACAAGCAAGTCAAAACCAAACTGCTCCTCAAAACAGAAACCAGAACCAAAATCAGAATTTTAGAAGGAACCAACCTCCAAACAGACCTAGGGAAGATGATCAACACATCACTCCTCCCTTTCATCAAAACTATGTGAGTGAGGTTCAACAAACAGAGGACGATGATATTAAATGCTAGGAGTAGATAATGATGACTTTGAGGTTCATTATGATAGAAAACAGGGTCTATACACACCGTATGATGAAAAAGGAGATGATGATGAAAGTTATTATCAAGACATGGAGAATTTCATCATATAATCTCAAAGGGAATAAGACCTTAGAAGTAAAACCAATCAAAAAACTCCCAACACCAAAACCTCTGACAAATCTTCACAAAACAACATTGTAAGTAAACCGAAAATTGTAAAACAAAAGGACAAAACAGTGACTGGAAATTCTGATAAAGGTAAAGAGAAAGGAACTCAAAACAATGATAAACAGAGTGCAGACCTTAGCAGTACTAACACTTCAGCTAGTACTCCTGTTAAAACCATTTTTTCCAATGTAAATAGAGCTACTCAAAAAACAGATTTTGCTGACAAAGTGGCAGCTAATAAGGCTGAGACAAGTACTGCAAAGAATCAAATTCCTTTCAGCCTGGAGCAGGAAATTTCCAAAATTAAAATCTCTATTACCTTGACTGAGTTAGCTGCCCAAAATGTATATAGGACCCAAATTTTGAAGGATTTAAACATTGAGGATAATAATGACATAGTCAATCTTAATGATGACCAACCAGAGCTTATTTTTGGTCCAAAGATTGAAGGTAAGTATCAAGAGGGACCTGTTCCTCCCTTTTATGTAAGTTTAAATGTTCATGACAAGATTTTGCATAACGCTATGCATGATTCAGGGGCCTCTCATAATTTAATGCCCAAAGCAGTGATGGAGAGCCTGGGTCTAGAAATCACTAGACCTTATAAAGACCTTTACTACTTTGACTTGAGCAGAGTAAAATGTTTAGGTTTAATCAAATACCTCTGCGTTAACTTAGCACAGATTTCAGCCAAATGCTTAGTCATGGATATTGTTGTGGCTGATGTACCCCCAAATTATGGAATGTTGTTATCACGGTCTTGGGGGGCTAAGTTACAAGGGACTATGCAGATGGACATGACCTATGTGACCATCCCTGTGTTAATCAATCAAGAAGACTTTACAGGGAGTCACATATGCAGTACATGGTTACAAGCCAAGACAGATCACAAAACTCTCCTATGTATTCTATAAATACAGGCCTCGATTATTTTATCCTGTTTAACAATGAAACATTCAGTGAACAAGTCACTTTAAATGAATTAATGGCTGATAGAGAGGAACAGGTAAGCAACACAAAACTGTCAAAACATTCTGTTGAACCTTTAAACCACAGCAAACCAAACACAGGTCTTGAACTAAAAATCATGCGTCCATCAATATTTAACCTTGAGAGTAAGGAAATCATTCCTCAATACATTGAAAAACATGGGGAATTAAAACAGTTTCAACCAAGTGCTAATATTCAAGAACGAAACAAAGGCACTTTAGTTGAAGAGGAAAGTACCCAAGATGAACCTGAAGCTAGTCCTCTATGGAGTATGTACTTTGACGGGTCGTCCAATAGAACCAATGCTGGTGCAGGTGTCTAGATATGCAACACTGAGAACAACCACATAGAGAGAATTTCCTGTAGACTAAAATTTTAGTGTTCGAATAACATAGCAGAATACGAATCCCTGCTTTTAGGCTTACATCTGTTGAAAAAATTAGGAGCCAAAAGAATCAAAGCACATGGGGATTCATAATTAATTATTAGGCAAGTCAATGGGGAATATAATGGTAATCACCCCAGACTTAGGGCCTATCTAAATGATGTCGTGGACATTTTGAAAACTTTTGAGGAATCCCAGTTGATTTTTGTCCCAAGAAACAGAAATAACGTGGCCCACAGCTTAGATTTTGCGGCTAGAACATGCTTAATGCCATACAAAACCAAAGAATGCACAACTCAAATTAAATTCAGACCAGTCGTTCCTGATAACGAAAAATATTGGCAAGTGTTCGACGGAGACAAACAAATAGAAGACTTCATGCAATTCAGAAATGAATTTGAACTACATAGTTCAGATTCAGATTATGAAACAGATTGCAATAGTGAAGAAAAATTTCTTGGTGAAGAGGAACCATCTCCTGAGCTTGCCGATATAAATATTTTGTCTACTAAACTTGAAAACAAAACAGAGACGAGTGCAGAGTTATAAATAGAGGAGTTAGAAACCCTGCACTCTAAAGATCAGAGTTTGCCCAAAGGTATGTCCCCTTTAGAAGAGTTGTTCAATTTTAGCGATGTGTCTAAGAAGCCAAAACTGGAACCTGTAGAGACTGAAGTGGAAGAGTGCAATATAGGCATTAAACTGAAACCAATGATGATCAAACTGTCAAAGACTTTACCAGCTCACATTAAACTCAAATACATAGAGCTGTTTAAAGAATTTTCTGATGTTTTTTCATGGAGTTACGAAGATCTTAAATCCTATGACACTGAAATAATACAGCACAAAATCCCTCTCAAGGAAAACCAAAATCCATTCAAATAGAAGTTTCACAGAATAAACCCTGTTCAGTTGCCTTTGGTTGAGAAGGAAATCAAGAAAATGTATGAAGCTGGTATTATTGTCCCTATTAGATATTCTGAGTGGGTGTCTAATCTGGTGTCAGTTAGGAAGAAAACAGGAGAGTTCAGGCTTTGTATAGACTTTAGAGACTTAAACAAATCTTCACTCAAGTACAAATACCCTTTACCTAAGATGGATCATATTTTACAAAGGGTAGTTGGTTCAAAAATAATTTCTTTGCTGGATGGCTACTCAGGGTACAATCAGATTTTAGTCCACCCTGATGATCAACTAAAGATAGCATTTACTACACCTTGGGGCACTTTCATGTATGTGAAAATGCCCTTTGGTCTAATGAATGCTGGAGAAACTTTTCAGAGAGCCAAGGACATATAATTCTCAGAGGAATTGGGCTACTTCATCATTATATACTTGGATTATGTCACTATGTTTTCAAAGACAGATGAAGAGCACTTAGCACATTTAAGAAAAGTTTTCGAGAAATGCAGAAAGTTTGGGATATCTTTGAACCCTAAGAAAACACTTTTTGGTATCCAAGAAGGTTAACTTCTTGGGCACATTATTTCAGAAGAGGGTATTAAGATAGATCCAAAGAGGAATGAGGCCATATTGCAAATCTCTCATCCTCGAAACATCAAGGAATTGCAATCTTTCATTGGAAAGATTAATTTCTTGAGAAGTTTCATCCTCAATCTGGCTGAGCTCCTTAGTAATACAACAAACATGCTGAAGAAGGAGCAAGGGGTAAAATGGACCTTGGAAGCAAAGAAGTCCTTTGAGTTGGTAAAACAGGCGTTAACCAAAACACCGGTTCTAATAAATCCTGATTTTTCAAAAGATTTTTATATTTTTTCATTTGCATCAGAACATACAATAGCTACTGTCCTTTTACATAAAAATCCACAAGGATAAAAGCAGCCTATTTCATTCTTTAGCAAGGCATTGAGAGATGCCCCTTTGAAGTATAACATTATGGAAAAGCAAGCCTTTGCTTTGATTAAGGCTTTAAAATACTTCAGAGTATACATCTTACACTCACACATCATTTCCTTTGTCCCAAATTCAGTTGTGAAAGACATTCTAACACAGGACCCAGATGGTAAGAGAGGTAAGTGGATTGCAGTTATTCTTGAATATGATTTAGAGATTAAGGCCACTAAACTCATCAAAGGCCAAGGTCTAGCTAGATTAATGGCTGAATCCAATTTTGAAGTTCTTGATATTAATATGATTTATGCTTTGGATGATCAAGAGGAAATCTCAACACCCATTGTTGAATATCATTTTATGAATCCCTCTTGGTATGCTGATATTCTTTATGTTTTGCTTAATTTGAACACACCTCCTAGTTTGACAAAAACGAAGGCAAGGTTTCTAAAGTTAAAAGTTGTAAACTATTGCATTATAGATAAATGTCTTTATTGGAAAAATGCAAGTGGGATAATGCTTAAATGTTTGCCTAAGTATGATGCAGAGAAGGTTAAGCACGAGTTCCATGAAGGAGAGTGTGGAGGCCACTTATACTGGAAGACAACAGCCAACAAAATCCTAAGGGCTAGTTACTATTGACCTACTCTCTTTCTTGATGTACACAAGATGGTCATCGCCTGTCATAAATGCCAACTTTTTGAAGGCAAAATGAAGTTGCTACCCTTACCTCTGCATCCAATCACTATTGAAGCTCCTTTTCAACAGTGGGGACTTGACTTCATAGGAGAAATCCATCCACCATCCTCTGCCCAGCATAGATGGATTCTCACTGCCACAGACTACTTCACCAAATGGATAGAAGCCATCCCTTGTAGGCAAGCCAATGATTCTATCATTATAAAATTAATGGAGACTAATATTCTCTCTATATTTGGTTGTCGTACCAAGATCATCACTGATAATGTAGCAGCATTTGGATCAAAGAAGATGGTTAAATTCTTTCACAAATATCAGATAACATTGGGTCATTCCACGGCCTATTACCCTCAAGGTAATGGACTTGCAGAATCCTCAAACAAGATTTTGGTGAACATAATCAATAAGTTGTTGGAGGACAACAAGAAGTCTTGGCACACAAATCTTTTGCATGCACTTTGGGTTGACATATTGACATTGAAGAAATCTATTGGTGTGTCACCCTACCAGCTTTGTGTATGGTACTGATGCAATTTTTCCAACCAGCCTTGGTGTACCAGTTATGAAGTTGATTCAAGAGTTGAAAACTGAAGATAATGACATGATCAAAAGGATAAATCAGACTATTCATCTTCAACAAACCAGAGAGGAGGTTTATAACAAAGCATTACTAAAGCAGGACAACATCAAAAAGCTTTTTGATAGAAGAACGAAGGCCAGCAAGTTTAATGTTAGGGACAAAGTTTTAAAGCGGGGCTCAAGGAGAGAAGACAAGGGAAAGCATGGAAAATTTGACAACTTATGGCTTGACCCTTACTTCATTCATTCAATTGCTGGTAATAATGCCTTTTTCTTACAAGAGTTGAATGGAGCAGAATTGTTTGGGGGTCCTATCAATGGCAGGATGCTTAAACATTACTTCTCTTGATCCTATTATGTTCTGAAAGCCTTTTTATCTTTTTTCCATTATAAATATTTCATCCACCATTGCATTCAAAGTTAGAAAAATCAAAATACAAAAACAGTGAAAGAAATAAAAGAAGGCAGATTGTAAAAACAATAAAGGTACATCCCCATACCAACAAAAAGAGAAACAAATCTGAAAGTGTGAAAGCTTAAATTCCACTCCTGAAGAACACACTTCTAATTAGTCATACAGCCTAATCTTGACTAATTATTTTTCAATTGGCTGCTGATAAGATTAGTGAATTCGATTTGCCAAACAGTTTAATCCTGGCTTATCAGTAGATAGATTAGGCTAGAAATTAAAGGTTCTGACAAGCTTAAAATCTGAACCAGATTATAAAGAAAAACAGCTCACACAGTAGTAAAAATAGAGCTGAAAAAAGATGAAGGAAGTGCTTTGAATTTTCAGACCTTAAGCCTTCCATTTTTTTATTTTAAATTTATGTAAAATAATATCTATGTGCAACTTGTTTTTTATGCCATAGATCAGTAACAAGTTGGACTGTTTAATCCTGACTTGTATGCTTTTAAAATTTCTGTTTTAGAAATTAGAGAATAAAAGTCTGTTAGACTGTTTAATCCTAACAGATTGGTAAATTAGGTAGAGAAGCATGCAGACTCAGTTGTTTAATCTAAGTCGATGGAGAAATAAGGAGTATAATTAGATTAGTTTTATGCTTTCAAAAGAATAAAATGTTGTAAAAAGAGTTTTCCAATCCAAGTGCACTCTAAAGAAGAAAAAATGTTAGATCAGTAGGATTGGGTAGGTAGAAAGCTTGTGTTGATGAAGATCCATTGTTTTTTATGGCTGCTAACATTTTTTAGAACCAGGAACGTCATTCAAGTAAGAAGGTTGAAGCCCAGTGGATGAGGCACTAGTCAGCCTCCCAGAGAATGCAAGTCTGAAGTTCTTGATGCCTTCAAGAAGGCACCATCCCCAAGTGGAGCCACTGTTAGCCACCTATAAAATTTGTTATATCAAAAGGTGGCTAAAAATTTTGGAGCCTTCAAGAAGCAAGTTTTATTGCAAAAAATGTTATCTCTTGAAGACTCATGAAGACATCATGCCCTTTGTTTAAATATTCATTGTTGTTCCCATTTCAAACTCTGAAATTCTGCTGATTTCATAGTAGAAAGACTGCTGCAAAAAACCATTTTTGCCTTCTTTTCACTTCAAAATAACCTTCATTTTTACCCCTTTCATTCCCATAAAATTCCTCTATTTTCCATTTTTCTCCATTTCCCCTTCGTAAGATCCTCTTTACAAAGTTTAAAACTCACTTTTAAACTCTGCTGAAACCCCCAAATCCATCAGAAAACTCTGAAAAAATCATAAAAATACACTTTTTTGTATTGAAGGCTTAAGCCCCTTTTGGGCTAGGTCCTAAACACTTCCCCACATGTGCCCTAGCACTAGAACCAAGTGCTAAGCTCTTTCAGCGCTTATCGCATCGGAGAAGACAGAGCGCACAAGTTATTTTTTATGGTAAAAGCTTATGATGCGATTAGGCCCTTTGATTATAAACTCCCAATCATATTATCGTCTTATATAACCCAGGGGCCCGCATCCGGCGCTTAAAAAATTGTAATAATCCATATCCAATGCATTTTTCCCTTTGTAAAGTCGTAAACCCACTTTTCCTAAGTTTTGGTCTAAACCCGCCAGAAAAATGTTTTTTAATGAAAATGGGTAGATTGAAAAGCCCCCACATCATTTTTTCCGATGCGATTGAGTTCCTTTGTATAAACCCCCTCTTTCCACTTTTCTCCATATAAACCAATGCCCGAGACCAAGAGTTAAAGTCCCGAAGCACTAGTCGCATTGGAGAAATTAAAATGGGTAGATTGAATGACCAGCACCGAAGTTCCGATGTGATTATCCCTTGTACATATCAAGCCCTGGGCCTATTATCTTCCATATAGACCAATGGCCCCATAGACGGGAACCAAGCCATTTCATATATATAACCCGCCCCAAGTCATCAAAACCTTCACATTTCATAAAATTTTGGTTTTTTCATAAGTATAAAGGGTTTCCGCTGGTGTGTGATTTAAAACAATGTCCACCGTTGATCTGAAACGATCAACAGGCAGCACAACATCGCATCGGAAAAATTCAAAGGGCGAATTTCATGTTGTATTTACCTCTCCCGGATTGGCGATCTCCCGATCAATCGTGAGTCGTTGATCTCCTCCCCGCCTTCCTAGATCTGACGAACCTCATTTGATTCAATCAAAAACCTTTCCTCCACCTTTTGAACCCCTTCGATTCACTCCCCACCGTCAATCTGATCCTCAGATCGATGACCAACGCTCAATCGCATTGGCACCATACAATTTCTTCTCCCTACCGATCGCATGTCTCCGATTGCATCTAGACTGTCCACGTGTCCAGATCGGACGGTCCAAATCACATTTCCCGACTTTGGTTTAAATCGTGTGTCCCGCTTCATAATGTTTTTGGAAAAATTCTGAACGTTGATCTCTGCAGATCAACGACCCTTAATAACCTTTTCTCCACCTTTGTATTATTTCATTCACACCCCAGATCACATCTCAGCCGTTGATTTTTTCCATCTAACGGCTCGTATTAACCCCGACAGGCCCTAATCATGTGGGTCCTGCCTCCCTCCAGATCTGATCTCCGCCATCCAAATCTTTGATCCTACGGCCCAGATTAAAACCGCCCTACCTCTTATCCCCCGCACATCTGGTCGGTTTCGCGCTTACCCTCCACTGTTCGATCTAAGGGCCCAGATCTTACAGCGCATGCAGAGTTTCGCGCAACTTTCAGCACGGAGGTTAATTTCCAAAATTCATGCGATATAAGTTGTTTTATGATGCCACGTGTCGGGAGGGAACGCATATCACGTTCAAAAATGAAATACCGCCTACCCGCTCTTTTATCACGCGAAAACAACTGTTTTTCCCTTCGAAACCACCTTTCCCCATTTCTATTATGATCTGTCGCATGCACTCCCCACTGTTGATCTCTGTAGATCAACGACTCAGATCTAATCTGGCCATACACCGTTGCCCTCTGCCTTTACCAAAGGGGCTTCTCAAAAGCAATCTCCACCGTTGATTTCGTGGCCTAATCCCATCCGATGGCCCACGATCATCTCGAAACCCCAATTTCCATTTTTAACCATATTTCCTCCGATAAAGGTTTTTAACCTTATTTCTTTACATTTCCGCCATTTCTCTATAAAGTGACCCCTTCGCTTTATTTCCTCTCGACTTATTTCGACCGTTGATCTCTGCAAGATCAATGGCCCGGGCCTAATCTTTTGTACCATTTCATCAACTGCTCTCCTTTTGACCAACTACGTGCAAATATTCACCATTGGATGCTGCCATCCAATGGCCATGCTCCTCCCAACAACCTCTGAAGCAGTTTTTACTCCAATAACGCAGGATTTCCTAATTTTTGTTGGTTTTTGCAAGTTTCAATGGTTTTTCCATTATATCAAAGGGAAACCAAAGGCTGGGGATGACAATCCCTTATGCCTTTATGCATAAAAAAATATCATTCCGCAGGGTTCGAATCCACGTTTCATCGATGCTATATGGACCCTTTGCGACACCTACACATCAACAAGACACAGTGAATTAAAATCAAAACAAAGAGTATCAGTGGTGAAGAATTAAATGCAGCAGAATAGATGATTGAAGATTGTTTTCGCAAGTTTTGGAGGATTACGGCTAAGATCGAAAATCAGAAGCCTAATCCTCCAAATTAAAACAGAATTAAATACAAATCAAAAGATTTATCAGTTAGGAAGAGCCTCCACCGCCACATCAGAGGCTAATTGATTCCTCTCAGCTACCCAATGCCATCTGTAGCCTCAATGCATTCAACAACGGCCGAGTTATTATCAAAACATTAGATATTTGCCTCAAACGCAATCGAATAGTTAATTCTGCCAAATGAACTTAATGCAAAATATCAGCAGAGTTACTACAACATGAAATAGAGCCTTAAAGTCAATAAAAGCTCTCACCGAGCTTAATTCTTAAATGTAAAACAATTAATATAGATAGAACATCTGTAAACTTCTTCATCGAGCCCATCAAAGGTCGAGAAGTATTAAAGTCTGTATTAATTGACCTAGGAGATCTTTTATCAGATCCCACCTCCTCATTTCTTCTATAGATACTCCTGTAGAAGATGAGAAAATGTTGGTTGCAGAACTTTGAAATATACCTGAGCTTGAAATTTCTACTTGTAAATAGTGTTCACGGACTCTTGAAGCTCTGCTTGTAATTAGATAAGTTAGTCTGAGAAGTGAAGATGATTGCTGAACTAAAACATTGGACTTAAAGCTGTAACTGGTTTGAAGCATCAATACAAGCTGATTTATGGGATCCTGGTCTATGTCGATGGTGATGTTATTTCTTATTGTAAATTTTTATTTTATTTCTATTTTCACTTTTTCTATCTTCTCTCATAAAGAACAACAAGCATAGAGTTAGGATTTATTGTATATCAATACCCTTCTCTTACCGATAAGCTTTATCTAGATTTTTTCTTCCAAATTGTGTTGTTTAGGAATGATTTAATTCAGTTTGAGCAGTTAGGAATTCTGGCATTCCCTCATCCTACTTTCTAGGCTAATTTTTATTCTTGAATGTTATTTTCAGTTTATGTTGAGTAGAGAGGAACTAAGGAAGTTATGGTGAGCCCTGTCCTAGTTTTATCCCCAAAGACTATCCGAAAAATTCTCTAGGAATGTGTTGAAAGCAGGCTAGGTTCAAATTCCTTACTTGATCTTAGACCATTCTTTGTTATCTTATGTGTTTGTCTTGAAATTTTACCAAGTAAAGCAGAGCTAGGGAAGTTTATGGTCAGCCCTGTCCTCTAGTTTCTTCTCCAACAGTTTCTTTTAAAGTTTCCCTTTGTGTTTAAATGTTTTTCTATTGAAAGTGCATCAAAAACTGGCTAGTTTCGAAGTACTTACCAGATCTTAGATTAATTTTACGTCTTTCTTAAGTATATGTCAAAAGCTAGCTAGTTTCAAAGTACTTACCAGATCTTAGGCTGCTCTTTGTTCTTCATTTGTTTACTTCCCCTTCTTGTTGTATCATTTCATTCCATAAAATCAACTTTAAAGAGATCCTTAGACATAGATGACTTGCCCCATGGACCACTCTTGAACCTTGTTTTTTCAATTAAACCCTATTATGACTCCATAGCCCAATGGACTAAAAACTAGCGTTATATCTATCTTTTAACCAAAGCTTGTTCTGATTGCTTGCAACTTCACACCTTTGAAACTTTTTCCATTTAGGACTTTCCACTCAAATAATAATCATGCTCAACCATCCAAAACAAACAAAAACCCTTGGAATTCATAACTAGCCAAATATCATCACCCAAAAGCTTTAAAATATAAATCCATCTTTGCACTTATTGGATAGATCCCTCTCTGGATTCAGGAGGGCTAGATCCTAGAATTCCAAAGTGGTTGAAATAGTGTTTCTCCCTGTAGTTGGACCTTGCCAATATTGCTAATTACAGGGAGCTAATAGGTTCAAGCAGTGGAAGATCACATCGAGCATCAACAAGAAGTTCTCCAACTCTTAAAGGATAACCTAAATTTGGCACAAAATCGAATGAAACAATAGACAGATCAACATCACAGCAAGAGAATTTTTGATGTAGGAGACTGGGTATTTTTATGGCTACAACCATTCAAAAAAATGTCCCTCAAGCAATCTAAGAAGGATAATAAATTATTTCCAAACTACTATGGTCCTTACAAGGTGTTGCAAAATATTGGTACTATGGCATACAAATTGGAGCTTCTTGCTTCTTCGCGAGTGCATCCAATTTTCCATGTTTCATGCTTAAAGAATGTTAGAGGTGAAAATTTTCCAGTTCAAACAACATTGCCAGAACTTGATGAGGAAGGAAAAATCATATTGGAACCTGAAGCAGTCACAAAAACAAGAACTCACCAGCTACGAAATCGATCAATTTCAGTGTATCTCATCAAGTGGAAGAACATACCCATTGAATATTCTACATGGGAGGATGACAATCTTATATAGAAGCACCCAAAGTTACTCAAGTGTTGAGGAAAACACTTTTTTGAAGGAGAGGGGCATGTTAGGTCCCTATATTACTAGTGTAGTCCCTTATTGTTGTTAGTGTAGCCCCCTTATTGTTATTGTTGTACCCCTGTAACCCCAATATTGTTATTATTGTTCCCTAAAATTATTAATTTTTGTTCAGCTAGGATTATATTGTGATCCCATGGAATCCTATATATAGAAGGATGTTTTGTCATTTGTATCATCCAAGAATTGTTCATTTATGTAATGTAAAGGAGGTTTCCCCCTCAAAGTGGATTATTTACAAGGCATTGATCTCTCTTTTCTTCTATTTTTGGAGCTGGTTTCATAACATGACACCCTTTAGGTTCCTTCCTATTCTTCTTCTTCTTTCCAGTTGTCTCTGTTTGCATATGGACATGTGTTTTGTAAATGTCTAGTCTGTCTGCATATTCCAGATCTAAATGCAATGTTTTCACAATCTAGGTGTTGTGTCCAGATTTGTTGTTTGTTTTTCAGCTGTATGCTTTCCATAAATCCTTTGCTGAGATCATCTTCTAAATAGATGCATGTGAAATTATAGATCCTATCCTCCAAGAATTGTGTATCTCCCAATGATGTTCCCAATGCCTTCAAGAATGCTTTCAGTCCAGAAATGCAGGGGGAGGTTGTCTAACCAGACCCAAATCGACATTCTCAAAATAGACATATTATTTTCATCAAAATCCAGGAACCATGGGGTAATGAAGAGTCCCGTAGAACCCCAGAACCATGGTCCCTCTTAGAGTATAATGTCTTTGAGTTCCGAGGATGAAAATTTGACTATGAAAAATCCTTTGGAGCAGAGATGAATTTCGCAGTCCATGGTCCATTTTGTGAAACTCCAATGGAAAAGTTCCATTGGTTTGGGCCAAAAGTATTTGAATCAGCATATAATTTATTGTGCTTCATATGTGGTGCAGTGTTCATCAATCTCTGGTATATCTATGGAAATTTCTAGTGTGTGGTTCATTTTATCTACTATGTATGGGCTCAGGGTGCTTCCAACTAGTTATGTAGCTGCCATATCTTTGTTTTTACCCTGCAGGATGTTCTTGTAAGAGTATCCTCCTTTAGTATGTTCCTATTTTGAGGTATTGCTTCCCCTAGGCCCCCCTTGGCCTTTAGATCTGCCCTGTTCCATAGCTCCTCCTCTCAGCCGTAGGTTGAGTGTTATGGAGGACCCTGAGCTAATGAGGTAATCCTTGATTGACCTGAATTCTTGTAAAAAATTTCCTCCACTGATCAATTATTTCATGTGTATTAGATATCCCTTTGTTTTGCAGATGCTCTGTTTCAGATTAATTATCCTCTCTGTATTGGATACCCAGAAAAATATGTTTTTCCATATAGGGGTTCTAATAAAAACTTGAAAACGAGTTAGGGATACCTGTTGCTTGGTGTCTTCAAGCACATCCAGTTCTGGGAGCCCCCATGTTAGTGCAATCGGTCAGTGATGGGGATGGTGCTAATATGAATACCAGTCGGTGCCTCCCTGTCTTAGCATTTCATGTTCTGTCTAGAGGAATCTGTTGTTGTATGGTTGATGAACTATCTCTCTCAGTAGCATCGGGGTCTCAGTGACAAGTAGGACATGGATGAGGTGAGTCCCCCTTGTAGGTCCTTTCTATGCACAATAGCCCGAGGGGATCCAAAACCCATTCTCTGGGTAGGGAAGAAATGAAAACCACATCCAAATGTGGGTAGTGTCTACAGGTCTTCGAGCCACGGGCCGCTGCCACTAGTAAGCCTCATCAAACCATAAAGCATTGTGTTGTGCATTCCATATAGTGTGAACCAAGGGATTCAACCTTCTCGTGTTTGAAATGCGTATGAAGGCGATGTTGTAGTCAGGGGTCTCATGTGCGCCGTGTAGGAGGTTCAATAAGTGGAGGGGTTCCATTGTTGGAGGATCCTCAAGAGCCTCATGCGTAAGATCAGTCTACCCATAGAAAAGTCCACCTTCTATGAATTTTTTTTTATTGGGGACCATGGCCACCAAACCGTGGTAGCCCCTCCAGTCCATTGAGCGCCTGAGTGAGACGGTGAAGCCATGGAGCCCTAATTTGTATGACCTAATTCCTTCACTCTCCATGTTTCTCTTGTTCTCGACTTATTTGCATGAACTCCTGTGTTTTTATTATTCTAATAACCTTTCTCTTTATATTTTTCCTCGTTAGGAAAGCCTACTAAATGCTCAAAGAATATTGGAGAAAAATTCAAAGGATAGACTTGAAGCATGGAAGAAGTTCCACCCTTCAAGAATTGATGTTCTAGAAGGTTTGTAAGGAACTACTCAAAGGTATGTCTTAAACCATAAGCCTTGTTATAAAATTATCTTCATATGAAAAATGCATGTTAATTTTGTTTTAAAATTACTTTACATTACTAACATCGTTATGTCTAGGGTTTTTGAATCATAAATATTCTTGTTAGGGTGATTAATCATTAGATTAAATCTACCCACATTATAATATAATTCTTGTGGAACCCTAAAAATGTTCATTATAAAACCCTAACCTAAGGGTATATTAATTATGAAACCCTAGTCTACTTATAGTTATGGATGAAATCTAGTAAATACTATTCTTTTGATGTTTAGGGTTTTTATGTTGTTATTATGGAAACCCCAGCCCTTTAGGGTTTGTTGTGTTATGTATTAAAGCCCTATATCTTTAGGGTTTTGGTAAATTAGGTTTTATAGGAAAGACCCTTATATTAGCTATAGATGATGTCCTAGGAATGAAACCCTAGGTATATACTTGTCTGTATGATCGAAACCCTAGCCTGGTCAAAATTGTTGTATGTCTAACTTTAATGTATTGATATTTGTGTCTTGGGTTTTGTTGTGATATGCTTGTGCATGATTATGAAATCCTAGAAATGTGTGCTAACCTAATTTTTGATGCTCATAGTCTGTAAATTCTAGGGTTTGTAACAATTCCCTAGTAGAAGTTTGATGTTCTAGGATATGATGATAAAATCTAGGGTTTGCAATAAACTCTAGTAGAGTCTAAAATGTATAGTAGAGTTGTTAATTTGATTGAATTACTTATGTTTAAAAATTTGTGTCTCTAATATGGAATCTATGGTTTGTAGTGGATCATAGTAGAATATGTCATATATGTCTGAAAATAATATTGAGGCCCTAGATAGAACGAAGCTAATTTCTTAAGCTTCTCTAGTCTATGGTTTGTAGCAAGACCCTATCAAGAAGTTGAAGTTTATAAGTATTTGTTACTTGATTATGAATCTAACTAGGTTTAGGTATTTAATGTCTAAAGTCTAATGCTTCCAATATGGAATTAACATGATTATGATATAGTTAATATCATGCCTCTATATATGTATTTGGTTGTACTTGCTATTAAAATTTTGCAAGTACATAATCTTCAGATGATAAAGATAATGATAATTAAGATAACCTTGAAGTTGTATGAAGGAATGAAGTCATGTGAAGTAGTTAATATCCCTAAGTTGAGAGGGGGCCTAGATAGAATAAAAGGTACAGCTCTCTAGTTGAGGAGGAGATCATATATGATAGTCATGATGGATACCTTGAAGAAGAAATTGGAGAACGAATGAAAGTACTACAACACATTAAGGAAATATTGATGCTACTAGAGAAATGAAAGAAGAAGAAGAAAACTTCCAAAAAAATTGTATATGGATAACTTGATGATATAGGAAACATCCAAATGAATGAGGACCTCGAAGGTTTCTATATTTGAAATTTTATTATTGATTGGGATTGTTTTTGAAGTAAACATCTCCAAAAATAAGGACTGACACTTGGGAATCATGCTTGAACAAATGGATATATCTAGCTTATTAGGGAGAGTTGAAGCATCTAATAGAGGATGCTTGACACGACATCTAGCCAGCATATGTGTGTTTGATGTCTAGATCCCGAAGAGGGAGGGTGGAATTGGTATTAGAGCTCTGACCTTGGATAGAAACCTAGATCCCTGGGTTGATGGTTATTTAGTAAGCCTAATGGTACCTAGACTCGCTGAAATATTTAA
Organism: Pinus albicaulis; assembly: GCA_034641835.2. Classification (NCBI taxonomy): domain Eukaryota; kingdom Viridiplantae; phylum Streptophyta; class Pinopsida; order Pinales; family Pinaceae; genus Pinus; species Pinus albicaulis. Next base: position 892,169,794 of record CM076577.1, read on the forward strand.
TCCATCTTAGTATCACCCTGATAGATTACCCTGGTCTTGAATATAGTCCTTGGAATTGAGTGTTATATAACTCTTCGTAGTTCATTTCAAATACCTTCCATGTACCTCTATAGATATAATTAAATATGAATACCTCCCTAGTTAAGAGGGAGTGTAGAAGAATGTAACTAATGTTAGTCTTTAGAATTGTACTTGAGTCATAATGAAATATATTTATAAAAAGAAAGAAAAATAAATTTTTTTATTAAATAAATTGACTTATTAAAGCACGGGTTTCATGCTTGGGTCAATTGTTTTTAGTTCAAAGTATCCATTGAATACTTCTATGGTTTATGTCAAATGTCACTACAAGGAAAATACCCTCTAGCGGAGGTTATAAAGGAGGTTTTTAGTGTTATAAAATTGGCCAGAATTGTCAAAAAAACATTTGCTACAACATCCGTTTATGGCTACGGAGGTTTTGGTGGAGCTTTTAATGGAAATTCAACACAAATAAAAAAAAATGGGTGGTCGGAGGTTATTATGGATGTTTTTTCATCGATATTCTACTCTGGATTTAATGCACCAGAGCGTACATGAAGATGGTGCCCCGAGGCTATCTTAGTCAAACGAACGCACCGAGACGTTTAGGTGTAAAACCGCACCGAGTGTAGTGTTGGTCATACAATGCACAGGGCCGTTCTAATTGGTCTTGGGATTTGTGCAGTGCCCATAGGTTGTATCAACGCACCAGTGCATATACCTTTATGATGCACCAGTGCATCATATCACAGAAAGGCACCGAGATCTATAATTTGTATCGGTATTCGTGTAGTGCCCATTGATCGTAAAAATGCACCAGTGCTTATAGATACACAAATGCCCCAGTACGTAGTATCACACAAACACACTGATATTTATAACTGGTATCGATATTTGTGTGGTGCCCATGGATCGTACAACGACACCGTTGTGTATAGACACATAAATGCACTGGTCGACAGTTACTGACACGCACCAGTATTCATTTTGTTTTTTTTAGAAACATCGACCTATGACAGTGCAATTATTGTGATTGTTTTAAATTCATTATTTATCAAAAGTCGACACATCTTATAACAATATTCATATTAATTACATTTTTATTAATGCATTTTAATTTTCTACTTGGATTAATTTGTTATATCATATCAGAATTATTGTGGCCTTTTAAAATTCATTATTCATCAAAAGTCGACACATGTATATCTTATAACAATATTCATATGAATTAAATTTGTATTAGTGCATTTGAGAACGAAAATGGAGAACGCAATAGCGACAATGGAAAACGCAATAGAATAAATTAAAACATATATATATATATATATATATATATATATATATATATATATATATATATATATATATATATATATATATATATATATATATATATATATATATATATATATATATATATATATATATATATATATAAGAAAGTCTTTATCATACAAAATGGGACAGTTATTCGTATCCCTTTGTCTTTCAATTGGGACCCTATGTCCATTACATTAAACAAAATGTCTGATTTCACAAACATATTTCAAAAAATAAAATGCATTGCTTTAATATCCAAACATAGTGATCATCATTCTTCGCTTGAATTGTTGTCACTGCTAGAGCTACTTCAATGACTTGGGTTATTTTCAAGAATGTTTTTTTCACGGCGTTGATTGTTTTCTTCTTCTTCACCTTCCATCTACAAACATAAAATTAAACTGAAATGAGTGTATATACATTGGTGAGAATAATGAAAATTGCAATATTAAGTAATATACATCAATGTAAATCGAAAAGAAAAATGATGTACCATAGCAAAAATTGACTCATAAACTATATACATTCTTTCAAAACCATGTACCATGCCATCTTTCAAAATTTCATCTGTTGACGCAGTTCCATACTTTGTTTCCTACAAGTTTTATACCCCATAACAAATCATATATTTAATATAAAAGATGTTTTTGTTCTATTAATTGTAGACGGAGGCAAGTAAAACAAGATCGATAGATGCTTACAAATTCCACAATTAAATTCTGATATGCCAACATATACTCACAACCCATATTTAACCCAATTTCAATCAATTCATCTGATGGTTCTTCTTTGTATGTTAGCACCTGTTTGAAGACATTCAATGATGATTTTTGTAAAACAGCTTAAAAAATACAAAAATTAAATCTAGTTAAATTGTTATAAGGAAGTAAAAATTACTCACAAACTTAGAGATCAACCCTTTTCTTCCTTGTCGTCCTATTTTATGTGCTAAATGGGTTCCATTTTCTTTTCTTTTCTACAAAAAAATTCTTGAAAATTAATATTTAATGATAAATTGTTTATTTATTGTACCTAATGATCGCAAAATTCAATGATTACATATTACATTTGAAGCACGTTGTTGTTGATATGGCTCCTCCTATGATGCAATTTTGTCCATTTCTTTGACCATCTCCTTGTACACGTTTTTGGACATTCCCACTGGCATATTTTTTATATCATCTCGTTCATCTTTTGAGATTTTCATAATCTTCTTGAAAATGTAACATGACAATAAAATATTTAATTTTTATATTGATATATGAAAAGTAAATATAACAAAAGTGATATTTATAAATAATTATAGACAAACATTTAAAGGAATATTACTTTTTCATTCCTTCTTTTTTTTTGCACATTTTTTCTATTAAAGGTCTGACATGTCTCATTAACCAATTCTCTAGAAACTCTTCTTGTAGTTTAGATAAAATTTGGTTCTTGGAATCATTAGATTGATTTTTTTATTGTAAGTGGAAAGAACGTCTATACATTCGTTCCACTAGATCCCTCAAACTTTTGTAAAAGTTTTTCCCCCTTTCATTAACTTCCAACACCACTCCAGATGAGCTAAGGAGCAATTCATTTTCATTTGCATGTTCTATTTTTTTTTGTTTTCTTAGAACAACATTCTTTTTCTAAGTTGTTGGTCACTATAGAACATTAAACAGATGTGAATTAGTAGATTGTTTGACACATGTTATCTAATAATTTTAAGTATATTATTAATGATAATTAAAAAAAGAAATTCATATTGGATCGATAGTATTTTTTCATTCACCTGATTCGTCCTTTTGTAAATTTTCCATTAAACTTTTACGCTCTTCTGGTCCTAGATCATAAATAATAATATCGAGCTTCGTCATTTTGTGGCTCTGCATGATACACAGTAAACAATACATATTAGTTAAACTTACATAATGTTCAAAAATAATATTTTTTATAAATAATTTACAAAGAACTTGTCTTTTTTGCTTTTCTTGATGTGTTAACAATATTTTTGTTACTTGATCTCTTGTCAGTAATTTCTTTATCAATATGAAACCTATACCATATCATTCATTAATATATTTATAAATAAATTCTCAACTTTTCAGGTAGAAAACAAATCTCAAGTCACCAGTGCGCCTTTCATGAGGTACACACTGCAGCCGGTGCGTGGGGATATTAAAAACACACTGCAAAACAGTATAATAGACCATACGGTGCATTGGGTATTGTAATCACATCGCACAAATAGTGTAATAGACCATACGGTGCATGGGGTATTATAAACGCACGGTGCTATCCTCGTTAAATGGAGTACCAGTGCTCTATTTTAGATATGGCGCACGGATTTAGAAAAAAAAATCAATTTTTTATTACATGTTACTTGCATGGTGCGCTGTATAATACATCGCACCAGTGCGGTAGTGTATGTAGGGCGCACCGATAAAGAAAAATCCATTTTTTTGAAAAATTCACGCAATGGCCAAATGGATTGGGATCCGACTATGAAAGTCATCCTGTGGGTTGGACGTCAATATAAAATGAAAAACCCTATTTTGAAATCACAGAAACATGGAGAAGAAAGGGCAAAAACAAAAAATTGAAGGGTTTAGGGTAAAAATGGATAAAATTGTAGAAAAAAAGTAAAAAAAATAATCAAATTTAATCACGAGATGGTTTGAAATTCTATGATACAGGGTTTGAATCACCAGAGGTTTGGTTTCTGATTGTCTGAACACTTCTGTTCAAATGTATTTCACTACTCCATAGTGCCCTCGTGCTCTCTTGCTCCAGGTCTGTCTCCTGCAAATATCTGGCCGAAAATTTTAGCAAAAATAGTGAAATAATGAAAAGTGTTTAGTATTTAAAGAATTATTTTATGAAATTAGATTTTCGAAAATATTTTTCCACCCATTTTTCAAATTGCCGCTTTTTTCACTTAAAGAAAATAGAGTTGCGTTTATTCGTTACCAGTGCAGAAGAGTTGTGAAGCACCGGTGTGTCTTAGTAATACAACGCACCAGTTCGTGTTATGATGATAAGCGCACCAGACTATATAAAGTTCTTTTTTTTTATGTAAGATCATAATAAAATAATGATAATTCTAAAGTACATGAATTTATTTTCATTATTTTCTAAACTTTATTATGTTACAAAAATTCGTATTATTCTAGATTTGTTATTTTACAATTACTTGCAAATTTACAAATTTAAATATTTTAATAAAATCATTTCACATTAATACAATTAAAATTTTACAAATATTTTACATACAATTACAATTACAATTACAATTTTACATTAATTTCACATACATGAATCACAATTAGAATTAGAATTACAAATTTTAATTTTACATACAATTACATTTACAATTTTTACATAGAATTACATTTACAATTACAATTACAATTTTACAAATATTTTACATACAATTCAATTAAATTACAATTACAAATACAATTACAATTTTAGAATTTTACATACAATTACATTTACAATTTTATATAAAATTACATTTACAATTACAATTACAATTTTAGAATTTTACATACAATTAGAATTAGAATTAGAATTTTACATTTTTTCATATATACAATTACAGTCATTTCACAATAAATTAAATATTACAATTACAATTAAAATTTTACATTAATAAATATTTTACATACAATTACAGTTAAAATTACAATTAGTACAAATACAAATACAATTTTACAATTTTACATACAATTAAAATTTCAATTTTAATTACAATCACGACATAATATTTAATAAATATCATAGTCATTTAATATTAAATTAACTAATAAACATCATCATGATCATGATAACCATCGTACAAACATCATATTCGACTAAAAAACACATTCAAACATCAACTTAACATTATATATTAACATCATCACAACACAAACATCAAATATACATCTCATGTCAAATAACTCATGCTATCACATATACACATCTATTTGCAAGCTAAACATTAAATGAACATATCTAACATGACCTAACAATATGCGCCACGTCATGATGATCACCAACATGTAAATTAAGTACAACTGCAACATGAACATAAAATACATGGACCATATATATATATATAACTGAATAATGTTAAAAATATACAACTGTAATATAAATGTCATGAATGAGTTGGTGGTAGTATAACAACATCAATAGCAGTGCAAGTGGAGGCCTGCTCAGTAAAGGGTGCAACCTCGACGGTCGATGGTTGAGCCTGCTCATGATCATGATCATTAGTACTGATGGATGCATCGATAGTTGGTGGTAGTACAACATCAATATAAGAAGTAGTATTGGAGGCATGCTCAGTCAATAGTGCAGCCTTGACGGTCGATGGTCCAGGCGCCTTCTCATCATCATGACTAGTAATGATGGATGCTGCAGCAAGCTGTTGAATGGACGTGGCTGATGGTCCAGCCTCATCTCCATGATGACTGCTGCTAGATGCTGCTAGTGGAGCCTCATGCTCATTAGGCATGGCGCGAGGTCCAGCTACGAACAATCCTCCTCAGTCGTGTAACAGTTGTCATAGCTCTTATGACATGTCGCATCAGGTCGTACATGTCACACGACATGCCTCTCCACATCCATAACAGCCTATCATCAGCTTGTATGTCTCTGTAATGAGCGGGCCTGATGCTCGCATCAACAATCAATGCACAGAGTTGGTTTCCCAACTCCATCCTATATCTAGTCTCAAGTCGACCGTGCCTAGCAAAAGGCAGTATCGGTGCACCATGAGCAGGATCATGTCTCTATTTTGCACCAACCTCATCCTGATCATGATCATCCTCGGCATCAGCCATGTCCTGATCGTCATCAGGATCCACACCTGGATCATGTGGTGGATCTGGCATCTCCTCGCCATCAAAAGAGCCAATTTCTGCAAAATATATACAAGTACACAACAATAATTAGACAATTTCATTACACAATTTAATAAAAACAAGTTAAATAACATGTTAGAATAAATATAAATAAAACAGTAATATTACCTCTATCATCTGGCGGCTCATCATCTGTGAAGAGGATGTTGGGACACCCTCGCTAATCTAATCCAGCATAAGGACATGGGACCATAATGAATGGATGCAGCCTGTCAACACTGGCTAGTAATTCAAATGCATCATGTGATATCCTGGCTAGAAACATAGTGTCTCCCCTCTTGGGCATCATCTGTCCCCACATGTGCATCCGAGCCTCAAACATCGGCCTACGAGGCTGTCAAACAAAACTAGGTCTCATCCTTGGAAACATCTCAAAAAATAAACAAAACAGCTCTGAAGCAAAAGGGAAGTTGACCCTCCCTTGTGCATGAGCACGACATCTATCTAAGGTCGTACAAAACTGCCGCAAAAAAATGGCAGACCACCTGACAAGTCATGGCTGCTGTAGTAAAGAATAAACATAATATAAAAGTGAGCAACTAATGTGTTGCCCATCACTGGTGTTGTGCGAAATGGTCGAAATGATAAGTGAGAGGCACTGCACATCCTGTCTACCAAATGCACCTATACGTAACTAACCTCTAGGTACCTGAAACTCTGAAGCAGACAGTACATGTGCTGCAATGTACCTCTGGGATTAAACTAACTAACTCCCTGCTACACAACCAGCTGGCATGTGTGGGAATGAGGGAAAATCCACCCCTCTCCTTGATAGTCCTGTAATAAAATAAATATCCTCCTTAGTGGGTGTGTACCACTGGTCAGGACCAACCTGGAAAGCCTTTCAGTGGGCATTCCACCTGCGGATAAGATATCTCAAAAACACACTATGGGCCTTTAGGGAAGTAGCCTCCTCATAGAACTTGAGGAGGCCTACCTGCCTAAGGATCCCCTAGGTATCTGTTGTAATAGGGTGAGGGTATGCATCTCTCTCCCTCTCTCAGGCCTCCCATTGGTGAATCATGTCATATTGTTCAGCCCGTTGTTGTTGTTGTTCCTCCTCTTCTCTCTGAATCATTGACATATTAAATATTTTTTTTTATTAAAACAGACATGTATTTAGGAATATACATATATTTTTTTTTCTGAAAAAAAAAAAAAAAAAAAAACTAGTCGATGCGCCACAAAAATAGTAACACACCGGTGGCGATGCAACTTAAGTTTGTAGCTGGTGTCGGTGCCCCTAATGAAATACAAGGCACCAACCTCAGTGCAGCTATCTATTTTTCAAGCACCGTTGACTATAGCTAAGTTCAGAATAGCGGTGCGCTAACTGAAATACATGCCCCGGAGCGTATAGTCATGTCAGCGCACCGACTTCATGACAATTACATAGTCGACAGTGTGGTCTTTTACCCGGCCGCATTTTTGACCCTCTCGAAATGCAGAATGCGGTGCTCTGACATACACCGGGGTGGATAATTCTATCAACACACCACACTGGCATTCCCATGGTCAACGGTGTGCCTGGCTAAATGAGCGCATCGCATTTTTTTTTTTTAATTTAAAATTATGTGAGGCACCTTTCGGAACCACCTCAGAAACGGTGCAAATACCATTAGCACCGACGGTATTGTGGCCTGTAAATTTTATAGACAGCATCGCTATCCGGTGCAAGCCAAATAGCTCAAGCGCATTGCGCGAATTTTTTTTTTTCTTTTATAATGGTTATTTTTAAGGTTATTTCAAATTATAATCCGCTAAAAGGCTTAATTATGGAAATATTAGAAAAATACATGTACATTTCACTGTCGAGGAGGCATATTGGCTGTAAAATTTGCAAAATAAAATTTGACCACCATTTTTCAAAATGCAAGCTGGATATTGGTGGCCAATGCAAAGCAGCAGTGCCTACAATGGGTGCAATGAGAGCACCAATGTCAGGGCGGCTCAGAGAAGGGGAAATGGCACCTGTGCATGAGAGCTCTGGAGCACTGAGGAAAGTGAAAAATGTGGTATTTTTTGCTGTAATTTTTTTTTATTTAACCCTGTTCTAGTGTGCCGGGTTTTATAGGTGCATTGGTACACTTGCTTAAAACCGCACCGGGTGGTGTCAGATTTGGCGCGTTTTTAATAATGCACCGGGGCAGTTCCCTAACACCACATCGGGATGTTTTAGTTTTTGCACGATGTTTTGATGATGCACCGAGGTGGAATATTCGTAACGCACCAGTGCAGAATAGTCTTGAAGCACCGGTTTTTTGGCCTTAATTTTTTTTTTATTTAATGTTATTCCAGTGCGTGAGTTTTATAGGCACATCTGTGCTCTTCGATAAGAACGCACCGAGAAGTTTCTTTTTTGGCGCGGTGTTTTATGATGCACCGGCACGAAAGAGTACTAAAGCACTGGTGTGTGACTGTAATAGGACACCCCGAGCGGGTGTGTACGTCGTGCACACTGTCCGGTGTGAAAATTTTTTATGCACACCAGTGCGTTCTATGGTAGAGCACGCACTGGTAATTGAGAGCTCAGGAGCACTGGAAAATGAAAAATCCGGGTTTTTTAGCATAATTTTTTTTTAATTTAACCCTTTACCGGTGCACGTGGTTTATAGGTGCACTGGTTATTTTTCTTACAAACGCACCAGTTGGTTTGTGTTTTGGCGCGTTGACTTATGATGCACCAATGTAGTTTCTTTCTACCGCACCGAGTGGTTTCAATTTTGGCGCGGTGTTTTATAATGCACCGGTGCGAAAGAGTTGGGACGCACCGGTGCTATAGAATAATATGACGCACCGGGCGGGTGTGTATAGAGTGCACGGTGTCTGGTATACCAATGTTTTTGTGTGCACCGGTGCTTTCGGTATTGCAAAGCACCGCGACGATGTTTAATGATAAGCGCACCGAGTAGAAAACATCCACAAAACCCTCCGCCCACCAACCTCCTCAAGTAACCTCCGCTAGAAACGGATGTATGGGGTATTTTTCTGTGGGGTTCCTCAAAAGCATCTGCTAGAGGGTCTTTTCCTTGTAGTGTGTCCTTGTCCATGTCATATCATAAAGAACCCTTGTTGGGATTTATTTTTCAAAAAATAAATTAATTTGATTATAAAGTGGGTCATTTAGGCCTCTTCCACCAAGTCGGCCTCAATCTGGATAATTCATCCTAAAATTGGGCATAAGAATCACTATATAAAGGCAATAACTCGACCTCATTTGTCACTCACTCACAAAAAATTTGATTTGCAATTTCTGGGGCCAGAAAAAGAGCGAATTTAAAGGTAGAAGAGGAAGAAGGATAGTGAAGGAGAAGAAGGTCTCTCACAAGCACAAGAAGTCAAATTTCTCTCTATTTTTTCCCACATGTGTGAAGCTGTGAAGCTACTGGAGTGGCCGAAATTCTGCAGTTGTTGGGGAGGTGGAAATTTTGAAGCTATTGGTGAAGCTCGGATGAAATTTATGGGTTAATGCTAGGCTGAAGCTGCTGGACAAGAAGAGACTATTGTAGGTTTTTGTATGTCAATGAAAATATGATTGGTGGAGGAGGAAGGTCTAGGTCTTGGTTGTCTCATTGTCATATGAATCTACTAAAGGAAGAGTTCTTGACTGGGTTTTCCTTTATATAGTGTTTTTTCCCTCTTTGTGTGCCTACATATGGTGTCCTTGATCTTCGTGTTTTGATTTTGGTAATTGTTTTATAAACTAATATAAAGGAAGAACACAAAAAAGAAAATAATAACTCAAAAAAATCAGAATTAGTTATCTGCAAAGAGAAAATATTTTTGCCTTTACGATTTTTCAACATAAAGCTGGAGCCATCATCAAAGTCTTCAGTTTTTTCTATGCCTCTAAGAGCACTAATGTATCCCTATTGGAAAAAAGTTACCAGCCATTTATTGGCGTTATAAATTCTCTGGTTCTCATAGGAGTATTAGATGCCCTCAGTTTCATTTTCACTTTCCTTGTCCCTGAAACAAATTGAAAATATTTAGGGGAGCTCTCTGGTGAGAACGATGAAGAGCAAGGAAACGAAATTAAACATTCTCAATCCACAAGCAGAAGTGAACCTATATGATTATTTGTACTTCTACCTTAACTATAATAATTTATATGCTTATTTGGACTTCTACTCTACATATATAACTATTAAATGTGCACTTTATCTTTCTGCGTGTCATAATTTATAGTTCCAATATGTATCATGTATGCTATTTTATAGGTTATATGTAAGTGTGATTGTTCGACAACATTTTTCAATTTGTTAGGTGGGAAAATATTTTCTTGTGCAAGAATAATAAGTTCATATGAATGTTATATGTTTGATGCTTTGAATTCCAATATCCATCATAAAATTATAGTCTTCATTCTTTAATCCCCATGAGATTTCATATTAGTTGGAGACTCTATGTACACATAATTATATGAACTAAATATTCACTAAAATTGGTGGAGCATAGATTAGGGTCTGTTGAACCAGAAAATCTTTAACACCAAGGCTGAAGTTGGATGAATTGGTTAAAGGAGAGTTTCTGAATGAAAATTCATAGTGTTCATTCAAATTACTTGCGATGGAATTTATGTTCATGTTATTATCTCTTCCAAAGTACTTCACATGAAGATCTACAACAATTTTTTGCAATCTCATCATTGTAATTCTTCTTTTGAGTATCACCAATGTCCATAAATGCCTTACTCTAAGGTGTTTAAGGTGTTCAAGATATGAAGGGATACTCCTTTAAAAAATAAAACAAAAAGTAAAACGCTTCATAGTTATATCATTTCGCCTTGATGGCCCGTATGTGGTTGGAAACATATAAATATGGTTAGTGGGCAATGCGCATGGAATCCTGGAATATTATTCTGAGCCAAGATAAAAGCTTCTTAACTGCTTATAACACAAACTGAGTGAAAGTACAAATTTATCTAGAATTAACTTTATATGACAAAATTACAGTGAAAAAGTTGAAAAATGGTACGATAGGCACTTCATTATTTCATTGATAGAGATAGCTTGATTAAGAATGATCAAAAATTCGATGTGAAGATGAAATTTTTTCTATGTTTAGGTTTTACAAATTCATTGACTTTCATGATCAAATGAGAAAGATGTTCCTTCTAGGTGATTTAATTCTAGAGAAATGTGTGACAAATGCTTGAAATTATTATATTATTACATAACGTTGTTTAACTTTTTTTCCCTCGCAATCCAATCTAATTTGCACTCTCAAATATTGAGTGTTTATTTTTTCGGGTGCAACTGAATAGCTATATATATATCATAGGTGGAAATCCCATCTCATATTTTTTATCAAATCTTGAGCATCACAATCCCATCTCATTTGTGTTGAAATTGTAGCAAGAAAATACTTCATTCGACTAGTGTCTTAGTCAAATGGAGAAAAAATGAATTTCCACATCAGTAGATGACTTGGATTACAGTTAGCGAGAATGAAATGGCCTTATCTACTATTTAAGTCAGTAAATTTGAATTCGTAGGCTAGAAGTAGAGTTGTGCATGAGTTTATTTCCAAGATCTAGGAATATATTTGAGTTATTGTTAGTTGAACTTAGTTAATTAATCAGCTCTAGTCATTAGTTGAGTCAGTTGAATGTCACTTGAGTAGTTATGATTGTTGTTAACTCACTCATCTCTCATTTAACTAGCCAATCAAATAAAAATATACCCAGTCATACATGGAATTCGAATTTCTTAGTTGAGTGGATATAAAAGACACATTTGTATTTATAATTGTATACTATTAAGTGTACAATTCTTTTGCACTGAGTAGCTAACCGATTCCCCTTGGATTTGCACAAGGAAATAGGTATTTTCCTTATTTTTAGGAGCTTGATTCCTCTAGGACTGCAAAAGGAATTATAAGGTTGGTTGAATCTTAAAATTTTTAAGTGTTGGCCAGAGAATATTAGGAGAACAATTTCACAATGTAGGGTGTGTTTCAGAGTTGAAGAAAGACATTGTAATTGTTTCTCCTTCTCATCTGAATTAATTTAAAGCAATCATCCCGTTTATATATATTTTTTTATGATCCTATATTAGACTCTATATATTCTATTTATAATCCTAGATTAGGCTCTTCCAATAAGAGCCTTGTAAAGATCATCAAGAAATTACTAGAAGATAACAAAAAGACTTGGAACAAGAAGTTAGTCAATGCCTTATGGGCAAATAGACTTACCACCAAAAAATATATTGGTACATCCCCTTATCAGATTGTATATGGAATGGATGTTGTATTTCCATCTTCCTTAGGAGTACCAGTAATGAAGATAATCCAAGAATTACAAGTTGAGACAAATGACATTCAAAGAAGGATTAATCAAACCATTCACTTGCAGCAAACAAGAGAAGAGTTTTATCTTAAGTCTTAAGTTATCCAAGATAAGATAAAGAAAAATTTTGACAAAAAGAGTAAAGAAGATGATTTCTACATTGGTGACAAAGTGTTAAAATGGGATTCAAGAAGAGAAGAAAAAGGTAAACATGGAAAATTTTATTTTCTATAGAAAGGACCTTATGTTATTTATGGTTACAGATGTAACAATGCTTTCTTTTTGAAAGAAATGGATGGATCAGATCTACTAGGTGGACCTATCAATGGCACAATTCTGAAGCACTACTACTCTTCAGAAATAACCAATAGTTAATTTTTGTTTACTTTATCCATTGTATATAAAAATTGAAGATTTTAGATTGGATTGGATGTTTTCCTAACAAAGTTGAAGCCCAGAGAGAAGGCCCTAAGCTTTGTGAGGTAAAATATCATAAGTATGAAATAACTACAGAGACTAGAATAACCCTTACAAGGTTAGCTAAGTCAAAATTCAAAGGCTACAAGTCTTAAAGTTCTTGACATTTCACCAAGAAATGCCATCCCCATGTGGAGCCACTGTTAGGGTCCTATAATAATAGGGTTCATAATTTTTGAATTGACTATGATTAGTCTTGTAAATATGTACATACCTTACTTTCTGCAAGTTGTTTTCCCATATTTGAAAATAATAAAAAATGAAAAGAGGTTAAAAGTCCTAAAAAAAAGATCAAAGGACTTGAAAAGAAAAGATAAAAAAGAATAAAAAATGGACCCCAAAAGAAAAAAGAGATAAAAATAAGACATTAAAGTGAGCAAGTTAAAATGCCACTACTATTTACTTTTACTGCAAAAATAATAATTATGTGCAGATTGTTCAAAATGTCATAATCCATGATCAGTTAAATAGTTTAATCTTAACTTTTCATGCTTTGAATTTCATATTTTATATAGAGAATAAAGATATGTCAAACAGTTTAAACTTGACAAATCAGTAGATAGTTAAAGAATAAATGAGGATCTCAATAGTTTAATCTGAGCCATCGGATGAAATAAGGTTAGAATTAGATAGTTTTATGCTTTAAAAGAAAAATGGATTTAGGGTTGCAAGCTTAAATGCATCCATTCAAATGAAGTAAAAAATGTTAGAATAATGATTGGTAGGTAGAAAGTAGTTGTGCAAGGCATGTAATAAAGCATCATCTGGAAAATTACTAATTTCCCCTCCCCCACAATGATCCAATATTCAAAAACTTCAATTAAAGAGGCCCAGAGCATTTCTCTGACTTCTGTTGGGACTGGACCCAAGGCTTAATGACTGATTGGTAAAAGTATTGAATTCCCTTTATGAAAACCCATTTCCTCGGCATATTCACCCTCTTCCAAAAATATAATCCCTTTTCCTAAGTAAAACACCTTTTTTCTTAGAAAAAAGTAAAATCCCCTCTTAATTAATTTCACTTCATCCAAAAAACACTCAAAAACCCATAAAATACAATTTATCCTAAGTATTATGTGTAAATATTAAAATGGGATCATTATTATGCTCAAATGCCTATTTTAAACTTTACTTAGTTTATTTTTTGTATTTTCATTCATTCTCATTCATTTCATATTATTTTTTTAACATATTGTATTAAAACCTTTTAAACTACCCTTTCCAGTATATATATTAAATAATTTTATTTAAATATCCCAAACCTACTTATTTAATTTTAACCTATGGTCTAAAAATACCCACGTGAAATAATTTTTCCCATTCCCTCTAGGTTAAAAACATATACATTATAATAAAACTCGCCCCAATTGTTATAAATCACATGTTAAACCCTCATTTGTTATGTAAATACATAACCCGCCTATCATAATAAAACATTAGTTTTACATTAAAAACATATGTTTTAAATGTTAAAACTAACCTCGACATATATAAATACATGGGCCCCACGCCCCCATCATGCTGAGAAACTCTTTAAACTAATCTCCACCATTCGCACTCATATCTCCAGATCCGATGATCCAAATGCCATATCGCATTTTCAATAGCGATAACATTAATCAATTTTTATTTTGCGAAATGGGTGGTTTGGCTATACTCTCTCCCCTCTGTTATCACTCAAAAAATTCATAACATAATTTTGACGAGATTACTTAGGTTCATGAGTCAAAATAGGGTTTTAGGAGTCAATTTAGGATTTGATCAAGGGTAGTTTTTAGATTTTTATATTTTAAAGTCCATCATTAGGTTATGATAAAGTCTTCTTTAAGTCCCTTCATGTCAAATATCCATCATTTTCATTTGTGGGTCATTTCCTAAAAATTTCGTGACAAAATTGTTCAATTAGCCAAGAAACCTCGTTTTCGTAGCACCACTAGTTCAAAAAAGTTGATTTGCGCTACGAAAGCGCTAATAGTTTCGTAGCACAAATAGGAAAAAATACATTGCAGGAGCTACGAAAGCACGATTTCTAAATTGTCTTGTCATCTGAGCTGGAAATGGTCAGAAACCGTTGGGAAATGGTAAGTTAGTGGCATGATGAGTCAGTTAGTGATGAAATTCAATGTACTTACCCATGTTGCAGTCATCATTGTCATGATAGGGTATGAATGAGCCATCGTTTTCAGTTATGAGAATACTTTTAGATTTCAGATTCTTTCCTAATTAGTCATTCTCATTCCTTTTTCCTCCATATGTAACATCTGAACTTTGAAGCATTATTATTATATCTAGCCAAACTTGTGGATGGTTCTTTCAAAGAATTTACTACATCCATATCAAGCGAGGCAGAAAGGTTTTCTGAAGAATTATGGCAAAGGAAAAAAAATACACAGAGGAGGTTATGGAAGACTTAAAGACTAGGTAAAGGATTTACAAGAGTAGTTTGAAATGATTCATGATGAACTACAGAGAAAAGGCATGAAAATGACAGTGGTTGAAAAACCAATAGGCCAACCAATTGTAAATGAAGAAGAAATACCTCAAGGAGCCTAAAATCTAGTTGGTTTATGATTAATGGATGATGAAGACATATTGACCACAAATTTTTCCAATTACAGATTTCAATTTTCAAATTTGTACAAAAAATCTGCATCTACAGCAGTTTCGTAGCTCCTTTCATAGCACATCCAGTGTAAAAAAGGCAGAAAGTGCTACAAAAACACTGAAAGTTATGAAGCAAAAACTCTGTTTTCTGGTTTTGAGTAGTCAACTTCAAAGGAGTTTTCTGAGTAGAAAAATGTATTTTAAGAAAATGAGAGAGGTTATCTTCACACACATGTCAAATAACAATAAATTCTCTCACTTTTATCACATGTATTATTAGTTGGGAGATACAAGGCTTTCTTTGAAGCCCTATTTTCAGAAAACAGAGTTTTCCTGTTTTACACATGTTTTTCAAAGGCCATTTTTGGACATTAAGGGATGTGTTTTAAAAAAAAAAAAAAATTATTATTCAAGACATAATGGCCTACAAAAACCTCCTTCATTTTCTCAAACTACATCATGGATTAGGAGATATAGGCTCTGTATCAAGACCTATTTTTCAGGAAAAAAAAAAGGAGAAATCTGCAAAAAGTTAAGAAGTTATGAAGGAGAAAGCTAAAATGAAGTTGGTTTATGGTTGATATGGTTTTTTAAATGATGGAGACAGGTATATTTGGAGTTTTGGGCATAAATACAGATGACACTTTGAAATTTTTTGACAAAACTGCACACTCAGCAGTTTCGTAGTGCATTTAGTGTACAAAAGCATAAAAGCGCTACGAAACTATTGTAGCTGCCTTTTCTGCTCTTTTTTATCAGTTTTCAAGGGGTTGAAGAACGATTTAGGAGCTGAAATTGTTGTAAAATACATGTTAAGTTTTTTAAGAATAAAGGTTGAAATGGCAACATTACAAAGGGCACTACGAAACTGCTGTGTTTTTGTAGCGCAAGATATTACAGCCTTTTTGAACAAGTTCAGAAGTGGTTTTGGACAGCTAGAAGCTAGGGATGAGTGATGAGACATGTTGAGATAATCTCCAATAGCTATGGACCATGAAATAAAGTTTAAATGATGGTCAGAATGCTTAAAGAAGGAAAATAATCTTATGCCTGAAAAACAGGCTTTGGTTTCCTACTTTTATGGAGGTCAGTAAAGTGGTCATGAAGAGCTAAAGCCCATCATCCAAATTCGACCATGTGTTGATACACTTGGAAAATTATGTAATTTAATTTAGATAAGGTTGTTATAGATAGTGATAAGGAGTTCGCGTCCTATTTGTAATAGGATTGTTTAGTAGATTAGGTGTCTTTTTGTAACAAATTCCATGTCTTATGGTTATGCAAGGTGTCAAGATTTAGAAATTTGATGTATCTAGCCTAAGATGAGATCATATCATGTTGTAAATTGTCTATTAAAGACCAAGAAGTCGAATTTGTGAGGGGTTGGACATTTTTTAGCAAAAGATTGTGCTTATTGTAATTGACTGGTTTTCAGCTAATACAGAGAGTTTCTACTTAACCAACTTGGGATTCAAAAGGAGTTTTGGTGCGTTTCTATTCTATTTTCATCTCTTATTATCCTATTATTATCTCTTATTATCGAATAAAAACAACATGTTTGACATTTGAAAAGAATTTTCTTAGAAATTAAACTTATGAAGCCCATTTACCCACAGAAATACCTGTAGTTTCCTACAAAGAATGAATTAGTTGTAAAAATATGATAAACCCTAGTTTCGATACTACAATCTGTTTTAAAAATCAAAATTGAAGTAGCTTAGCTTTTGCAGACCTTGAAAAGACTCCTAATCTATTGAGAAACCCTTTGAAAATTATCCCAATCTTTTGTGCCCAATTTCAACCATTTTTAGTTCGGATTATCCAAAAAAGAAGAGAAAACCCTTGTTTTATCATTTCTTGAACCTATAAGAGTTTGAATATCAATTCTAAAGCCAAATTTAAAGGTTTAAAACCAAAATAAATCCAGTTTATAGCTTTTCTATTCCATAGACCTCTGTTAAACCAAAAACCCTTATGTAAACAGTTTAAGCTTACAGAAGAGTACACAAAAAGCCAAAATACAGAGTTTCAAGCACCCAGAAGGTCTAAAAATGTCAAAATCAAACCCAGCAATGACTTCCAAAAACATAATTGTTGTAAATCCTCTACAACCTCCTGTTGTAGAAATTGAACATACACCCTTAGCAGATGTGGATTACAAAATAGTTGATCTAGTGATAGAATTTAATCTTTTAGAAATCCACTGTTGGAGTCTTGAAAAATCATTAGATCAGGGAGATGAAGTCCAGATTTGGGAGTCAAATCTACCCAAGTATGTAGTTCCACTCGCTCTTCAGTGTACAGAAGTTATTAGGTTGTGGCAATCCTATTATTCACCTGAAAAAAGAGCCATTGTTAATGCAAATAAAGAATCATTGTTCACAATTACTGTTGAGTCAATAAACCTAATGCTACAACTCAAACCAAAACCCAATGCAATTCCTTTATCCATAGAAGAACTCACAAAGCTTTACATTAGTCTGGAATTTCCTAAAAGGTTTCATATCTTCCAAAATTTCATGCCTACCTATGTTGAAATCCCAAAACTAAACCCTCCTTATTCTACTTCCAAATTTCCTTAAGGGTCAAGGCATGTCATCTCTATGTTATCCTTCATCCTAGGTTATTTTACTAATGAGCATACAGATGATTCAATTCTAGGTTTCCTATCCACTTTTGTACCAGGTCAACCTCCTTCTGTTATCTACAATTATGTTGAATACATAGCTGATAATATCCATGATCAACCTGTGAAATTGCCAACTGAAGGAGTATTTAGATATACTTCCTTTCTTTTTCATATGTTCCTATATTTTCAAGCAGACAAATTCCCAATAACACTTCAGAATCTTGATGTAGAAGGGAACCCACTCTCAGTCATCTTTTGGACTTCTTTGATCAGAAAAGAGTCCACAGAGTTCAGTTATGCATATTTTATAGATTCCTTTGTTCATCCATTGATAAACATGTTGACAAACAGTGTACAAACAAGATTTAATGATGAGATAAATAAATTATTACAGCTATCAGAGAAAACTAGAACTGGATATTGGTACTTATATCATAACCATGTAGAGATCAGAGTTTTTGGGTTAAATCTTTTACCCTATAAACTACCTAAGTATGTGCCAATGAGATTTTTTACCTTGGAGTACATCAGGAAAATACTAAATTCAAATTCTGTTAACTTCTTAGCTGCCAAGAAGAAGACTCAATTCAAGTTGAAGAATCAGATAGGCCCCTTCATTTGTAATCACAGAGATGCAGGTACAAAGGCAGCAAAACAATTGTTGGAATACAAATTTGAATTCAGTTTCTTATGGAATCATGATCCTTGGGGAATACTTAGCAAAATGAGGGTGAAATGAAAATTGACACCTTATATACATGATAAAAGGCTAGAGATTGAACAGTTTTCTAATCAATCAGAGTGGCTAGAAAATACCTTGATAGAAGCAGTAAGACATGGTGATACTAGTCAAACCTTAAAAATTGTAAATCAAGAAGATAAAGCTACTAAGAGAATCAGGGAAGAAGGTAACTACACTACTGAAACAACAACTGAGACTAGGTTTAAACTCATATATAATAAAAATCCTAAGCTCAATCCAGTTGATAAAAAAAAGAGACCATAGAAGTGGAAGATACAGATGTTCCAGAGGCAAAGACAGATGCTGCTACAGTCATTATAAATGAGCCAGCCACAGAGATTCTAAATGAAGAGCATCTTGATACTTCAAATACACAGGTAATAGAGAAGCAGCAGAGTATGGAAGCATCCTCCTCACAACTAGCAAAGGACAAATATATTGACATTAGAGAGAAATACAAGTAGATAAAGGCCAAGAATGATATTTATTCTTTGTATTTAAAACAAACACCAGGGATCCAGAATATACTTCTGTCAGTTTTTTATTATTCAAATAAGAATTTGATTATGTCAGTGCTTCAACCAACAGTTAAGACTCCCAAAACAGTGGCAGATTACAAAAAATTTGACCTTGAAGTGCCTACAGAAAGTACCTATGCATTAGATCAAATTGAGTTTCACAGACAAACTTCTGAGATGCTTTATTCTACCATTACTACAAAGGAAATGAGTGCCTAAAAGCTCCAGAATACAATAATAAATATGAGAGATAAAATGAAGGTTGAAAAGGCTTCATCATATGCTAAAGATCTTAGGATTAAGTCTTTAGAAGAATTGGTTATTCAATTAGGATATGATCCTGCTAATGTGAAATTTGCAAAAGAGTTGGTGAAGAAAAAGAATGTTGACATTGCAGCACTTAGGAAACAACTAAAGATTCCACCAACAAAACATCCACGGGCCAAGGAAATTGTGCAAGAGGAAAGCCAAAAATATGATATGATGAACTTGATTTTACAATTGACAGCTCAGATTAAAGAAATGGAAATCCAAATGGACAAGCTTGTCCATGAAAGAGAAACTACAAAAGCACAAGAAGTTCCTACAATAATTCCCATGGCAACTATAGTTGTCCCTTCAACACTGGCAGAGGAATTGGCACCAAAAGTACCACTGACAACAGCTGTGCCAGTGACATATTCTACTACCTCAGCTATAGAGTCATCTACATCAACAGTGCAGCCAACAGATGAAGCCAACAAGCTTATAAAAGCCATGGAGGAAATGTCACTTCAAACCAATGAAATCAATAGGTTGAAGAAAATTATTGAAAATCTGGAAGACACTAAGAAGCTGGCCCAAATTAATGCCAAAACTTAGGAACAAAGGGCTAACAGGTTGAATGTTGAATTGAAGAACTTATAAAAGTATTTGACTTTGAAAGAGCCAATGTCCTATGTGAAGAATCAATTATGGACCAAAATCATTGAATCCATCAATGATGTTTGGCCATCAATACAGGTAATTTATGAGCAAAAGGATTTGCTAAAGGCAGCTCAAGAAGAGATTCAAAAAACAAAGGATGAACTAGGTGCAAAACCCGAAGAGGCCCTAGAACTAATCAAGTTTCTCAAAAGTAAGAATAAACAATAATTGGAGGAGATAGAAATTACTAACAGAACAAAGACAATCCTTGAGATAAGAAAAGTAATTTCTAAGAAAATTTTGATGAAACAACTAGAAGAAAAATGTGGAAACATGAACATAGCCATAACCAAATTTATGGTTAAATTTAAGATCTTAAGGCAAAAAGGTTTGCCAAATATCCTTGTTCTTAATGATAAACTCATGCCACAAGAATATTACAACAAGAAGATCAGAGATTATACAAAAGAGCAGGTAAATAAATCAGAAGGACAAGGAATTCCTACAGGAAAGGTTTTACATAAAAGTTTTTAAGACTTGTATTATCTACAGCATGAGATAAAACACTTATTTATAGTCAAACCAAAATTTTCCAAATACATAGAAGCATATGAGAACTTCAGGAAGTTGAAAAATACCAAAATCCCCGATGAAGGATTTTGGGAAAAACTCACTGACTTACTGTAAAATTCAAATTGCAAAGAAAAGGATAAAAACAGTTTGTTGATTTTACACAATCAAAACAAAAAATTATAGCAGTAAGGCAGTTGAAATAGTCATTAAAGTGTATCAGAGGTAAAGAGAATCTAATTTAAGAGTATCAGATAAGAAGATAATATTTCAAAAACAAACTTGAAATATCTTGTGCCAGTGTTGGAGACAACAAGGCAGCCAACTGCACCCAATCCAAAACATCACTTCTATTTTATTTGGATAAATAGGACAGCTTGCTAAGTTTTTAAGTAGCTGTTACTATTTTGTTGTAAAAGATATTTTAATTTCCTTACAAAAATCCTATGACCATTCTAGGATATTTTGTAAACATTTTTGTATATATACTTCATCTTTTGAAGTATTATTGTGGAATAAATTGTTGAAGATTTCTATAGTCAATATTTATGTACCTGAAGGCTTTTTGTAGCAAGTTCAAGTAGCAAACTGGATCAAATCATCTAGCATCGTATTTCAGGATTCATGTGATGAGCCATTGAAATGAAGTACTTTCTACTGTCTTTTTTTATCTTCTTATGTTTTACATGCATCCATAGATGTGTTCTAAATTTGAATGATAAATCAGGAATATTATTACAGGATTTGTTAAAAGCACCCTGTCTTTAACTGTTTATCATTTCTATGTTTTCTGTTGATTTCCAGAGTAGGGAACCCTTAATTGCTCCCTCTTTCAAATGACCTTTTTCTACTCCTTCCTTATCTAGATCAAAGAATCCTTAATTTCTCTTTATCCCGATCAAACCACTTCACCAATCAGCCTTCCAAGATCTTCATTGACTTGTCTATCTTGCCCTAAAAATATTTGACTTTTTGACCTTGATCCTAGTCCTGTCTGCTTGACATTTGACTCCTTAGCCCAACGGACAAATAGATCTATCACTATCCATCTAATTAAGTGATTTTTTCTCAAAAAACCAAACCAAACCAAACCAATTTGCACATCATAACTGGCCTAATATCATATAATTAAAACAAAGTTAAATATTATGGAGACATCCCTCTCTGATCCCTAGGAAGGCTAGATGCTAGAGTTTAAAATTTGGTATGTGGTTACCTGTAATATTCTTAGACTTTAAATCAAAATCTCACAACTTAAGAAATATTAGAGTGATAACACATAGCGTGGGTTATCTTTGCTCCAAATGACGAGTTAGTGAGTCTACAAGGGATTTGTATATGTCGCTCCACCAACAACATTGCTAAGTATAACACAATGATAGAGCTAATTTCTGATGCTATTTCACATGGTATTTGTCATTTAGTCATCAGACTTGAATCACAACTTGTAGTAGTACAATTGGATAATTTTTGTTCAGCCACGAGTTCCACCATTCTTCGCATATTCTTAAGGGTTCACCTTCTAGAAGGACATTTTGATTTTTTCCAATATTAACATATTTCTAAAAATCTAAATACACCGGTGGATGCACTAGCTAATCATGTTTTAGATAGACATTTGCAACGAATGTAAATTAAGTTTTAATACACATCACATCAATTGAAAGTAACAACAGGAACATAGAAACATTAAAGATATATATATATATATATATATATATATATATATTGGTTTTAAAAAATTTGTGCTTGAGACACATATGGCCACATGACCTATATCAAAAAATATATGCAAATAAGACTATGAACCTCAACGGACAAATAGTGCTCATGATAATGTGCTATTGCATGAGCCACCTTGCGCAATAGTTGACCAATATGGCTAGGCACTATTAATGTGCTCCAATGAAGTCACATAGGGATATGATCAACCACGGTCTCATCAATCTTGTGTATTAACCCCTCCATAGGCATTCCACCTCTTCAAGGGTCTCTGCTACATCGAGATCTTGTAGTGCATCCCAAACTACTACAGCAATCGGTGTTGGTACTACAACCTCCTATGGATCTCTTGCATAACGGAGATATGAAACTCCTAGAGGTCAAACAGGCCCAACATCTGCATGGACAAATCAATAATTTAGTCTTAGAAACATCAAAAAACAAAAAAAAAAGTTATAAAACTTCATAAAAACTTTTAAAAATGGTTAAAATTTCTTACCCATAACACCCCATTTCTCACCCTTAGGAAGGATGAGCTTAGGGTCATCACAGAAATCAACCCCTACATACGAATAATCATAAATCATAATGAACTATCTAAGAAACTACCTAAAAAAGTCTGGTGTGAAGTTGATCGCCAATAGACCTACATGACGAGACATAAGGTCTATCCACCTCCTCTTCCAAGTAACCTTTGGATCGATCGGCTCGAGCTTGATATGCTAAGGATGTAATAATGGAATCTGTTCTAGAGCAATATAAATCAAAATTGAACCATAGCCAAAGTTTTTTATTTTTCCCTCTTTTTCTTTGGTTAGTTGTTCCCTCATGTTAACCAATACCCCCTCACTCGAGTTGAATAATTTTGGTTCCAAACACTCTAAACCATACTGCATGTATGATCTACTAGATACATGAAGTGTTGCACTACCAACCAATCTGGAAATTATAAATAGGATTTTTCTTAGAGGAAAACAGGTCACATCTCTAATGCTAATATTCCCATCTCTAGCTGGTTGGTATCAGTGTATACAATAAGTGGTAATGTAATCTTTCACTGTTTCTCCACCTGTTCTCCTACCTAGGAGAGATGGGGGAGCCTATCATGGGTAAACCTATCAGAAAGTATGTATCTTCCACTTTTATCTCGAGTAGATGTTCCCATAACCTGAATGCTTGTGATTTCACATCCCATGAATGAACAAATAACTCAAGTAGTTTCATTTTTTTCTCATCCCAGGTAACCAGAATAATTTCAATAGTACACAATATATAAGTGCTTGAATGGTGGTAGGATCACTTGCTGCATTCAAGTCCCATTATTCATGTTCCCTTTCTCTCCAAAAAAATCCATTTTGTGCTAATGAGGATCTGAGACATCAAAAAAAGACTCATTAAGATCCTTTTCATCAAAAAAACTTGAAATTTTTTTAGGAAAAAAAACATTTTTTTCTTGAAAATTACACCCAATGTTGCCACAGAAGGTAAGACAGAGCTTTACACCCCTTCCTGCAGTGTATTTACACCTAGGTGTAACACTCCTTTCAACAAGGATAACTTGCGTTGGTCCTAGAGCGAATTTTAAAACCCCATGGCTCTAAAAAATATACAAAAGTTGCATGAAATCACAAAATGGAACCATGAATTTAAGGGGAAAGGTATTAGCTCCTACCTAGAAGTGAAAATTCTTGAAACAATACACCATATTGGTTGCAATCAGCTGCAGAAGATCGAGGGAAAAAGGGCTCAAAACTCTCACTATTGAAGGTAAATGTGAAATGGTAAAAATGAATAATCATCTTCATTACTTATAGTCGTTTTTCCATTATTTAATCATATTTAATGTTTTGGCCTAGTAATCATTCACTTTTATTATGAAACATGTATGTTTCATCCTTTTTGTGATGTTTTGAGCAGGGCGACAACTATTTACCAAATTTTGTCATATTTTCATAGATCATTTTAACCGAGTACACTTTATCAGTTTTTCAGAATCCATAAACTCACAAAAAGGAACCCCTTCGAGTCCTCTTTCAGATATTTTTAGACTCCCAAAATATGAAAATATTGCCAAGAATTTGTCTTTTCAAAATCATTAAATTAAATGAAAAGACGTATATTCAGTATAAGTTTAACCCTTTTCCAAACTCAAATAGAATGTTTACGAAAAAGGAATACCTTAGTCAAACATGGCTAAGAGGTTCTCTTGGGCATTGTTTCTGCCTTTTTAGAATCAAGGGACTATCTACGAAAAGAAACATTTGGATTTTTTTTTTCTCCTCTTTTTAAAACTCTCTAAACATGAAAAATATGTCCAGTTTTACCTTTGATGGACTCATTAAAAAATCAAACAACGATGGAATTGTCAAACATGACAAGATTGAACCTCTCCTTCTCAGGGTTTTTTAAACATACTCGGAGAGATTCATCTAAAGGATACAGATCAAGCATATGTTATCATCCTTAAGCTTGTTAAAAAATAAAGAGGTACTGACTAGTATGGTTGGGGAAATTGGGAAAAAATGGTACTCCATTTTTGCTAATGGCACCAAGTCTCTCTTGAACACAACGCTCTTCCACTTCATATCCATGGCTATTGGGTAGGGTAATATACTTGTCTTTGGTTCATCATACCATTTTCAAAGCCTCCATTTTTTGTTTTTGGGTCAATGCTGCCAACTCCATTCAGTTTCGCCTATGTGTTCAAGAGAAGTCATATCTGCTACAATACTATGAAGCCTTAATTCCATTCTTCCATTACTTATCCACTTCCATTTCATCATCGTTCTATCTCAATTCATGATACCCATTTCATGTCATTGATGGGGGATACATCAAGTGCCTCCTATGACGAGTTGCTTCCTGTCGACATCAACTCATTATCCAAGAAGTTGTCTTAGAAAAAACCCTTCGATACCTTGGAGCTTGCATACATCAATGGAAAGTTTCCTCGCTCTCAGTGACATGTTTACATCATTGGGCATCGATAGAAATATTTTTTGTGGTGTTCGACTTCAACTCATTTATTCACACCATACGGATTGTACTACATTGCCTTGAGATCCATTAACACCATCGATGATTTCTCTCACATCCGTTAATGAATTACATCAATTATCGGTAATCATATGGTGTCTACCATGTTCGACTCCAACTCATTGATTCACATGGTTAGAATCGTACATTTGGATGGTCATATGAATGAGATAGAAGACCCCATATTTAGTTTCATCCATCTGGGCTCCGATTTTAGGATTAATGCAAGATCACAATGTATGATGGTTATGGGCATATAAACATGCATCTAGTCATGGGTCTACCATTTGTCATCAATGGACGTGTTTTTTTATCATTTTACATGTAATGTTTTCTTATGTGCTAAGTATGGGTATGCCTCCCTCAGAAGAAAGATATCATGATGTAAATTTATTGTAACGTAATATGATCTTGCCGGTTGTTCTTGATATTGACTTGTTACAAAGTAAAGAAGTTCAGTCATCAGTCATGATCTCTGACTTTGCACTTTAGGGGGAAAACTGTTATAGGCCATTTTGTCACATCTGGTCAGTCGACCTGTAAACTGGATCAATCAACACCCTTTCACCCCTTAACATCATCATTTCACAAATACCTAAGCATGACTCTCCTTAATCCCAGAGTTTCTACCTAAAATAACCTTGAATCAACCTCTTAAAGCACCAGTGCATTCTATATGCCTATGGACCCATGTTCACCAACAGGATGCTCCATGCTGGGCAAGGTTGATTAGCTATAGGTTGCTCCATGTTACGGTGTGTTGGCTCTAAAAATTAGGGAAAAAGAGGGATAATCCCGAAGCCTCTATTTGTAGAAGCTTCCAGGATTTGTTATATCTATTTACCTTAGATAAAAATATTGAATCTTATCCTAGCTCTCCTTGTATTTTTCATCCCTTACCCTTTGATCCCATCCTCCCATCAAGAGTGTGTCTCAAAGCCTATATGGGTAAATGGATAAGAACTCCCAAATTACCCTCCTATTCTATATATTTGTGGCCATATACAAGCTAGGGGTTAGATTTTGGAGATAGAACTCTACCCTCATGCCGCTAGAGTGAAATGTTATAATTCCATGCATTAGGGTGATTAGAGGTTCACTTTTTGGCAAAGAAGAAACAAGTCAACTTGGAGGAGCTCCTCTACAAGATCAAATCCTATTTATGGTTGTAACTCCTTCCATTTATATTAATGCAAAAATTTATTGTTTTCCTATATATTATATTGTGATTTCATGTATTTCTATGCCATTTTTATTCATTGAATGATGTATTTAGATGATGCTACATAGATATCGTAGATCATTGGCTTGTGTTTTCTAATTGTGTAGGTTCTAATTATAGCAACATGAGCTAGAATTGGAGCTTTAAAACCAACAAAGGAGAGAAAAATATGACATATCACAGTTAGGTTTCATCCCATTATCTATTTACTTTAGGGGAAACAATAACTTCTTTGTCTTTTTTTTTTCTAGGCCAGGACACCCAGTCTAGGGAAGATACTTTTGTCTGCAATCGTAGATTATGTATAACAGGTATAAAAAATGTTAATGAAAAATGGATACCTGCAATATCTAGTGAAATTAGGGGTTTTTTTAATTGGGAAGGTGTATTGGGTTTGTATTGGTAGGGGGTTAAATAATGTGACTTTTAGAGGTATTTTCCAATATCTAGCCAAATTAGGGGTATTGTTTAGTATGTCATGAACGTGCGTGATATGTTAGAGGTTCATTGAGTGAAGCCAATGTGCCTCAAGTTGAGGCACATTACTATTCCTTTGACTTTGAGCACCTTGAACTTTCATATTTCCTTTATTCTTGGTGCTAATTTCCATATATAGTAACTTTGATACCATCTTATTATTTATGTCTTGCATATGCATCAAACATATAAGCCTAAAAATGTATACTACATGCATAACTGATGTATAATAATAGAAACATATTATGTGTCATATTCATTAAAAAAACAATAGAAAGTAATAAATACAAATTACAAATAAAGGCATACACAATATAAGAACACTTATCTTTGAAAAATCAGCAACTGGCTACTGACTAAACAGCTCCTCCAATCCATAGGAATTGATGATATTGTCTCTCAATAGTAGGTCACCCGTAAGGTAGGGCTATGACACCATAATGGATAACAAGAAAACTCTATCTCTAAGCTTGAATCCTCTGGTTACAAAAAGTTATCACTCATTCAACCATCATAATCATAATCTCTCTTTCACCCATTAGTTTGTACAACCCAAAAATAGATTCTATTCTCTCAAACTAAAATCCCTTAGGCTATCTCACCTCTTCCTAGTTTCTAGTGTATGATGGCCAAGAAAATCCTTATTATTGGATACTGAGGATGTCTAATGGCACATTATACATCTATTTACAACACAATTCAAATTACATTCCAAGCTTCACACTCTCTCGTTTTCCTTGAGTCCAAAAAAAACAAAATTTGGAACAACCATTTGAGTGTGAAAGAATGAGCACAAAATTTCCCTTAAATCATAAAACCAAATATTTTTTATGCATGCTTCCAACTTGACACTTGGAATTAGGAGAACTCCTCCCAGCTACCCTCACACATCCTAGTGTTTATTTTTCCTTTTTATGAACTATGGAAAGTGTTCTCTGGATAATGATAAAATAATATTATTCATCGCTTTGGCCCCTATCTCCCTTATCTCCATCTCATTTCAGTCCACATATCATGTAGCTATAATGTATTTTATTGATAATATTATGTACATAAGTTATAATATATATTTTGTCCCTCGATCATATCATCTAGCTCACCAACTTAAATACATGTACAGGTATTATACAAAATTAATGATCTTATATTACCCTCTATGTTATTTTTTCACTATCCTCAATGCACATTATTACATAAGGGTCATTTCATATAAAATTTATATAGCAAAAATATCAAATAATTGTCGGTATTCCACTTGCATAGCATACTTCAACTCTCATGTCACATCCTTAGGTTTGTAGTAGCTCCAATAAAGCTTTATCTACCCAATGGCCTTGTTCTAGATCATCTTGACTTCCCAATCTAAGCTACACATTGGATTTACCTAAAAATCCCTTTCAAGCTATACCTAAATAATATTCCAATCAATGACATGGTTAGGATATAAATATAATTTTTCAAAAATGAGACATGAAACACATTATGCACATGCATAGATGTAGGAAATGCAAGATCATATGTGGTTGCCCCTTTTCTACCCAATATCTTGAATGAACCACAAAATCTAGCAACCAACTTGCTATAGCTCTTAAACTTCAATGAGATCCTCTTTGGCCTCACTTTCAAAAATCACATGGTCATTCACTTGAAATTATTTGGTTACTATACCCTTGTCTACACAACTCTTCTAAGTATCTTGAGCTACGTTCAGTGTTTTTATATACTAATCATTCGTTCTTCCATATCCTTGAGCATATTTGGCCCAATCACCACTCCACCCACTGGATTATACTAGCTGACTAGAGTATTACACTTCCTACCATAAAATGTTTCAAATGGTATAATTTTTAATGATTCCTAATACCTGTTGTATGCAAAGTCAACTAAAAGTAGATAGTCTTCTCATTTGGTGTAGAAATTAATGTGTAGATTCAAAACTGGTCATGAAATTTACTAACACAAGAAGTAAATATACTCTACTGCTTTGTGGAAATTAATTCACAATTGAGAACACATAACATCAACATGAAATAAGAAAATCACACATGCAAAAATATTTATCTAGGGGAACATAAATTCTCAAAACCCCTTTCTATCTTTATTGCATTAATCAGAGAATCTGGATGAATACAATATGCTTGCACAAGCTCGAGGACAACCTACACCTGTATCTTCTATCATGTGCCTGAATGATTGAACCTACCCAATAATTAGCCAAATTTTCAAGCCTCCTAGCTCCTATTTCCTTGCATTTTTCATTATGGAGTTAGTCCCTATTTTTTAGGAAAATTCCTTAATTGGATTGCACAATTCCTATAGGCCCATCCTTTGACAGCATGCACCACCTATACAAGTTGGACTAGTTTACAACTGATAGTGTACAACCCTTGAACTCCAATCTCAAATGGGTAAATCAAATTCTCTGCATGCATCAGTTATTTTGGGTTGATTGATTAGTTAACTGGATATCCACTAAGTGTGCCTGAAGTTATACTGCACAACTTGACAATCCACTAGTTTCTCCAACAATTGGAACTAGTTTAACTGAAAATAACTCAACTTAACTTAATTAGATTGCTACAAAGTAGAAATAAATCATGTATAACTGAACTCAAGTGTCGCCAACTCGAATTAACTGAGTTAACTGAGTGAAAAGAGCCATGTCACCTTAGTTAACTACCTCCAAGTATTCTACTGAAATTGAAATTTGAATTTTAATCTAGTTTGACCAAGGTAAAGTCAAAACTACATTTTCTTTCTTCATTTTCAACACTCCCTCTCAGCAAGAAAGGGATTATCTCCCATCCCAATCATGCCTCTATGGAACTAGAATTTACCTCTTGAAAAAGCTTTTGTCCAAATGTCTTCATCATATTCCTTTGTTATAATGTACTGCAACAACATGATCTGCCTCTACACACAATCTTGTAGATGGTGGTACCAAATATCTATGTGCTTGGATCGATCGTAAAAAAATATATTCTCAAAGTTTGATACAACTATGATTGTCATAGTATATAACAGTAGGATCCATCATCTGACTAAATAAACCAACAAGAATATTTCTCATCTTTATAGCCTCACATGTTTCTTGACTGGGAACCATGCACTCTAATTCTACTGACTTGAATGCCATTCATATCTGCTTCCTATTGTACCAAGAAATTGTTGTGGATCCAACACTAGAAATTCCTCCTAATGTTCTCTTCTGGTCTGATGGAATTCCCATCCAATCTGCATCTGTGAATCCTCGCAACTTCACTCCCTCTATTCATCTATACCAAATTCCAAACTGAGTGGTGCCTTTGAGGTACTGTAGTACATGTTTAGTATCCCTCCAAATTAATTTGGTCGGTTGAACCATGGCTTGGCTCAACTAGTTGACTGCATAACACCTGTATGGCCGTGTGTTCACCAAATTCATGAGTGAACCCACCAACTTCCTCTACATGGTAGCATCCACTTCCTCACCTGAAGTGGCATATTCCTTCCCTCAGTTGGTCGCTAGAAGAGTCTACATGGGTTTGCATGCTTCCATGTGGAGCATCTGAAGTATCTCATTGCTATACTTTCCCTGAGAGACAAATAATTCCCCTTCTCTCTTACATACTTCCAAATTGGGAAATAATGCATGAGACCCATATCCTTCATTTCGAAGTCTATATTAAGGTCCTCCTAGAAAGACCTAATAATATTTTCATAACCAATCAAAATCAAGTCATCAACATATAAGATAAAAATCAATAATTCACCTTCTACCAAGATGTTGTAAAGGTTTGCATCTACTTCACTTTTGGTGAAGCGAAACCCAGTGAGGTAAATATCGATCCTGGTGTACCAAGTGCAGGGTTCTTTCTTCAAACCATACAACACTCACTTGAGTCTGCACACATGTGACTCTTTGTTGAAGGTATTACATCCTTTAGGTTGTTTAATGTACACCTCCTCATCAATAAATCCATTGAGGAATGTTGTCTTCGCATCTAGCTGGTGGATATTCCACCCCATCTATGCATCCAGAGCAAGAATTGATCTTATGGAAGATTACCTTGATACAAGATAAAAGCTATCTTCATAGACAATCCCTTCAACTTGAGAGTACTCCTTGGCCACGTATCTGTAATTGTGCTTCTCTATGCTTCTGTATGCATCATGATTTACCTTGTAAATCCATCTTGAACCTATAACTGATTTTTCTACAGGTCTTGGGAACACTTCCCAAACATTTTTTCTGACAATAGAATCATATTACTCTACCATAACATCAACCCATACAATATTCTCTACTTCTTTCTCAAATGAGCTTGATTCTATCTCTACTAGCTCAAGCATTAGAGCCATGTAGCTAGTGTACCGATCTGGAGACCTTCTCTACATGTGTTGTGATGTGGGTTCTCCAACATTCTCTCTAGCATCCTACAATAATTTTTCATCTTCTGTGGTTCATTTTCGTCCTTCCCTGGATGTCTATGCTTGAGTGGTTGTCTCCACTCTTTGCTCCGCTGCTTGTGGCTGCTCCACAACTTCTTGAGGTTATTCCATTGGAGTCAAAATATCTTGATATGCATGCAACTAAAGCTACTTCTCAAGAGAACACTTGATTACATTTTCCACATTGAACTTCACATCTCTACGAACAAATTTCATCCTGAGAGATGGAACGTACACTCGATAGTTGTGAGGTTGATGCAGGAGCATCCGGCTCGAAAAATCATTGTATTTTTAGTTGACTTAGAGGGTCTAATGTTTATTAAAGAATTTAATTTATTTATAGGAATTTTGTATGTTTTTATATTATTTGAGTGAGAAATATGTATGTGAGGTTTTTAATGTAAATATTCTCAAATAATTGAGAATACGAGAGATATTAGGCTTGTAAAGATCTCATAAAAGTCTTAGGGATTATAAGGAGATCCTAGAATAGGATTTAGTTGAGTTAAAAATGGGTTTAGAGGATTTTTAGGATATGGTTGAGTGGATTGTGGATCTGAACCATAATTGGTTGCAGAAACCTTTTGTATATATTTGTAAGCCTCAAAGGCATTAGAGCAAAGGTAAAGAGAGATTGCAAGATAACTTCATTGTATTATTAATTCTCCGCCTGATTCAATTGACAAATTCCATCTTGTAAGTGTGAAACTAGAACTAACAATTGATTATGAGGAATTATGTGCATGCCTAGATATTTTTGTATGTATTTTATTGCAGATTCAAGGGATCAAATCAAGCAAAGAATATTGTATAAAATCAAGGCTTGAAAAATTATACACATAAATAATTATAGTGAAGCAAATTCATTATGGGATATGAATCCATTTTATATGGCTAGGGTATGAGAGTTTTTTTTGTATGATTATAAATCTCTATATTTTCTGGTGTGATAAAGTGTAGAATGAGCATCCAAGTCTTATTAAAGGAATTCCTAGATCGAAGAGAATAAGGTCATATGTCAGCAGAGTGAAGAAACAGAGTTATAATGATGCTGCCAAGTATGACAAAGTTTGGTGCAGGAATAAAATAAATGATGAAACTACAGCTAAATTTGAGGTCTGGCATTGAATTCCAAAGGGACTAAGGCATGAATTTTTTCCCCAAATCATGGATATAGTTTACAATGTAGATATCTCAAGGAAAGGTGTTTTATGTTAGTAAATCATCTTGATTTCAACCCTTCACACATTGGAATTGATTTGTTGAGTCAATTGGAAGAATAACAATTGAATTGATGGTTTGAGAGATGGCGCCCAGATATTGCAGATAGCTCCCAGCCAATTATGAAATTCCTTAGAATAGAGTATAAACAACATTGTATGGAAATCGTGGTCTAGCCATAAGTTTTGACTATTCAAAACATTGGAGGTAAGTATCCTGCTTTAAGGAGACGTAGGGTATTAAGTGCATGGTGGATTGATAAATATATATATGTATGGTGCGATGGATCCTTGAAATATATAGTCCAAATTCATTTCCAATTACAGAAAGCTGAATAAGTGAAATCGACAGAGTAATGAGAGCGCTCAAATTAGTTCCCAACTATTAGTTTGAATACTTAGTATTTTATTTTAACGCTATCTATTGGGAATATCACCCAACAAGTTGGAGATGAAATTGATGCAAAATCTCGAGATGATGGAGTTGTGAAATGTTGGAAATCAGATTGAAAGTGTTGGGGAAGATATCCGGTAACTACTTTGGAAGATACGGCAACTTTTCTTTGTTCCAGCAACAGTAAATTATAGAAGGTAAGAATGGATGAGGAAGGAGTAGTGATTCCATGATTAAGGTATGGATTTATGGTTTGAAGCCTACATGATCTTACAATTCAAATTTCTAGTTATGAAGTGTCAAGTCCAGATTTTGATTTTTAAGGTTATGATTGGAAATGTGTTTACAGTATGAGAATGGAGGCTATCATAGGATAGCATATGAAATAGGAAATTTAATTAAATATTGTTGAGAAATAGTTTATGATTAACCCTGTGACCAATTAGAGTAGGACGTGATGATTGAATACCCATAAAAAAAAATTAGTTCATAGTTGTAGGAACCTAGAATTCTTGTGACCACAGTTAAGCTAAAATTTGGAAGTGATTGAATTATGGTAGCACTAATAGCCTACTAGCATTATATTTGCATCATTTGGTATCAGAGCTGGGAATTATTTTTGGAGAGAGGAAATAAGTTAGATCAGAAGAGATGGAAGCTGAATAGAAGTAGTTAGAGTGGCCATGAACATTTGGCAACTACAAGTTTTTGAAATATTTATAGCGAGAAGAAGGTATGTTAAGATCTAATATGCTAATGGTATTTGTTCCTAACATTGTTTGAAGTGAAGGTAGAAGAAGATGAGGTGTATCTCAACAAGTAGATCATAGATTTGACCAAACTTCTGAGAAAGAACAGTGTGGGAGAACCTTTTTTTTCCAGATGAGGATTAGAATATAAGATAAGAAAGCTTAGAAGGTTCTAGATTGTGAACCAGTATTTCCAAAAGATCAAGTACCGAAGAGAAGCTTGGTGAGGTAGTTGTAGCAGGTTGAAAGAGAACTGCTATTGTAGAGGCTTATTTCAACTAATAGTAAGTGTGAGGAAATTGATAGAGATGGAGAATAAGGTGACTACTGATAGTCATAGTAGACATTCAGAAATAATCCACATCAAAAGAAGAGAGAAGAAAGATTCCAAAGAAAATGGAATGGGAAGGAAGATGAGTGATGAAGAGTATGACAAAGAAAAGGCTGAGATAAGAATCTATCTTAGTTTGTTAATGGAGTTGTTCCAGAGAAGTAAAGAAGACCAGAGGTATGGATATGTAATGAGAAAGAAGGTGAAATGGCATAGGCTACAAGAGAACAGAGAGCATCAGATGAATACTCAGTTAATAGAGGAGCTTAGGAAGCTTGAGAAGAAAATGGATGCTCAATTGAGGTCGGAGAAGCTCAAAGGAGTTGAGCTACAAAAAAAGAAATTTTCTATAGAATAACAAGTTCATTGTGAACTTGAATATGGTGCCATAATGTTTGAACCATCAGTTGAGCCTACTGAGCCTTATGATTTTGAAATTAAAAATTTGTGTATTCTTGCAGGTGTAATACATGATGATGGAAAATATTTGGGTATTTTCAAAGAAGAGGAAGAGGAGAGACATAATCTGAATTCTATTTTAAAGAAGAAGGATCGCATGTCTAAAAATAGAATGCATGTAGATTATTATTATCTCTTAATAATAATTAGAAAATAAATAATAATCTATTCTCTTAAAGCACTTGATTTCAATTAACTGATGTGGCAAATAAGTTGACTGAAGGAATTACGAGTTCTAAGGTTGGTTGGTGGGACATGCAAGTGGACTTCGTTGTAACTGAGTGATACAAAGTTGTAACAGAGTTGGATGTGTAGTTATGTGAATTTTAAAGTAGTTTAACTCAGTTAAGTGAGTTAAACTCAGTTTTTCTATTCTCTTAAAGCACTTGATTTCAGTTAACTGATGTGGAAAATAAGTTGACTGAAGGAATTACGAGTTCTAAGGTTGGTTGGTGGGACATGTAAGTGGACTTCGTTGTAACTGAGTGATACAAAGTTGTAACAGAGTTGGATGTGTAGTTATGTGAATTTTAAAGTAGTTTAACTCAGTTAAGTGAGTTAAACTCAGTTTTTCTAGTTGTAACTAAAGATACACTAGTGAGAGATCAATGAATTAAATATTAAATTAATTTTCATGGAGTGATCTCACATGTAATTGAATATTTACTACTGTTAACTACATGCATGTCAGATCTAGTGGAGACCAAGTTGAGAGATAGGTGAAATGGACAGTTTGAATATCAGTTGTGACATTAGTGGGTGCACACTTGCAACCAAACACACATTGGAGATGCCAATGAGGATTGCGCAGTCAAGGCAAGGCAAGATTGAATTCATTCAGGGATTGTGATTAGTAGGGATTGCGTAGTGGAGGTAGGTTGTCAGGAGCCAGTAAATTGGCGCATGTATTTGCAATTTTTGTATGACAGTGTACGACGATTGCACATGGTACTGAGAGCTCTTGGATTAGATTTTTGTATGAGATTGTTTCATGATCGATGATATATAAATAATATATGATAGTGGGATTTTTAGCTTTATGATTTCCCGGTAAAAACATTTGTGTTATGTGTGATTGATCTTTCTTCATGTGTTTTCAATTGGCAATTAAATTTCTGCAAGAATTTAAGTAGAAGGATTATGTATTTTATAGTGGCATATAATTGTTAGATCAAGAGATTCCAGGCAATACATAATTGTATTAAAATTTCTACATGGTATCGGAGCAAATAATATTGCAATATTGAAGTAGAAGTTGAGTTTTTTGGTGGAAACAATTCGAATTTGCTGCAAGAATTTCTTGGTGCGACAATTGAGTAAACATCGAAATGGATTTCAATGGTTTTCGGTTAGATTATGCACTCGAGGGCAGATCAAACTGAATTTCAAGGAAGGATAGGATGGAGGTGGTGCTTGAATATAATGTCTTGAAGGAATTCATCGACAGTGATGCTCCTAAGCCCACTTCGACGGATGTTGCATTACTTGATACCTCACAAAAGAAAGTAGCGAAGACGAGAAGGATTCTATTGGAAGGTGTGCGAGACAATATTGTCTCAAGCCTTCATGGGAAAGCCACTCCATTTGCTATGTGGAAGGATTTGACGGATCTTTTCCAAAGCAGTAGTGACCATAAAAAATTGGCATTGAAGGATAAACTCAGAAAGATCAAGATGGAGAAGGGCGAAAATATTCCTAAGTATCTCACAAAGTTTTTCCAATGTCAGGATGAACTGGGGAGTGTGGGAATCATGGTTGCTAATGATGATTTGGTGAGATTGGCTCTCTTGGGACTTCCTAAGAGTTAGCACAGTTATCAGGACACTGTCAACAGACGGGAAAAATTTCGAGATTGGGAACGACTGTGGTTGGATCTAGTGTAGGAGGAGTTCAGGCAGAACACCAGAGATGGCTCTTCATAAAAGAATGATGATGAAGAGGATTGTGCTTTGGCTATTTTTGCAGTGTGTTTGGTGCACGTATGTATGAAATCAAACCAACTTAAGGGGTGTGGTCTACCCACTTAAGTTATTGGTAATAGGCAGAAAAAGAAGTGGATTCAATCAAGTTAGTGGAACAAGCTAGAATCATAAGCATACTAGATAGAGAAATATCATGCATATATAAACTAAAACTAAGATAAAAACTAAAACAAATAAACACAAGCTTTGAAAAGAATCAAACGAAAACATTAATACAAACGGTGGCTCTTGGCCCCTCTTATTGAGCGCTGGTAGGAATAAGAGTGAAACTTTACCCTCTTACCAAAAGGCCCCTAGAACATGGGTTCTAAGTTCTGATGCAAGCCTATGTTTTTATCCCAAGCTTGCCTCAACGCAGTCTCCCTCTCTCTTTACTGTGGTGGACTGAACTTTTTGGATGGCCAACAATTGAGTCCCCTCTATCTTCAGCTCTGGATCACACACTGTTGGTATTGCTTGGGAAATTATGG
This sequence comes from Pinus albicaulis, assembly GCA_034641835.2. Lineage (NCBI taxonomy): Eukaryota > Viridiplantae > Streptophyta > Pinopsida > Pinales > Pinaceae > Pinus > Pinus albicaulis. The sequence goes on from CM076577.1 coordinate 892,207,264, forward strand.
CCACATAACAATGTGTTCACAGATTCTTCATCTCATGGTGGCCTTATATAGGAGATTTCAAATCCTCCTTCCCTCTCTTGGTAAATTGTGGATGGTGACCCAAGAGATGGGTATGATTCCTTTGTGTGCTCTAAATATTCCATTGTGTGTTCACTTGATGTTTAAGCAGGCATTGGTATTTGTCCTTAGGCGGCTTCAAGTGAGGAATCACTTGTCCTATGCTTTGTGTGGTCCCAAAAAGTGACATTTCGCCACTCCCAGAATTGCACGAATTTCAGGTCATAAGGTGCGCAAAGGCACTCTTCATGAAGGATAATGCACACAAAAGCATTTAGGACTTGTTAAAATTTGATTTTTCCTCAGACATTAGAGATTTTTAAATACTTTCTAGATTCTCTAATGCCTTTCATCCCTGTAAATCATTTTTCTTGACATTAGATAATTTTGTCTTCTGCTGTACGATTTTCCAGTGTTAGCAGTGGCCCCCTAATGTGTGAGGTCTAGGAAGAACTGTATAGCCAAAATAAATTATAGTTTCTTTTTTGTATATCGTGCATAGAGAGAGAGAGAGAGAGACCTGCATGAAGCTTGGAATTAAAAACACCCTGCACCGATTCCAAGAATGACCATGTCTTAAGGGACCCCTGTAAGAAAATATATTACAATACATATACAAATTTTCTACGAGGTGGGAATGTCCCATGCTCGTGATGTTGTGGCTAGTTAAACAAATCTATTTGAAAGATATATGTTTTGTCTGTATCACTGATATGGTAGTGATCTGGTGGTTGTTGACGACGACTGCTGACGCCCTCAGGGGCGTTTTTCTTTGAAAATAGGTGGAATATGGTACCCATATGCGTAAACTCGGTATGGCATATAGCTGCGCATTGTACGCATAGGTGTTGGGTGGGACCTTCCCGTGTAAGCATTGTTGAAAGAGATGCGTTTGGAGGCACGGGTATTCGACGAATATGATCAAAGTGCATTGGTTGTAAGGTACGATACCATCTTGACATGAGAGCTTTTGTTGTAGTCGAATGTCAGGAGGATCGATTACATCTATGGGCAATGATTTCTCCCATAGTGTCACCCGAGGATGCCCCTTTTTTGGAGAGGGGTAATCCAAGGTACTGATTCCTTTTTGGAAAATGGGTGTCGAAGTCGACAAAAGGGAAGCCTCAATTGAACAAGGCGTTGTCGACCTAGGGGATCGAGGACCTGGATGTGATGGGTTTAACATAGGCATGTTGGCGAGGGGGGATTGAAAACTGATGATGGGGATTTAGTGGCCCAAGGTTGGAGTATACTAAGAAGCTTGGCAACATTCATAGTTATTTCTGATGGGGAAATCCCTGGAGTTAATAAGACTTCCAGGGTGGGTATAAACCGGCTATAAATGTCATGGTGGCTTGTGCGTGGGGGTGTAATACTCCGACCAATGGTGTTTAGGGACTGCGTCCATGGTAGGAAAAAATGGATGGGAGGGTGAAGGGATGTATTGCACCATTCGAGGTCTTTGTACACTTACCAAAATAATAAAATAATGGGGTTTTGTTTGTACAAAACACAGAGACGGGCACCCCAAAACATGAAAGTTTTCACTCACTGGTGTTGTGAGGAAGGTGTTTTGCTGAGGGTGGGGGTCCCACTGGTTGGTTTCATGTGTGGGGTTGATGAAGCGGATGAAAAAGTATCGTAGATGGGATTATGTTGGTGGAGGTATGGTGGGCCAAATGCGAGGTGCGGTAATGCACTTTTGATCTGCTTACACAACCTGATCGTCCAGGAAGGGGGTTTTAGCTTGTATGGTAAATTTGACCTTATGCATGGCGAATGGATGGGCATGAGGTGCTTCTCGGACAAAATTTGGATGGCCATGGCATCACTTTGTTGTGATATATGGTCTACTGTGGGTGATGAGCGCCATGGAGGGGAGGCTCTATCGACCAATGAGGATGTTTATCATGTGCAGGGTGAGGTGATGATAAACACAATCGGATATGAGGACCCTATGGTTGAATTTTTATGCAGAAATGATGTCAAGGTATGCAGATTTGACTGGGACTCTATCATGCTGGGGGTAGAATGATACCTGCTCTGGAACTCTCAGTAGATGGCGTTGTGGATGGTTTGCGAGCTTTTCCTGCAAAAACAATTACCTCAAGTGAAAACATCTTCTTTATCTAATATTATTGAAATTCATGAGCTTTAAAAAATAATATGAGAGAGGGCATACCTGCCGGCACTGAAAAATTAATTTTTTGGGAGTGTGATTATGTGGCATCACCTCTGTTCATCATGGAGTGTTGGTTATGGTGCAACTTACAATTCGAAGAACAGACCTTCTGATATCTCGTTATGGTCCTCCCAAGTTTTTGAAAAGAGTGATATATAGGTGAATATGGCCCTAATTCAATTCATTTGTAATTGTTGAGTTTTTGAGAGGTCAGAGGCTTCTGCGTAGCAGGTCTTGCCGTTGTGGTCAACCTGAGCACCAGGGATTAGCGACACCATGCCTAGGTAACCTCCATGACGTCCTGCACTTTAATTTTTCAGCTTTATGGTGCCGGGGTCTATACAGATTGGGTTTGTACATATTATGGGTGTTTTTTGCCCTAGATTGCACAGGCGATCTTGGAAAAGGTGTGCCCTCTGTGCGCATTTTCGAGGGATAAACGCGCTAAAAGCGCATTTTTCCCCTTCTTTAGCGCACCTTAAGTGTGCCTGTGGAAAATACAGGCGTGCCCTAAGCATGCTTGTCTGAGGGACAGGTGCGCAAAGCCGAGGTGAAATTTTTTTTTGGTTTTTTGCCTATTTTTGTGGTTTTTTCTGTACTGATGGGTATCGGTTTTGATGGCAGGTTGTTGTGGATGGAGCGGGATTGGCCCAAGCTCCATACTGCATTGGCTATTGATGCTGGGGCACGCTGTCAGCTGGCGCAATGGGGGGTCCTGGAGTTCACAAAGAATGATCTTCTTCGGTTGCAAGACAGACTGCTACGCTACTTGATCCGGCACTAGTGCAGGAGGCGCATCATGTTTGTGTTGCAGGGGATGAACCTGGTCATCCTTCTAGAGATGGATGTCTATTTTGTGACCAGGTTACTACCTCATGGTGAGGTGCTGAGGTGTCCACTCCCTTTCGGGAGAATGGATCTGGAGAGGTTTCAGAGACGTCACTGTGGTGGGGCGCCTCTTACAGAGGGGTGCATCAGCATTGCATCCATGAAAAATTTAGCAGAGCGATGTGCTCTAGCAGTGACTGTACGACTTATAGGGTTGTAGGCTCCACATCGGGAATCAGGCCCATAGGTTGGAGTACTGCGTCAGTTGAGGTCTGGGCATTTCTTTGATTTTGTGGGCGGGGGAGGAGTGCTGCGGAACCACGGTGGTGGTACCGGCCCATCAGGAGAGGGCAGCAGCTCGGCCGCTGTCGAGGCTGCAGCCGAGCGAGATCGTGTCGATGCAGCAGTGCCACATGCAGATATGGCAGATGCTCGTATCGTGGAACTGACTGCTCAAGTGTCAGTTGTAGAGGATGCCTGGGGTCGAGTGGACCACTTGAACCAGGGGATGCCTGCTCAGGGATATATGGATGACCTCAATGAGGTATGGTTGGAGACTGTGATGGCCCGCGAGAGGGACTATCGACCTGTTTTACATCGGGTGGTAGTCTTTGTGATGATGGCAGCTCCAGTGGTGGCATCGGGAGTGGTTGTGGGTCTGGGTGCCCCTCTTGAGGGGGCACTGCCCTAGAGTATACTTATACATGGGGAAAGCACCATGTGGATGCTTCCCCTATTTTTTGCAACATTTTGTATCTTTGGGCTGGCTATTGGGTCAGCGACACTATTTTTGTACTCATAAATATACATTGTGATATATATATATATATATGAGAGATTTTTTGTGACTCTACATGTTGTGTCACTTGTTTCAATTTATGGATGATGTTATGCTGATGGATATCTATATTTTTGGTTTTTTATGCATGATGGTTTATTCGAGATGCATTCCAATTTAGAATATTGTTGGATATGCGATCAACTACTTGGTTTTGACTCCTTGGTACATGTGTAAATGTGATATAGTCAAATTTTCTACTTAATCTTTTTGCACGCAATTTTTTTCTAAACATATGTGTATCTCTTGTCTCAAATATTTGGTTTAATTGTGACACTACTAACTAGGAATAGAGGTAGACAAGCATATGGCGTATACCCAGATGGAGGGCATCACACATAAGTCCGATGACGATGTCATTTTCTTCATGATTGTTTTTTGCTGAGCCGATGCACACACCGTTTGAGTAGAGTGGTGTTCAGTCAGGGTGGTAGATGACCCAGGTAGCTGTGGCTAAACTTTGAGACCATCTTGATGCTCCATCAGCAAATCCGAAATATGGTTTAGGTTGGTGACCCATGGTGACACCTTGAGCGCTTTAAATAAGTCTTTTGGTCAAAAAATTTCAATGGCTGGGGTTGTGTACATTCACTCTAGGGAAGGGCCGCTTTGGCCCTTATGGGTAGAAATTCTTGAGGTAAAGGTCGTTGACGAGGTTACTAAGGCATGTCATGTCTTGTTCCGTCAAGATTTATGCTCGTTGTTGGAGGAAATGTTTGATGGTGTAGGGTCCTTTCCACAAGGTTTCTAACTTTCCTGGCCCTAGGGCTTCTTTTGTGACATCATAACAGAGGACTAGTTCTCCCTCGGTGAATGAGCGAGTGTTGATGTGGCAGTCAAATGATTCTTTTACCCTTTTCTTGTAGACCTTATTGTGTTGCAGTGACTATCGCCAACTTTCGTCAACGAACTCTAGTTGTACTAGTCTTTGTTCGAGAGGCTGGGTATCATCAAGGAGTTCGATGGCGGCATGCAATTTTGGGATCTTGCAGAAATCAATGCAAAAGTGCAAGGTGCCTTGATCTTTTGCGACAGGGGTAAGGTGGAAATCTTGGGATGTGGGGGTGGTTGCAATCCTATTTCCAATATGTGATGATACAAATCGTATATGGTGGATCATGTCATTGACGTTCGGTGGGGGAAGAATCTCTGTATTGGGATTCTGCGTGAGTGCCAGGTTGGGTTCCCTACTAGGATGGTCAATTTCCTATAGGTGGAAATTGTGTCTGCCGCAGAGGTACCTGAATGTTTCCATTAGCAGGCATACCTCTAGTGTGTGATTTTGGCTAGTACAGACAGTGCATGGTATCATGGTTCCAACAGAGTAGATTGTATGGGAATAAATGCTACTCGATGTCTGATGTGGACGCTTGGAAGGGCTCTATCGTAGAAGAGGTTGTCTTTTGCTTCCATTTCCTTGTTGTTGGCTTGGGTGTGTCTAACCCCTTAGGGGAGTGTAGACTCAACACTGCGCTTGCTGCCTTTAGCTTGGGGAGGTGTGCACATTTAATCGTATGGTGAAGGTGTGAACAAATCCGGAAATAGGTGCACGTGACCTTCTCTTGATTAGAGAGAAGTTTCTAAGGGAGAGAAGAGACTATGTGAAAAAATTTTGCAAGGGGCTTCAGTTCTCTACATTGGTTGACTCGGTGGTCATTCAGGTCGCATAGCCTGCATGTTATCCTCGACTTAGCCTGGGTGCTATTTGGTTGGTGATTCATCCTGGTTTTCCCCCCAGGCCCCTATGGGGGTGGGGTTGTTGACCCAGCGGTGTACCTTTTATACCACTTGCGAAGGTCATCCTCCCTCTTCTCTATGGTATGAATCATGTTGATGGTAGGACGAAGTTGTGAGGCATAAGTGCATGGTTTCCTTGACATATTAGGTAGAATATCCTTGATATGGGGGTTCCATCGTACTCTGTTTGAGGTCTGGTATGGAACCAGCATCGTAACGCTACTAAATCAGTACAAGTGGTGACCACATGATTAGGTGTTTTGCATAACATGCATGTTGGCCTTGTTTGTTGAGAGTGGTTGGAGGCAACTAGGGGTTCTTTGATTGGTCACTTTTCAACTGACAAGAACATGATGGATCTTCTCATCGCATCTTCTTGGGTTGTGGAGCTGTCCGTGGACTCCGCATCCATGTCATCTTCTTGGGAGAAGCAGACTATGGCTGAGCGTAAGCTAGCGAGGGCTAGCTGGAATCGGGGGATATAGTGACAATTCTCTAAAAGGTGATTGTCAGTGCATAGTGGACATGTGAATTGCGTTGCTCGCAATCCAACGTAGTAAACCTTTTCTATAGGATACCATCTTTGGATGAGTTCCAGGGCTGCACACTCTTTGAGGAAGTGACCACGTTCATCACACAGTGTGTAATGTATAACAGGAGGGGGCATGACTGGGGGTCTTTCTTCTGCCCTTCATTGTTCCTATTGGTATAGGATGGTACGAGGTTCATTTCTCGATGCCTGGGTGGAGGGATCCTCTTGATAGGATCGCTCGATGCTGTGTAAGGCATCCCTATATCATGGGATCTCTGGGAAATGATGGGTATAGTGCCTGTAGTTGCTGCAGAGAGTGCATGCATGATTGGTACACAGTGTTTTTCCTTTACCTTTGGTGGTAAGTTCCATTTTTACGGGAAAACGGTGTCGCGTGGTCTATTTCAGAGCCAACGAGTGGTTTTAGTTCATCCAGCTCCAGGAAAATATGGGTAGGGTGACCTATTACATCGCATATGGCATAGACTGCTAATTCCCGTTGCATGGCAGGGGTCACATTTTCTTTCCTCTCTTCTCGGTTTTCTCAGTCGTGATCATCGGTTTTGCAATGGGAATTTCCTTTGCAGGGGTGGTTTCGACCATTTCTTGGATGAGCGGTGCCTCCTTGGGACTGAGGGGCTTCAATCCTGTGTCAGTGACATGGGTGGATGTTGGTCCTGCTGGGGGAATGAGGTACCAAACTATGATTGCCAATGATATGTTTCGTAATACCAGTTTTGCCAAAACTTGTTGGGAGACGAAACCAGTTGGGGGGTAGAGGAAAGGGGTTTGGGAGGCAGTGTAGGCTAGAGAGGCTGCCATGTCCAATGACTCGGTGCCATTACAGCTTGTTTCTGTGTCTTGACTAGCTTTGGTGCTTGATGTGGACATCATGCACACTGGAGCCCCTATGACATCGGGCGATGACTCAGGGATTATGGGAGGATCTCCTAGGAATGACCCTAGAATGGACAACGGTTTGAACTAGCCGGGGCCATATTCTTGGTACCATGAGAGAGCATTCGAGGATGTATCTACATAGGGTATAATTACATCAGTGTTTGTTAGGGGTCGCTTCTTGCTATGCATCAATTGGTATATAGTAATGATGCGGTCCTCCTGGGGGAACATCATGATGTGAAAGACGGAGGAGGCTATGGCAGACATGGCGTACATATAGTTGGAGTATATTGTAGTCCAGGTGAGCGTCCAAGACTTCAATGTCTATGTGGACCGTCTTTCCAAATAAGAAGACCGGGACGTTTTGGGAGAGGCCGATGGGGGTTGATGGACGATTGTCATATGCTCTAAGCATAATGACTGAGGGTTTTAGTTCGGGAGACCCTAAATTCTGCAAAAAAAAATTGGACATGATGAACGTGGATGCACCCTCATCTATGACACATCGATGAATTGTGATATTCTAGACCGACACTGGTATCTAGAAGGCGACCATGGAAGGAAGCCTAGGGATGGATTTATCTAAGTCAAAAGCCATTAGGCACGTATCGACAGGGTCGATAGTCCCTAACGCGGAAACTAGGGCTTTCCATTGTTTTGGGAATGACTGCAATACTTCCATAGCTGACATAACAGTGGGAGATTGTGTTAAATCGTCGACAATACTATAATTATGGGCCGCTTTGGAGTAGTTTCATACTCGCCTATTGGGTCCCTTCGCCATTTTTGGAAATGGTTCTATAAGCATTTTTGAAATGGTCAAAGGTGCAGTCGGTGCACTGGTACTTGCCCCTAACATATTGGTGTCAAGTTGGGTGTCGTAATTTCGATTTCATGTTTGGAAAAACATCTCTTTGCCAGTCATGTATATTTAATGGTTGCTTTTCTCGGAGTCGTCTATATTTTGTTGATGAGTGCTTACCGTCCCTTGATGGGGAAAGGTTCTTGCAACACATTTGGTTGCTGGGAAGATCTTCCTTGTCCTCGGTTACTCTGTAGCTTCTTCAGCTCAGGGATATTGGGACAATGGTGAGTATAGTGATCGTACTCACCACATATCGAACAAGAATGGTTTGTTTTAAGAGCTAGCATTTTTCTCTGTCATTGGGCATCACTCAACTCCTAGTTCTGATTCTGGATGGAGTTTCCTCCAGCCTGGGATCGCGGTGGGCATTGCTGGTTGTTAGCCCCTTGTCCAAGGTTCCCTTTTGGCTCGTTTTTTTATTTTTTCTTCACCATGTTAGGAGGGTAGTTCTCTTGGTTGTATTGGTGTGGTTGGTTTTGGGACAGCTACACAAAGTTCACCTGTGCATTGGTCTGCATAGGCGGGTCTTGTGCTAGGGATTGAGCATAACGTGGTCCCTGGTTTACACTTGGTTATTGGAGGGGAGCTCTTCCATCAGTGTTTATTTCTGCATATTGGGTCCCCGAAGCTAGAGGATAAGGTCCTCCCTAGTGATACGCTGGTGCCCTTTTGGTCAAATTTTGTTGAGGTATATGATGACTTTGAAAATCGGGTTGGGGTACATTCTGGGTAGAACTATGTGTGTAACCGAGGTTTTTACTATTGTTGCCTGGGTATCCTTGGGTCAATGACCCAATTAGTCCATCTGTAGAGTTCAACACACCTAATAGTTCGAGTCCTGACTCTGTATAAATCAGCTCTAGCTACTGGACTTTGTTGATGGCATCCTCTTCGGAGGTGGGCCTTTGTTGTGCCACATCCTTTGAAATCTCTACCATAAGAGTTTTCAGGAACAAATCTAAAAGAACCTAGTTGTCGAGTTTAGCTTTACATAAACTATGACACTACCTCCCTTCATGGAGATGGTCCGAGATATGGATGACGGGGGTTTGTCTAAAATGTGTCGGTAATTCCATTCCGGAATCATGGTGAATGGGTAATTGAAAATATGTTAGGAACGCAATGGCGAGGGTGCAAAAGGTTCCATGTGAAGCTGAGGGTTTCTCCTCGTACTACTTCGCAGCTACTCCAGTTAGAGTGCGTTGAAATAGTCTCAATCGAATAGTGTCGTCGATGATACTGTTCGATGAGCACCACAGGTGGAAGGTCATGACATGATTACCTGGGTCTTCTGCTTTCTTTCCTTCGAACTTTGGAATATCTAAAGGGAGCTTCGTGGGCATGGGAGGCCATGTAGGGTTGTGTGCGATGGTATCATTCGTTAGCTTGGTTAAATAGGGCAGATTCAACGAAGCTAAGAAAGGTGACTGAGAGGTTGACACCATGGAAATGTGTGAAAACACAAAGTTCTACTTAGGAAGAGGGTTGGTCTGCGACATACCCTGCTGTGTATTCGGCTGGCTTCCTGAATGGGACGCACTCCTCTGCCCCCTAGGGGTCGTGGGAGGAGTGTTCTATGGTGTGGTGTTAGGAGACTGACTAAGGCTCCCAACTAAGTATGCCCCAATAAAGGACGAAACAATAACGGTGGCAGTGTTTCGTGTTTGACGCCTAAACGGCGAAAGACCTGGAACCCCTCCCGGTAACGGGGGGGAGGTCCAAAATATGCCTAGATCAACGAGGTTCTGTTGGGTCCATTCTGGTGTTGATCAAGTTTTGTTTTGGAAAATTTTGAGAGGAAAAATTCTATGATCAAAGAAAAATTCTTGTCACATACATAAAACAAAGCGAATATAAAATAAATTCTCCCTTTTAATTAATCTATGTGATCAAGCAATCAAAAAAGTGGTTTTTATTTGTTTGTGTATGATACTCAAAATCCTAGAAGAATTATTCATCCTCACACACTCAAATGTAACTGGGCCTTGAGAAGATATCTTGCGAGTGCAGGCACAACATCTCGTAAGAGCTGGTGACACCCCCAATTAGCCGGAGAAAATCCAACAAGGTAAGGGTAGAGGGTCTAGCGCTTGCCTGCACCGTCACCTATAGGGAAAGGATGCCCTAGTTTTGGTCACTAAAGTACCACTATCCCACATGATAATTCGAGTCTTGGGCTTCTTGGTAAGTCATCTAACAATACCAAGTATCAGCCAAGTCAGGTAGCACTGATTGATACCTGCCCGCACTGCGCCTAAGCCTAACCCCCTCTAAAACGGGTCTCTGTCGAGCTCGGGTTTCCTTTTCTGTGGGCTGATAGGTGGATTTGAAGCTCCCTAAACAGTCAAATTCTATGTTTCAAGATGAATAATGATCAAGGTAGCTTATTGGATGCCTACCCCCTTGATCCTAACTTAAGCTATAAATTCTTTTGTGGCCCCTATGGGGATAATTTAGTGAGTTTGGTTAAGTTATCTTTAGGTGTCTTTGCTTTTATTAGTGAGTGAATGTGTGTGAGCATAAAGTGGACAAGCACATAGTTTGAACGTGTGGATATTCGATGATCCTTTTCAAAATCCCCTATTTAAACTATGTTATATTGTTCTTGGCTCAAAAGAAAAACATGTGCGGATTATGGGCCGCTTTCTATTTTTCCTAGTTAATCTATGTGATCAACTATAGGGAGATGGTGATTTGTGAATAGGGAGAATTAATATGCTTACCTAGGATCACCAAAGGGTTCAAAGGTAATAGAGATTACTTGCTCTTCTATAAACAATTCAATCCTAGTCCTGAAAATTCTAGTGCAAAAATTGAACTAAATTAAAACTTTTACACTAGAAAAATGAAACTAGCTACACATGTGTGGCTTTGGGCCACTTACTTTGGCTATTTATCTAGGTGTGTTGGTACCAAAATTTACAAAACATAAAAAAAATTCGGAATGCAAGTTATTTTTCCCCCCTACTTAAACTATGTGTGAACTTTGCAAAAATCAACTTGAAATAAAACTTGACACTAAGCCTACAAAAAGTAGCTAAGAGTGAGCTTTAGCAAGTAGCGGGGTACCACAACCAGTGCTGGCAGGTGTTTTAGGGGTTGCCAAGAACTTTACAAGCAAGAAAAGATAGAAGTAAGGGAGAATTTTCTCTTTCTATCTTTTGCGCGCAAAAGGCTGAAACAGGCACAATGTCTGCGTGCGAGTCAACTCTGAACGTGCACCCTGGGCACGTCTGTGGGAAGAAAAAGTGCGCAAATTCCTACAAGGAAATTTTGGAGTTGTTCTGCTTCAGTATGTCACTTGGTATGACTTAGGGACTGTAAGAAAAATCAGGGGAAATTCTTCTCCACTCCACAGCACAAACAGAAGTCTCTGCAAAAAAGGCACAACCACATAAACTTGGTAATAAATGTTAGTGGAGTTGTCAATCCTGCTAGAGTGTGTTTGGTGCACATATGTACAAAATCACACCAAATTTAGGGGTGTGGTCTACCCACTTAATTTATTCGTAACAGGCAGAAAAAGAAGTGGAGTCAAGCAAGTTAGTGGAACAAGCTAGAATCATAAGCATACTAGATAAAGAAATAGCATGCATTTATAAACTAAAACTAAACTAAAAACTAAAAAAAATAAACATGAGCTCTGAAAAGAGTCAAACGACAATAATAATACAAACGGTGGCTCTTGGCCCCTCGTATTGAGCGCTGGTAGGAATAAGAGTGAAAATTTACCCTCTTTCCAAAGGGCCCCTAGAACATGGGTTCTAAGTCCCAATGCAAGGATGCTTTTATCCCAAGCTTTCCTTAGTGCAGTCTCTCTCTCTCTCTACTATGGTGGACTAAACTTGTTGGATGGCCAAAAATTGAGTCTCCTCTATCTTCAGCTCTGTATCACACACTAATGGTATTTCTTAGGAAATTCTGGCCATCATAAAATTTTGTTCACACATTCTTCATCTCATGGTGGCCTTATATAGGATATTTCAAATCCTCCTTCCCTCTCTTGGTACATTGTGGATGGTGACCCAAGAGAGGGGTTGATTCCTTTGTGTGCTCCAAATATTCCATTATGTGCTCACTTGATGTTTAAGGAGGCGTTGGTGGCTTTCCTTAGGTGGCTTCAAGTGAGGAATTACTTGTCCTATGATTTGTGTGGTCCCGAAAAGTGACATTAAACCACTCCCACGATTGCACTCATTTCGGGTCATAAGGCACACAAAGGCTCTCTTCACGAAGGATAATGCGCACAAAAGCATTTAGGACTTGTTCAAATTTTATTTTTCCTAAGAACTTATAGATTGTTAAATACTTCCAGATTCTGTAATATCTTCTAGCCCTATAAATCCTTCTGCTTGACATTAGATAATATCGCCTTCTCTTGTCTGATTTTCCAATGTTAACAGCTTCCAAGGCAAGGAAAGGGAAGGGGAAGAAATTCCACTCAAAATCCGAGGCTAAAGGAAAGAAGATGGATTTGTCCAAGGTGAAGTGTTTTCACTGTCACGAGCATGGGCATCTCGCCACTAACTACCCATAGAAAAAGAAGAACAAGAAGGTTGTTGGAGCTGCAGCTGGTGAGGCCCTTGCCTCACAATTTGAACTTGATTTCTCTTTCATTTCATGCTTGGTTTCAAGCTCAATGGTATCGGTGTGGTATCTTTATAGTGATGCTTCCTTCCACATGACGGGAGATAAGGAGCTTTTCAATGACTTGGAGGAGAAAGATCTCGAGATGCATATAGAGATGGGTGACGATGGAAGATACAATGCGACAGGAATTGGTACCATTACCATTGAGAGGGAGCCAGGTAAACCATTTCTACTAAAAGATGTTATGCATGTTCCAGGTCTAAAGAAAAACTTGGTCTCAGTCGTGATTTTGGAGGACAGAGGTTATGACATTGTTTTTAGCGATGGAAAAGCTTTCCTACGACATAAAATGAAGGGTCAAACCAAGAGGATAGGGATTCGATTCAAGGATATATACAAGCTGGAGGTAGATGGATGTGATGCAATTGTGGGAAAGGAATAATAAGTGGTGAGTCAGGATGAGGGCAAATTATGGTACAGGCGATTTGGCCATCTTCACCATGGCACCCTGAAAATTTTGCAACAAGTTTCTACTGGACTTCCCAAGGGTACACTTGCGCAGTTATATTAGTGCAAGGGATGTACTATGGGAAAGTTTGTAAAGACCACATTTCATGAGAAGGAGAACCATGCTTCGGTGATCCTGGAGAGAGTTCACACAGATGTGTGTGGACCATTCTCGGTTGCTTCAACAGCAAAACACAGGTATTATGTTATTTTTGTTGATGAATTTTCTCGTAGATATTGGATATTCTTCATGCAAAAGAAGGATCAAACATTCTTAAAGTTCTATGAGTTTAAAGCATTGGTGGAGAAAGAGTCGAGGAAGCAAGTGAAGGCTCTGTGGAGCGATAATGGTGGAGAATATATCTCGAACAAATTCAAAGACTTCTGTATCAAAGAAGGAATTCGAAGAGAACTCATAGCGCCTCATAACCCATAGAAAAATGGGGTCGCAGAGAGCAAGAACAGAACAATCCAGGGTGCTGCACGAGTGATGTTGCAAGATCAGGGCCTACCAATGCACTTGTGGGCGGAAGCATGAAACACTATGGTTTATGTGCAAAACCGATGTCCAAATAGAGTACTTGGAATGAGTACACATGAAGAAGCTTTTACCAGTAAGAAACTGGATGTTTCTCACTTTAAGATTTTTGGCTCATCTGTTTATGTGCATGTGACCAAGAATGCCAAGAAGAAGCTGGAGTCGACTGCTGAAGTTGGGTTATTTTTGGGGTACACAGAAACACCCCATAATTATCATTTGTATTTTCCAAACAGTCGAATGATTGTGGTGCAATGAGATATAAAATTCAATGAGGAGAAAGCCATGAAGTTGTCGCTTGAGAGGGAGCCAAACTTACATGCAGAGGAGGAATTTTTGGTTCCCAAAGATGAGTCTCTAGATGTGGATCAGCCACAGGAGGAGGTTCATGGAGCGGAGGAGTCCACTCACTCAAAGCCAAACATCAGAACTGGCAGAAGGCGTACCACAGAAGCTGAGAGGCTGAAGCCTGATGCGGCACAGAATGTAGGAGTCCCTACTTCACAGCGCAGACAGAGATAGTCTCCTGAGCGATTCACTCGATACATGGCTCTCATGAGAAAATTTATTGTGACTTAGCCATATTCCTTTCAGGAAGCAGTGCAGGAGCCCACATGGGTAGATGCTATGGTGGAGGAGAATGACTCCATTTTCAGAAAAAGTGCTTGGGAAATTGTTCCAAGGCCGATTGATAAATCAATGGTAGGTTCAATATGTATCAACAAGGTAAAGCAAGTTGTTGATGGGATTTTTGAGAAATAAAAGGCTAGATTTGTGGCCTAGGGCTTCTCACAGATCAAGGGGATTGATTATGAAGAAAACTTTGCACCTGTCACACGATATTCTTCCATAAGGACCATCCTTACTCTCTCAGCGTAGATGGGTTGGCACATTCATCATATGGATGTGAAGACTGTGTTCCTTAATGGGATCATTGAGGAAGAAGTGTACATTGAGCAGCCTGAAGGATTTGATATCTTCAGTAGCTTGTCGCATCTCTGCAAACTCAAAAGAGCGTTGTATGGGCTGAAGCAAGCACCCCGTGCTTGGTACACTCGGATCAACAACTATTCACTAGACTTGGCTTCACCAAGGGTGAGGTGAATGCAAACCTATACCAAATTGTGGTGGAGGGTAATCTTTTAACCATTTTTCTTTATGTTGATGATTTAATATTGACTGGTGATGAGTAGCTAATACACTCATGCAAGGAGGACCTTGCAAAAAAGTTTGAGATGAAGGATATGGGCCTCCTTCATTATTTCCTTGGATTGGAAATATGGCAGTGAGAAGGTGAACTTTTTGTGCCTCAAGGCAAGTATGCAAGGGAGATACTGGGTAAGTTTCATATCGAGGGTTGCAAACCCATGGATACTCCTCTTCCAGGAAACTCGAGGAAAACGGATGCTACATTTGGAGAGGTAGTGGATGCTACTATCTATCGACAG
This sequence comes from Pinus albicaulis, assembly GCA_034641835.2. NCBI lineage: Eukaryota > Viridiplantae > Streptophyta > Pinopsida > Pinales > Pinaceae > Pinus > Pinus albicaulis. The sequence continues at coordinate 892,222,286 of CM076577.1, forward strand.
TTAGTGGGTTCGCTAACGTATTTAGTAAATACAAGACCAAACATATGCTATGCGATGAACCAGCTTAGTCAAGCGAGGGTTAAGCCTACCAATCTCTTTTGGAAGGTGGGCACACATGTCCTGAGATATCTCAAGGGCACATCTGAGTATGGTTTATGGTACAGACATACGGATGAGGTGAAGTTGCATGGCTTCACGGATGCAGATTGGGCAGGCAGCCCATTAGACAGAAAGAGCACATCAGGAGGGGTTTTTAGTAACAGATCTATAGTTTTTTCTTGGTATAGTAGGAAACAGAGATCCATGGCACTCAGTTCAGCGGAAGCAAAATACACGGGAGCAAGTCAAGCTGCATGTGAGGCTATCTGGATGAGGAAGATCCCGGTCGGTTTGTTTGGTTCTCATTTATATCCTACAATGATTCATTGTGATCATCAGAGTTGCACTAAACTCTCAATTAATCATGTGTTTCATGATATATCTAAGAATATAGATATCTGGTATCGTCATATCAGAGATTGTGTGCAGCGGAAGATCATGTTGGTTCAGTACATTCCTACGAAGGATCAGGATGCAGTTATTTGGACGAAGGTGCTCACCAGGAAAAAATTCGAATACCATAGAGGCAGGATCGGGGTGAATGATAATCCCTTTCTTGATGAGAGGGAGTGTTGAGATTCAACAAGATGATGATCCTAGTGAAAATTAAGCACCTACACTAGGTGGGGCCTGCAGGCTATTTTTAGGTGTATGTCTATTTGTAGAATGTTGAGAAAATTCTATTTATAGATGAGTTTCTATTTTTAGATGCATGGGCGAAGTCTATTTATAGATTGCATGTCTAAAAATAAAATGCATGTTGATTATTATTATCTCTTAATAATAATTAGACAATAAATAATAATATATTCTCTTGAAGCACTTGATTTCAGTTAACTGATGTGGAAAACCAGTTGAATGAATGAATTATGAGTTCTAAGGTTGTTTGGTGGGACATGCAAGTGGAATTCGTTGTAACTGAGTGATACAAAGTTGTAATAGAGTTGGATGTGTAGTTATGTGAGTTGTAAAGTAGTTTAACTCAGTTAAGTGAGTTAAACTCATTTATGCTAGTTGTAACTATTTGTAACTAAAGATACACTAGTGAGAGGTTAGTGAATTTAATATTAAATTAATTCACATGGAGTGATCTCACATGCAACTAATCTCACTACAGTTAACTACATGCATGTCAAATCCAATGGAGACCCAGTTGAGAGGTAGGTGAAAGGGAAAGTTTGACTATCAGTTGTGACATTAGTGGGTGCACACTTGCAACCAAACAAACATTGGAGATGCCAATGAGGATTTCATAGTCAAGGCAAGGCAAGATCGAATTCATTCATGGATTGTGATCAACAAGGATTGCACAATGGAGGCAGGCTGTCAGGAAGTAGTAAATTGGCACATGTATTTGCCAATTTTTGTATGATAGTGTGAGATGATTGTATATTGTACTGAGAGCTCTTGGATTAGAGTTTTGTAAGATATTTTTTCATGATCCATGATATATACATAATATATGATAGTGGGATTTTTAGCTTTATGCTTTCCCAGTAAAAACATATGTGTTATGTGTGATTGATATTTCTTCATATGTTTGCAATTTGCGACTAAATTTCTGCAATAATTTAAGTAGAAGGATTTTGTATTTAATAGTGGCATATAATTGTTAGATCAGGAGAATCCAGGCAATACATAATTTTATTAAAATTACTACATAGTTGAAGGAAGATAATTCTTTTCATCATACTACTAGATTTGTAAGTCAAGGGAAGCAAGCAAAATAAGTTTACTTTTGTAAACCTGAGAAAGGTATTTTCTTTGATGAAGAAAGTGAAGATGTGAAGGAAGGACAAGATGAATATCTTGTGATATGTTTGACAAGTTCAAACCAGCCTAAATATTTCATGGTCAAGACAACAAATGGAAGCATGAAGTCATATGAATATTGTGTGAATGCAGGTTGTTTTAATAAAAGAAAAATACAACCATTTGAAACTGTCATGCAGGAGAAATGGCTTGAGGACATGCTTGCTGAAAGTATAAATGAAGAACAGAGTAAGTTATCTGAAGGATAATATGGGATTCTAATATCTTAGGAGATCAAACAGAAAGGAAATTTTTTTATGAATAAGAGTGAGACAGATATGTGTTGCATAGGAAATCTAGTTGAAGATTTCATCTCCAAAGAAGATAGGATTGCACAGACAACTAGTGGAAGTTGTTAATGCAATAGAAAAAGAGGAGTTGACTGTCAAGGGCAGCCAAAAATAAGAACAACTATTGAAGACTTTTATGAGAAAGGCCAGAGATGAATTTATACTTTTTAAGTGTAAGGAAGAGATTAGAGTACTAGAAGAATTGTTGAGAGAGCCTAAAAGTGAAGAAGATATTATAGCCAAGGAAGAAGGGATGTTTATAACATCGAAGGAGACTAAAATGAGTTTAAATTTTCAAGTTAATGGTATGTTTACAGGTGATGAAGAAGATACAAACGAGGTTTTAATAAAGGAGATGGAGGACATCTTAACTTTTGAAGGTAAGATCGAAGTCCAAAGGCAGTATGAGGATGAACAAGATTTTGTCTTCAAAGACAATAAATATGAAGGAGAATGGAATTGTAATCAACAACTGGAAGAAAATGTTGACAAAGGCAAATAATATCTCATGCAATGCAAGATTTCTAGGGTATGTGATAGTGCTAATTCTATCATGGAAAAGCAAAGAATAAGACATACAAATGACTTATGCATATTTGAAGGACGTGCAGAAGAAAAGGAAGACAACAAGAGTTTTGAAACTCTTACATAAAGGAAAAGAGAGCAGCAGCAAAGTAATTTTGATAATCAAATATAAAATTTTATGAAGCTTATGAGGAAGAAAAATAAGGAAAGGAGTGGAATAAAGAGAATACAAACAGTCAGTTGTATGAAAGGCTGGACTGTAACAAATGTTGAAGGAAAACTCAATGGATTCTTATAAAATATGGAAACCAAGAGCAGTAAGAAAATACAATAGGGTACATGAACAAAAACTAAACGAAGCAAAAATATCACTATAATACAAAGTCTGGGATTCAGGAGGACAACAATTAGAGACACATGATCTGGAGATCATGATTTATTTTAACTTTGGGAGTCTAATGCAAGAGCATCCGACTCGAAAAATCATTGTATTTTTAGTTGACTCCAAGGGTCTAATGTTTATTAAATAATTTAATTTATTTATAGGAATTTTGTATATGATTTGAGTGAGAAATATGTATGTGAGGCTTTTAATGTAAATATTCTCAAATAATTGAGAATACAAGAGATATTAGGCTTGTAAAGATCTCATAAAATTCTTAGGGATTAGGAGATCCTAGAATAGGATTTAGTTGAGTTAAAAATGGATTTAGAGGATTTTTAGGATATGGTTGAGTGTATTGTGGATCTGAACCAGAATTGGTTGTAGAATCCTTTTGTATATATTTTTAAGCCTCAAAGGCTTTAGAGAGAAGGCGAAGAGATATTGCGGCATAATTTCATTTTGTTATTGATTCTCTCTCTGATCCAATTAAAAAAATTCAGCTTGTAAGTGTGAAACTAGAATTAACAATTGATTATGAGGAATTATGTGCATGCCTAGATATTTTTGTATGTATTTTATTGTAGAGTCAAGGGATCAGATCAAGCAGAGAAGCTTGTGTAAAATCAAGGCTTAAAAAATTCTACACATAAAGAATTATAGTGAAGCGAATTCATTATGGGAGATGAATCCATTTTATATGGCTAGGGTATGAGAGTTTTTTGTGTATGGTTATAAACCTCTATTTTTCCAGTGTGACCGAGTGTAGAACGAGCATCCAAGTATTATTAAAGGAATGCCTAGATCGAAGAGAATAAGGTTACCTGTCAGCAAAGTGAAGAAACAAATTTATAATGATGTTGCCAAGTATGACGAGGTTTGGTGCAGGAAGCAAATGCATGATGAAACTATAGATAAATTGGAGGTCTGGAATTGAATTCCAAAGGGAATAAGGTCTGAATTTTCTCCCCAAATCATGGATATAGTTTACAACATAGATCTCTGAGGGATAGGTGTTTGTTGTTAGTAAATCATCTTGATTTCAACCCTTCAGCCATTGGAATTGGTTTGTTTAGTAAATTGGAAGAATAACAATTGAATTGATGGTATGAGACATGGCACCCAAATAAATTAGATATATCCCATCCAATGATGAAATTCCTTAGAACATAGTATAACCAACATCGTATCGAAATAGTGGTCTAGCCATACATTTTGACTATTCAAAACATTAGAGGTAAGTATCCCACTTTTAAGGAGAGGTTTGGTATTAAGTGCATGGTGGATTGATAAATATGTGTGTGTGTGTGTGTGTGTGTAGTGCGTTAGATCCTTGAAATTTATAGTCCAGAGTCATTTCCAATTATAGAAAGTTGAATACATGAAATCGACAGAGTAATGAGAGCACTCAACTATTGATTTGGGTGTCTAGCAATTGAAATTAGTTCCAAACTATTAGTTGGAATACTTAGTAATTTATTTTAATGTCTATCTATTGGTAATAGCACCCAAAAATTTCGAGAGGAAATTGATGCAAAATCGCCAAATGATAGAGTTGTGAAATGTTTGAAATCAGATTGAAAGTGTTGAGGAAGATATCTGGTAACTACTTTGGAAGTTCCAACAAATTTTCTTTGTTCCAGCAACAGTAAATTATATAAGGTAATAATGGATGAGGAAGGAGAATTGGTTACATGATCAAGGTATGGATTTATGATTTGCAGCCTACATGATCTTTTAATTTGTGGTTATGAAGTGTCAAGTCAAAATTTTGATTTGTAGGGTTATGATTGGAAATGGTTTTACAGTATGAGAATATTGGAGGTTGTCATAGGATAGCGTATGAAACAGGAAATTTAATTGAATACTCTTGATAAATAGTTTATCATTAACCATGTGACCAATGAGAGTAGGATCTGATGATCCAATACCCATAAAACGTTTTTAGTTCATAGTGTTAGGAACCTAGAATTATTGTGACCACAGTTGAGCTAAAATTTGGAAGTGATTGAATTCTGGTAGCACTAATAGCCTACCAGCATTATATTTGCATCATAGATGTATCAATGTACCCTAAAAATATCCCCAACTCTGTTGTAGGCTCTAGATTTTTCCTTTCTTCCTTGGGGACATGGAAATATATTGATGCTCCAAATATCCTGAAGTGTGACACATTTGGTTTCTTCCCTGAAAAAACTTCTTCTGATGTACTCATACCAAGAATCCAATGAGGACTTGTGTTTTAGAAATAGACTGTTGTGTTTCATGCTTCAACCCACAAGTGAAGAAGTAGGCCCTGGTCACGCAACATCACCCTTGATTCTCCCAAAATACTTCTATTATTCCTCTCATCCATCCCATTCTGTTATGGATTGTGGGGTGTTTTCAACTCCCATCTAATCCCTTCCTTTGCATATAAATTTTTAAAATCATTCAGCATGTATTCACCACCATTATCGCTCCTAAGAGCCTTCACTTTCTTTCCAAATTCATTCTCAACAAGTGCTTTAAATTAAAAAAACTTGGAGAATGTCTGGTATTTCTTGGACATGAAGAAAATTCAGCACTCCCATGGGAAATCATCTACAAATATAACATAATACATGTGTTTGGCAGTGGAGGTTGTCGAGAAAGGTACAAAAACATCAGAGTGGATCCTTTCAAGGATTGAATGCAGCCTACTAACCCCGATCATTGAAGGTGTATTTAATGTACTTCCCCAAGGTACACCCTTTTCATGTATTATGCTACTCCAATGCTCCTTTTGGGAGCCCTATGGGGGTCTTCTGCATGATATTCAAAGCTCCATGATCAAAATGAACAAGTATTTTATGCCATAAATCGATGACATCTCGGCTCTACACCTTCTCTGCCTTTGTGATAAAATAAGCACAATATTCCACATCTAACATGTATAGGTTCTTTATTCTAACCCCGATCTTCTTTACTTGTCCCATGGCAATGTGTCTCAGGAATTCCTTTCCTTTTCTGAATATCACATCGTAGCCACGGTCTTCCAACACATTGATGAAAACCATATTCTTCTTTAGACCCAATACTAAAATCACATCCTTGAGCCTGAGAGGGGAGCCTGACTCCCTTTGAAAGGTGAAAATGCCAATATTGGTTGCGTTTTACCTTCCATCATCTCCCATATCGATGTGCATCTGGAGGTATTTCTCCTCCAATTCACTGAAAAAATATTTTTTCCTTGTCATATGGAATGCGACACCGCTGTCGAGATACCACATCCTTCCCATAATTATGCTTTCCATACATGCAATGAGAGTAAAATGAAGCTCAAATTTTGAATCTATAGCTTCACCTACCGCTCCTCCTAATTTCTCCTTGCTTGTCTTCCTCTGTGGACATTTCATGGCATAGAGCCCAAATTCATGACAGTGAAAGCACTTGATTCTGGACAAGTCTTTCTTCTTGCCCCCTTGAATAGATTTTACTTTGGATTTGGATTTATTCCCTTTCCCTTTATTTTCCTTTACAACCAAGGAAAATTTATCCTCATCCTCTACCTTGGATGAAGTCCAATCTATGTTACTTTTACTTATTTATTCTTTCACTAGATCAAACCATAAACACTCCCAACTTGGTATTTTTCTCTACCATTTACCGAATCTTGATAACTATGTCAGCTCTTGGAAAGGCCCAAAAGGGCTAGAGCTACCAATTCTTCTTCAAGGACATTAACACCAACCCTGCCAAGTTCATAAAAACATTGTGTAAACCTACTAAAGTACTGGGGAATTGTGTCATTATTTTTCATCTTGATACTTCGAAGATTTTCTTTGCATTCTAGCTTCTTGTGGTTACTATTGTTGTCAAAAAACTCTGTTAGTGTTTTCTACATTGTGAAAAGACCTATTTCCCATGGAGATTCGAGACAATATGATCCCATACTCCCTCCAATATGATTCTCCTCGCTTGTTCCGCATATTTATTCCATTGAGAAAGATTCTGGAATCAAATAATTAGGGTTTTGCTACATCTATCTTGATGTATTCTAACAACCCATTTTCATCCAATATTGCATCCATGCAGATCTTACATGCCACAAAATTTTTGGTTCCTTCCAAAGCATACTTGAGATTGAGTCCATTGAAAGTCCTATTCTCAGTCCTAGAGAAAGCCTGCAACAATGATCTTCAAATTCAAACATCCCGCAACGACAACTTCAAAATTTCTTCTCTTCAGTGAATCTAGGTCTGATCCATGTATAATTTAATGTGTAGATTCGAAACTCCTCATGAAATTTACTAACACACAAGGCTCAAATATACTCTACTGCTCTGCAGAAAATAATTCATGATCGAGAAAACACAACATCAACATGAAATAAGAAACATCACACATGCATATATATTTATCTAGGGGAAAGCAACTGCTCAAAACCCCTTCCTATCTGTATTGCATTAATCAAATAATATGGATGAATAGAAAATTCTTGCTCAAGCTTGAGCACAACTTGCACCTATATATTCTATCCTCTTCCTAACTAACTGAGCTGACCAATACTTAGCCAAATTTTCAAGCCTCCTTGATCCTATTTCCTTGCATTGTTCATTGAGGAATTAGACCCTATTATTTAGGGAAATTCCTTAATTGGATTACACAATTCTTGTATTCCCATCCTTTTACTCCATGCACCACCTGTATAACTTAGACTAGTTTACAACTGATAGTACAATGCCCTTGAACTCCAACCTCAATTGGGTAACTCAGATTCTCTCAAATCATTAGTTATTATAGGCTGATTGATCAATTAACTAGATGACCACTAAGTGTGACTGATGTCAGATTGCACAACTGGACACTCCACCAATATTTGGAACTATTTTAACTGAAAATAACTCAATTTAACTGAATTAGATTGCTACAAATTATCAATAAATATTGTAGAAATTAAATCAAGTGTCTACAACTCAAATTAAATGACTTAACTGGGTGAAAAGAGCCATGTCACCTCACTTGACTACCTCCAAGTATTTTGCTGAAATTGAAATTGAAATTTTAATCTAGTTTGACAAAGGCAAAGTCAAAACTAAATTTTCTTGCTGCATTTTCAACATTCATATGGCATATCTATCACATGCTTTCTTGGAATGTTATCATGATATTATTAAGCCTCTTTATTTACCCATATATGTGTGCATGATAGGTTGTACTAAGGTTCAAATTTTTGCCTATCCACATGAATAACCATTTTCAAAAAAATTGTGTAAATTTAGAACCTTTATTTCAGATAAAAATTTGGGCACTCCATAAAATTTAGAAACTTATTTCATGTATATCTATCTAATATTTGTTGTTAGGATTAATTATTAAATTAGTACATTTGGTTTGGGTTTGTTGGAGATGTTGAGATATCCTCTCAACTACCCTCTCCAAGTTTGGAATTAGTTGGATCTCACTCCAACTATATAAATGTATTATACTTGACATTGAAAAATGAATAATAATTGAAAATATTAGTGCACTGTGTAAACCATGACTACTCTTCCAATTTCTGAGTTGGTAATTGAGCTGGTAGTTTGGGTTGTAACTCCCTCATCTGAGGGCCTAGGAATATTAGGAAAACCTGATATTAATTAGCTGTGGCTACATATTTGACTAGCATAAATAATTGTGTTTGAATATTTTTTTAGTGTGCCTGTGTGGATGATGTGAAGGGCCATTGTCGTGAAAATAAGAGGAGCCCGTGTAATAATGGACCTTGTCGGTTGCTAAAGATGGATATGCAGACATGCAATCAGACATGGTAAATTAGTGAAATAGCTATATATACTTACCACTACATTTTTTGAAAATAATAAGGGATCGATAACATTATGCAAAAAAATTTACAATTCAAAAGTTTAACTATAACTTGAAAAATTCATGTGAACAGACAGTGGAATGTTGGCTACAATCAAATTGACTAATAGAAAAGAAATTATTGTCACCTTGTTCATTCCAAAATGAAACTAAAAGATGCTACCAAAATCGTGGTTTTGATTCCAGTTTTACTAGACTCCATTATAATGATATTAATATCATTAGGGCGTATCAATAAGACAAATGTTGTGGTCATTTCATATATATTGTTTGGAGCAACATTGTGCATGTGAATTCATGAGGAGAAATGTGGGAATCCAAACCTTGACAACTATGTAAGGAGAAGGTGATGGTGACAATGACTATCAGATCCTAAAAGCGCCTTACTTTTTTGGTTTGTTTTTTTTCATGCATTTTATAAGCCTTGGGAAAGGAATCGTGAAACCAACAACTCTGAATTCTGGTTATTTTATCTTGTATTTGGTTGAACCTTCGGATTCACCAAGAAATGTTTTCAATGCCATAAATATTTCTTCTTTTGTGGTTCTTCTTTCCCTGCCACTAGGGTTTCCTATACCACCCTGAGAATAATCACAATTCCCACAAATGGAAACATCAAGACTTATAGTTTGTTGAGAAGGCTTGATTCATTCAAGTTTGGAGTTGTCTTGTTTGTCTCTATTAAGCTTGGAGTTGTTATGTTTTTCTCTACTAGTTTGCATGTTATATTTATTTTGTTTTAAAATAAATATGATGAAGAACCAATTATGAACATAGTAACATAATTAAAGTGGTGGTTCTTGGGGCTCAGCAACCCAAGAATACATCACTTGTTTGATTATATCTACAGTATGTTATGGTTTTGGTTCTTGGTGCTTGGAAACCCAAGAAAGACGACTATTAGTTATAGTATATGATCCTTATTTGTTAGTAAGTTTTTGTAAATGAGTCACTTTGTAATATTGATTGTTTGATATATTCATTATTTTGAAAACTTTCCTATATAACTGGTGATTGCAACACACTGTGTCTTCTTCATATGGGAGTTTTTTAATAGAGTGGTTCAATATCAAGATTACTTCTCTGGTATAACAAAATATTAAAGTAATTCAAGAATCATCGATCCTAGAAATAATTCCATGATGATTAGAAGCAATTTTATCTTAAATGGATCAAGTGGTAGCTTGGATTTGATGGTGTAGAAAAAGAGTAGTCTATGAGATCCCAAAATGGATAGAAGTGTTGATGAAGACCAAACTAGAAAAAATTAAAGTGAAATATATTTATGTGACTTATTATCGTTTTTTGTAATACATTTTATGTAATGTAAGCATTAAGGGAGGGTGTTAGGATTAATCCTTACAATAGTATATTTAGTTTGGATTTGTTGGAGGTTGTTGAGATATTCTCGCAACCTGTCTCTCCAATTTTGGAATTAGTTGGATCTCACTCCAACTATCTAAACGTATTATACATGACATTGAAATATGAATAATAATTGGAAATGTTTTTTTGTGTATACCATGACTACTATTCCAATTTATAAGATTTTCCTCCTTATAAATACTCTTGAATGAAATTAAATGTGGAAACTTAGTCAATTTTTCCACTACAATGATTGTGTCATATTGTCTAATTTTTATAGGTAACTTAGTGATGAAATAAATGGTGACTGTTATGACAACCCTTTTTCTACCCCTCTTGTAAATATCATGATGAATTGAAATTCATGTAAATATTAAGGAAATGAAAACACATTGACTGCGTTGAGGAGATTGGACACAGATCTAGAGGTCTAAGGAGGTGTTTCTTAGGAAGTGATTAAAATCAGGATACTTCATTTAATATTCCACTAGTTTCTTGGTGAATTTAATTACCTACATAGTAGGTAGGGAGGTTGAGTATGGGATTCATTAGTGAAGGTCAAGCCCATATTACCTTTTCCCTCAAGGGGCGTGTTGCTATGGCCAATGTGCAAGAGGGAGAAGTAGATTTGACATCAAAAGAGGTCAACAAGAAGCAAGTATGGGGCTAAACGAAAGTAGATGAACATACGAGAATATGGGATAAAAAGAGAGTAAGATAAAAACTACATAGAGACACAAACTATATGCAGAGCATGTTGATTATGTCGAGGATAGGCATATGGTAGTTGTAAGAGGACTCATGGAAAATAACACAATGCAACAAAATTGGTGCATGAGCGGGCACACATGGAAGAGCATGGAGTGGATAAAATACCAAATAAGAGTAGGTGGAGACACAACGTAGTATTGATTCCTGTGAGGTTTAGTGGGTGGAACCATTGTGTGATCTAGACCCCTGCATAGCAGAGTAGTAACTGTGTGAGTTTGGATGGATGCAAGGTTAGTAGACATAAATATTGTGTGCTTTGGATCCCTTTTAAGCAGGTGGAGACAACATGAACTATTATTTCATGTAGTATTTAGTAGATCTAGTCACCGCATGCTCTAGATACCTATAGGAAGGAGAAGGCATTATGATATTTGGAGCCTTGTGTGAATATTTTATTGGAATTGGTATGAAGTTCCCTTGAGCACTTAACTCCTTAGATTCTAAATCTTGCTCGGGGGTGGTTAGTTGCAAGAAATATTGTAGTGAAATTGGCCTATGGTTTGGTGGAGAGTTTAAGTCCCTCCCTTAGTTTCTAGTCATTGATATTATTTGATAATTATATATTCACATGTATATAGATATGTTACACTTTGAATGGTGGATTATATTGTTATGTGTTATAAAAATGTATGTATCATCATTTATTTTAAAGGATTGTGAGTATTCATGGTTGCGTATAATGAGATGGTTATGTGAATAATTCTCATGGTTATGAGGGACTTGCAGGTCCTTGTGGTTTCTGGTATGTTCCTAATTTACACAACTATTTACATTTTACTGTATGAATGATCTATGTACTCAGATAAGCTATTAATGTGCGAGATTTCCATTTTTTTTCATGCTATGGATTTCATGGATATTGAATATTTAAGTATGTTGAATTTATTTCCTAGTAAAGGACTCATGACGTAGAAATGTATTATTTATAAAATGGATCTGATAGCATTGTTTGGGATCCATTATGTGGAAATATATGTTTTTTTGTGTAGAATTTACAAATGGTATTAACCATGGTTTTGGCTTAGTTCTATTCTTGTTGTTAGGTATGTTGATAAATTTACTACTATATTAGGATTTACAAATATTTTATAGATATGGTTTAGCTAATATGGATGTTTTATGATGAGAATGTTGGTGACCCATTCATGGGATCATGGTTATGTTAAGGCTTGTATGGTTAGTGTCGGAATGATCCTTTCATTCCTATAAAATTTAGTGTTTTGAGCAACACTAGGCTTCAAGGTAAACTCAATGGGGTAAGTCCTTGGAAGTTACTTACAAATCCTGAGTCTGAAGTATTACATAGAACCATACTTGTATCTAGGGTTAGATAAGTCTTTGGTAGAAATTTGTATCTAGGATGGATACATTGCAGACTTGGTGGATGTCTCTGGGAGTCCATGCATTCAATACATTTGTATTATGTGTTTTGTGAAGAGCACCATATTTGGAAATGACTCAGATTGACTTGTGGAGAAAGCAAGTAAAAAGGGTTATTTCTGGGGTGGGGCCCATTTGGGTCTTCATGGTATTAAATTTGTATGCGATAGAAAGCCAAACCTTGTAGAGATGTTTTGGGTGGGGCCTGCTAGTGATTAATTGGCATGAGGGTGGATTGATTTGCAGAATGGTAGATCTATCCAAGAATCTGGGCATCCAGGGTTGAGGACAAGGTGCAAAGGAATATAGATTTATATCTGGGCTAGGGATGGATGTGGGCTAGGTATAGTTATGATTGTGAGAAGTATAAATCCAGTGATCCAGGGGATCCAAGGAGGTTTCCAGAGTTCAAAACTCATGTATGCCTGGATATAGCTTAAAACTAGATTAAAAAATATGCTTTTGCAATGCACGAAAATCGGTGTTCTGTGGGACCCACTAGCTGGGATGAGGTTGGAGATGCCATGTAGTTCAGATAAGGTTAAGTGGACACCACATGGATAGGAGACAGATATTTTTTTGACATGGATCCTCCATGGTAGTGGCACATGGCAGCTGTAAATGGTACTTTTGAATGCTGAATCAACCAAATCCACTTGACACGAGGAAGTAGTTATGTAGTGACATGTGGCTCGAGAGTGTTATGAGGAACCAACATGGAATCTACATGGACAAGGGCCTCATCATCATGGATCTCAACTCCTTGATGATGAACTAGTGTTTTTTGTGTATTGTTTTCGCGATCAATGGTACCATGGGATGAGAATATTCCTGTTACCTGACACAGAGTTTTACATCATGCCATAGAGGGTCGATAATGGAATGCCATGAAATTGTGGGAATAATGGTACAATTTATGGAGGGAATGGAATGTATAATTTTCCGTTACTTAACAAGAAAAGTCACCTTGCACTATGCCAAATATGGTATACAATCTTACTCCACTATGGTGTTGTGGACTGAAGGTGATGTGGCAATGCCTCGTGGCTTGTATACATCGATCACATGGAAGATTTCATTACAATGTGGCACGTTGAGTTGCAAAAAGAACTAGAACCCATGGGTCATAATATAAATAAGGTGGAAAATGATATGGATGTTTGACTATGCCAAGTGGATTCCAAGTTGGCATTGTTGGTGACATGGCAGGATCCATGACGGTTACACATGGGTGTCACATGGAAAATTCCTATTAATGTGGCAGGAGTTAATTGGTTAAATTCAGAAGGGAATAAATTTCAATCCGAGAGTCAGATTGAGATAAAATTTATATCTCTAGATGTGATGGTGTTATCCAAAGTTAATTCCACTAAATTTGGGAAAGAAGGAAATTTTGTAACCCTATTTTAATAATGAGACCATGGAATTTGGGTTAATTAAAAGTAGCACCTACCAGAAAGAAGGAAATTTTGTAACCCTATTTTCATAATTAGACCATGGAAGTTGGGTTAATTAAAAGTAACACCTACCATCAACCTGGAAAAATCCATGGCAGTGGGAAGGAGCATTAGAGAGTGGTATTAGAGCAAAGGTTCTACACTGAATTTTGGAGATAAAATTGGAGCTTTGTTAAAAGTATGCCATTTAAAGGATGATTGTTTCTAAGTACAAATGTGTGTTGATTGTAGAATTTGACTAGTGATTGTGTGTTGTATGCATGTGTTGATATTATAATTGTGAAATGATAGGAATGTTGTATTATGATATGTTAGTTGTTTTCTCACTAGCATACTAAATTACAAATATCATGGATGAGTCCTGGTAAAAAGGTTGTTTTAAAACTTAGTGACAATATGAATATCGACATTCTAATATGCACCTTTGTTTCTTAGAATATGTGCCTAACATGAGTCATAAATGAGAGAACACCATAAAATCACCATACATTAGGCCAAAACATATAGCGTTGGTACGACAATGTAACAATTAAAATTATTTATGATTATATAACTAACATTTGGGTTTGTGTGATAACACATAAGAAGGTAAAATTGCGATAAGAAGTAGAAATATGGGAAGTAGTATGGTGAAGAATAGCATGGAACAAGTCCATCATGAGAAATAAAGGGAAATTTCCCATGATATAACACATATCTTTAGAATATTGAAAGTTGAGTTTAAGGTCTGCAAGACAGAGAATGAAAGGCTCATTCGAAAGCAAAAAGAACAGGAAAGGTTGAATACAATACTGTTAAAACACCTCACGTAAATGCAAGAGTTGTTGTAACAAGCATAAACCTCTAAAGACATAGAGAAATTTCATGATGACAATACCATAAAGAAACATTATAAGGCTTGAAAGAAAAGAAGGCTAGTCTCATGGTGTCACCGTGGATAAGCACATATGAAGAAATAATACCATAACAGATAGTGAAAGAGGAAGAATTGTTCATGTGAAATCTAGTCACATGAAACAACAATTTGTAATACATGAAGAGATGAGGGAGCATCCCCTCAAGCTCTCTAAAATATTGAAAATTTCCTTCTGAACTATTTAGAGGGATGTTAGAATTTGATTTTTCTATAAACCTTGGAAATGACTCTAACTAAAATTTTGTGCATATGATGGTGATAGACACACTAGAAACTGGAAATCAAGGGATCGAATTTCTTATGGAATAATTAATGATGTGTAGATGGAATGGTTTTCATGCCTCTATTTTCATTGTGGGCTTCATATTTTTTGGTTTTTTTTGTTGAATTTGAGCATGGCCATGCTACCTTGTGTTGTTGTCATGCATTCTTGTTGTGGTATTTTTCACTATTTTCATTCTTTCTTCTTACCTTTTGTGGTTTGGCATTAATGTTTTGTTGGGTGTGGGAAAGAAAAAAAAAATAGCTATGGGGAAGAGCTGAATAGAACTAAACTGGAAGTGTAAGTCCATTATTAACCCTATACATAAGATAAATGATAATGGAGGGTAGAAGAATATGGAAAAATAGCTACGAGGATTGGCTGGGTCCATCTGAATAAAATAGATAGTGACATGATAGCTATGTAAATATCATAAGGAGGAAGTTTCCTTAACTAAAACTATGCATGGATGATATATGTGTGTGTGTGTATTCTATCTTTTATGAATATGAGAAAGATGGGAAAGTAAAATAAAGGCATGAGGATACTAGTTGGCTTGAAAGGACATTAGTTGAGAAATTTCATATTAGTAAGATATGTGATCACTACATGAATAGTATGAAAATAGAATTTTTACTTACCGTGTTTTGGGTAACATAGTAAAGTTACTTAACTTATTCCATGTTGCATGGAGCACCATTGGGGAAGTGGGAAGGGATGAAATATTGCTGATAATTATCATTATTAATGTGTTATGTTTATGCTCTTGATATTTATTGTGAGCATGCATGAAAATGATAATGGCTATAAATTGATAACATATGTTGAGCATGGATGAGGACATGGGGGTTGATTCCAAATGAAGATGCCTTTATGAGGTTTTTATTGAAATATATGAATGGTTGGGTTAATGAATTTATGTTATGCAACCAGCTCATAAAACAATAGAAATAGTAGATCAATGACTTTAAAAATATCCTCTTTGAGGGGGACAACTCATTTACATTACATAAATGAACAATTCTTTGATAATTCAAATGAAAAAATCTCCTTTCTATATGTAGGAGTCTAAGGGGTCACAATATAATAAGATCTGAGATAACAATAATAATATAAGGGAACAAAAATAACAATAGTGGACTTCTATGGGGCACAAAAATAACAATAAGGGGGCTACACTAACAATAAAAATAAGGGGATACACTAGTATTACAGGGACCTAACATGCCCGTCTCCTTCAAAATAATGTTGTCTTGAACGATTGAGTAGTTCTGAATTCTTTTGTATAAAATTCTCATCCTCCCATGTCGAATCTTCAATGGGTAAGTTCTTCCACTTGATGAGATACTCTGAAATTGATCGATTTCATAGTTATCAAGTTCTTGTTTTCGTGGCTACATCGAATTCTAATATATTTTTTCCTTCCTCGTCAAGTTATGGAACTAATGTTTGAACTAGAATATTTTCACCTATAACCTCCTTTAAGCATGAAACATGGAAAACTGGGTGCACTCAGGAATATGCAGGAGCCTTCAATTTGTATGACATAGTACCAATATTTTGCAACACCTTGTAAGGACCATAGTAATTTGGTGATACTTTATTATCCTTCTTAACTTGCTTGAGATAAATTTGTTTGTATGGTTGTAGTAATAAAATACCCAGTTGCCTACATCAAAACTTCCTTTGTTGTGAAGTTGATCTGCCTGTTGTTTCATTCGATTATGTGCCAAAGTGAGTTTATCCTTTAAGAGTTGGGGAAATTGTTGTTGATGCTCAATGTGATATTCCATTGCTTTAAATTTATAATTTTCTCTTAAAAATGATGTGATGAACAATGGATGATATCCATAAAGTTCCATAAATGGGGTCATTTTCTCTATAGTATGGAAGGAAGTGTTACATCGTCATTCAACCAGAGGTAACCACTTGAACCGTTGTGTTTTCTTATCAGATAAAAATCAACAGAGATATCCTTCCAAAAATTTGTCCACTATCTCAATTTACCCAACAAATTGAGGACGATAAGATGAGTTATGAGCTAATTTAGTACCCAGACAAGAAAAATAATTCCATCCAAAAATTTCCATTGAAAATGGGGTCTCTTTCTCTTACAATAATCTTTGGGTTTCCATGTAGCTTTTGAATTGTTTCCATAAATGCAGTAGAAATTTTACTGGATTTAAATGGATGAGATAATGCACAAAAGTGTGCATACGTGGTAAGTCTATCAACTACCACCATGATGACACTCTTTCCTTCGGACTTGGGTAAACTTGTGATAAAATCCATTGAAACATCCTCCTAACGTTGACTTGGAATGAATAAAGGTTGTAACAGACCTGGGGACTTAATTATATCAACTTTATTTTGTTTTCAAACCAAACAGTCTGCCACAAACTTTTAAATATCAAATTTAAGGCCATCCCAAAAAAATTCATTTTTGACCATGTGGTAAGTTTTTAAAAATCTTGAGTGCCCTCTTAAGGGAGAGGTGTGCAATTCCAAAAGAATATTTTGTCTGAGTTGGGAAATTTTTTTTTTTTGGGAGGCATTTTATAACACAATACTAGTATCTATTCTTCAATATGCCTTTGGAATCCCTTCAAACTGACTTTCAAACAAAAGTTATGCAACTTAAAAAAAAACAATACACACCTTTTTCTTGATTTTAGGAGCTCGATATTGAAACGGTTGTAACTCTGTAATTTCAGATCTAAAAGCTCTAAAATTTAGTCCTATTGTATCCCTCTAAACCCAGTTTCCAAACCCACAAGTTAGATATATACTGTAGTCTTCAAAAAAGAGTTATTCTTGATATCCCACGATTATTTGATTATAGAATTTTTTGGTAGAGAGAACTTGTATGGAGTTCCACGTGTCACTGTTTCTACATTCAACCATTTAATTGCTACATGAAAACTTACATTTTATGCACTTTCAACCAATTTTTACATAATTCAAATCCAATGCTTGAAACGAAAGTTATGATGATTTTCCCTAGGTCACCTGTTTGAGACTGAATTTTGGAGCCTGCAAAAACTCTAACTTCCCAAGATCATATATTCAAAAATATAGCAAATAAATATCCGAAATTTTTGCACAAAATTAACCACAATTTGAGCTCCATGTGCTCGAATTTTCAGCTTCCTAAGCCTCGTAGAAAAAAAATTGTAGCAAAAATTCCAAGATGACATGTTTAAAGAAGCGTAACCCTAGAATCCAATGCTCTGATTCCAAATGTTATGAAACCATCTCACAAAACAATAAAAATAGTAGGTCAACGAATTAAAAAATATCCTCTTCGAGCCTCTTCAAGGGAGAAACCTCCTTTACATTACATAAATGAAAAATTCTTCGATGATTCAAATGACAAAACCTCCTTTCTATATATAGGAGTCTAACGGGTCACAATATAATAAGAGACGACATAAAAATAATAATGTAAGGGCACAACAATAAAAATAGTGGGCTTATATGGGGCACAATAATAAAATATGGGAATGACATGGGCACAAAAATAACAATAAGGGGGCTACACTAACAATAACAATAAGGGGCTACACTAGTATTATATGGACCTGAAAAATTATTACTAATGTGTGAGGTTGAGACCATTTCAGGAACTATTGAATATTGCAACAATAGGGACATTATCAACTAGATGGGCCCTTAAAAAGGCTTCATATGGAAGAAATTATAATGACAACCAAGTAAATAAGGAAAGCAATAAGCCTAGGTAAAAAGGGTAAATGAAAGGAATTAGGTAAGAATTTCTTTAGCTAAATATGAATACTATTGTTTCAAATTAATGCATGCTTTGCATGGATACCGGGAAGTGGTATGGTGAAGGTGGGGAAGCCTTTGGTATTAAATATTTCAATAAATTCTACAATCCTTACTAAGTGAAATGGAGAATTAAAATGCTAATGAAATTAGAGTTATGCATTTTTCATTTTTGACTCATTGGTAGATTGGAATGAATGTTTAATTGCATTATGAAATTCTTGGAATGAATATGACACACATGTATAGTGCAATAACAATGTCATTTCAAAGAATTTAAATTTAGTTAGAGTAATAGAATTAATACAAGTATAATAATTTTGAGCTCACGTCATATCGATGTGATTTTTGCAATAAAAATATTGTATACATATATGAATATGAATTTACAAATTGTTAGTTGATTGATCATATTGCAGACAGAGTGTTGGAACGAGGTGGAGAAAATCCACCTTGAAAAATAACACCACCTTCCAAGGATATCAATAACATACAGACTAAATATCTCATGTGTATTAGAAGAGATTAGGCTTTTGAAGGAAGCAAAGTTGGGAAATTATATTTTTTGATTTGGAATTTTTGAGTATATATTATAAAAAACTAGTTTGTGACACAAGTGAAATTATGGAGCTAGGAGCTTAGGAAGAAGACTATCTTGATGAAATTGCGGGCTATGGAACCTTTTTTACCTCATGGGAATAAGTTATAGCTGGTAAAATGATCATATGACTCAATGAGCAGTGCAATGGAGAATGAAAGATGGATACTTAGTCATAAGACTCCATGCAAATTTCATTAGATAATTTGAGGGTGCTTGGCTATAAGACTCTAATGATTACCCCATGCAAGAAATCCTTGGGAAAAGTAGACCACCTGGATTGTTGGTTTCCTAGGCCTGGATAGGAAAGCAGACGATGGGGGCCCATATATGAAAGGATTGGGATAGGTTAACTTCCCAAAACGAGGGTTACCTAGGGATGGATAGGTGAGCAACTGGTAGGAGAAGAAATATTCCCATGCTCATTGGGATGTGAGCACGAGGAAGCTAGTTTGGAGCTATACTAAAGTACTGCATGGAGTAGTATGTCCAAAGGTGGAGACACAGTGTGCTCTATATTCCTGTAGTGCTTAGCGGGTGGAGACATTATGTGCTATGGATTCCTATGAGCAAGATTTATAGATGAATCTAGTTGGAGACTGAGTGGAGAATTTGAATAATCAATGCTTAACAGGTGGAGACATGCTATGGATTCATTTAGAGATTAATTAGTGGAGGCATGCTCTGGATTTTTGTAGTGCTTAGTAGTGTATTGTGTGAAGCTCATATGGTAAAAATATATATAAAGACTACATGGAACTATGAATTGTATACACCACTTAGTGATTTTAAAGTCAAGGAAGAAAAAGAGTAACAAAAAATATAAGCATTAATTACCATTTTGAATAATTTCTCTATTTAAGTTGTGATCTAAAATTTTATGGTTAACCTCATAAATAAATCTACCGATGAAGGTATGTTTAATGAATTGATTTAAAAATATTATGATTAAATTCATAGGGCTCATATGATTGTGATGTAGGAGAACTATCGAACCATCTAGAACAAATACATGAGGCTGACTACAAGGAAAAAATCATCAACTCAATAATATCAACATGCACATCAACAACACATTGGAGTCAAAGACTTCAGGAACTATGCCATTGTAGTGACACTGAAACTATTATGAAACCAGCTCCAAAAATAGAATAAAAGAGATATCAGTGCCTTAGAAATCAACCAATTTGAGGGGGAAAACTCCTGTACATTACATAAATGAAAAATTCTTAGATGATTCAAATGACAAAACCTCCTTTCTATATATAGGAGTCCATGGGGTCACAATATAATCCTAGCCGACCTAACAATAATAATGTAAGGGCACAACAATAACAATAGTGGGGTTTTATGGGGTACAATTATAAAAATATGGGGACTACATGGGTACAACAATAACAATAAGGGGGCTACACTAACAACAATAAGGGACTACACTAGTAATATAGGGACCTAACATGCTCCTCTCCTTCAAAAAAGTGTTGTCCTCAATGCTTGAGTAGCTCTGGATGCTTCTATATAAAATTATAATCCTCCCATGTGGAATCTTCAGTGGGTAAGTTCTTCCACTTGACGAGATACTTTGAAATTGATCGATTTTGTACCTATCAAGTTCTTGTTTCCATGACTGCTTTAGGTTCCAATATGATTTTTCCTTCCTCATCAAGTTCTGAAAATATTGTTTGAACTAGAATTTTCTCGCCTATAACCTTCTTTAAGCATGAAACATGGAAAATTGGATGCACTCAAGAGGAAGAAAGAACCTCCAATTTGTATGCCATAGTACCAATTTTTTGCAACACCTTGTAAGGACCATAGTACTCTGGTGATAATTTATTATCCTTCTTAGCTTTCTTGAGGGACATTTGTTTGTATGGTTGTAGCCGTAAAAATACCCAGTCTCCTACATCAAAACTTCTCTCGCTGAGATGTTGATATTCCTGTTGTTTCATTCGATTTATGCCAAATTTAGGTTATCCTTTAAGAGTTGGAGAATTTTTTGTTGATTCTCGATGTGATCTTCCACTGCTTGAACCTTAGAATTTTATCTTAAAGATGATGTGATGGACGGTGGATGATATCCATAAAGTTCCATAAATGGGGTCATTTTGTTTCAATATGGAAAGAAGTGTTATACCACCATTCAGCCAGAGGTAACCACTTGACCCATTGTGTTTGTTTATCAGATACAAAAAAATGAAGATATCCTTCCAAACATTTTTTCACTATCTTAGTTTTCCCATTGGATTGAAGATGATAAGATGATCTATGGGCTAGTTGAGTACCCAAAGAAGAAAATAATTCCGTCCAAAAATTTCCGATGAAAATGAGATCTATGTCACTTACAATAATCTTTGGGTTTCCATGTAGATTTTGAATTGTTTCCATAAATACAGTAGCAATTTTACTTGCTTTAAATGGATGAGATAATGCACAAAAGTGTGCATACTTGGTAATTTTATGAACTGCCACAATGATGAAACTATTTCCTTTGGACTTAGGTAAACCTATGATAAAATCCATTGAAACCTCCTCCCAACGTTGACATGGAATGGGTAAAGGTTGTAGCAAACCCGAGGTCTCAATTGTTTCAACTTTATTTTGCTGGCAAACCAAACATTCTTCCACAAACTTTTGAATATCAAATTTAAGGCCATCCCAAAAAAATTATTTCTTCACCCTGTGGTATGTTTTGAAAAATCCTAACTGTCCTCCTATGGGAGAGGTGTGCAATTCCAAAAGAATATTTTGTTTTAGTTGGGAATTCTTACAAATATATAAGCAATATTTGTAGCATGAGGAATCAATTTTCCAACTAAATGTGTCAGATTTACTGGGATCTTGCTACAGCTTTTGAACCAGTGTCCACACTTCTTCATCATTCTTCAATTCCTCCCTTGCTTGGTTATCCAATCTGGTTGGATAATAGAAATGGCACAAAGCAATGCTTTCACCTCCTCATCCTTTCTTGAGAGTGCATCTGCAAAAACATTTACCTTCCCTTTATTGTAGATGATTTCAAAGTCATAACCCAACATCTTTGTGACCCATTTTTTCTGCTCTTATGAATATAGTCTTTGTTCCAAAAAGTATTTAAGACTATCATGATCATTTTTTACCTTGAAGTGTCTTCCCATTAGGTAAGGTCGCCATTTCTTTAGTGCATGTAGTATTTCCAACATTTCCTTATCATAAATAGCTTTCTGTAAATAATTTCCTTTGATTGGACAACTTTCAAAAGCAACGGGTCTTCCTTCTTGCATTAAAACATCACCAATTCTATTTCTTGAGGCATCACATTCTACAATAAAGGTTTTTGTGAAGTCTAGCATAGCTAAGATCGGTGCTAGGCACATTGCCTCTTTAAGATGTTTGAAGGACTTAGTTGCTTCAAAATTCCATGAAAACACATCTTTCTTCAATAAAGTTGTTAGAGGTGTTGCTATTCTCCCATAATTCTTAACAAACTTGCAATAATACCTTGTTAACCCGAGAAATCCTCGCAAATGCTTTGTGGTTGTGGGGACTTTCCATTCCTTAATGGCTTTAATTTTTTTAGGGTCTACCTTAACACCCTCCTAAGATACAATATGACCCATATATTCCACCTCTTGTACTCCAAAGAAACATTTGGAGTTTTTTGCATATAATTTTTTCTCCTCCAATTGTTTGAGCACCCTATCAACATGTTGAACATGATCCTTCCAAGACCTATTGTATATTATTATATCGTCAAAAAATACTAACACAATTTTCTAAGGAAGGGTTTAAAAATGGAATTCATCAACCCTTGAAATGTAGAAGGTGCATTGGTAAGGCCAAAAGACATGACCAAAAACTCATAATGACCCTCATGAGCTTGAAATGATGTTTTTGGAATATCTTCAGTCTTCATTCTAATTTGATGATATCCTGAATGAAGATCCAACTTGGTAAAATAATTGCTCCATGTAATTCATCCAATAATTCATCAATCATAGGAATGGGAAATTTGTCTTTAATAGTGAGCTTATTGAGCTCCCTATAATCCGAAAACATGAACCATGATACATTCTTCTTGTGCATCAATACTACTAGAGCTGAGAAAGAACTTTGACTAGGTTGAACTATACCAGCCTCTAACATTTATACAATCATACGTTCAATTTCGCTCTTTTGGACATAAGGATATATGTAAGGCCTGATGTTTGGTGGAACACTTCCTGGAATCAAATGAATAGGATGATCATGATCATGAATATGTGGGAGTCCTTTGGGATTTTCAAACACCTTGGAATGATTGTCCAAGACTTTTTGGAGATTTGGAGAAATAGATGCTTTTGATGTTGGAACTTCTAGTGAGCATACTTGTGCAATTATTCCTCCTTTTCCTTTCTTCAAAAGATTTTTTATGACATGAGAGCTTATTATCTTTCCCGACTTCCCTGCGATACCTCGTAATTCAACTTCCTTTCCTTCCGAAAAAAATTTCAAGAAAATTTCTTGAAAATTAAAAGCTATCATCCTCAAAGATTGTAACCATTGTACTCCTAGTACAACATCATCACCTCCCATTGCAATGGAAAGAATTGGACTATTCAATACATATTCCCCCATGGTTAGCTTGATATTATGGCATTTTCTAGAGCAATTTATAGTACCTCCATTTTCAACCATCACTTGAAACTTAGGTGTTGGGTATAGGAATCAATTCAATTCCTTGGCTACCTTACAATGAATAAAATTATGGGTACTACCTAAATCAATCTACACTATCACATTTTTCTTCTTGATATGTCGTTCTATCTTGAGAGTTTGAGGAGTAGTAATTCTTGCCAATGCATTACAGGATATGGTCGGACTCATTTCTTCTTTCTATAGGGTTGGTTCCTGGTGTATATCCTCTTCTTTTGGATTTTCTTGTTCATTTTCTTCCTCCTCTTCACGATCTATGTAAAATAATTTCTTCTCAGCACACTTACGACCTTTAGTGTATTTTCTATCACAACTGTAGCAAAGCCCTTTTGCTCTTTTTTCTTCCAATTTTTTTGGTGTCAACCTTGTAGGTTGTGGAAGTCTAGGAGTAGAAACACTTCCATATTCATATATGTGAGTGGTAGGCTTCATTGTCACCATAATTTTACTTTTAATTTTTCTTTCCAACTTGAATGCCTTCTCCAATTAATCAGGTTCATGTTGGAATCACGATTGTCGTTAGACCAAAACCCACAGGCGTTTATCTCTGCTACATTTGCCAAAATTAGGATCCACGAGAGGCGGTTAGTCCATGTCACAAAACACATAGGAAGCATCGAACCCGACTTCCAACAATCTCCCCCCCAATGCGATCCAGGTGAGTTTCGAACTCGAGACCTGTTGCTCTAATTCCACTTGTTGGAATCATGATTGCAATTAGACCAAAACCTACAGGTGTTAATTTTTGCTACAATCGCCAGACTTAGGATCCATGAGAGGCGATTAGTCCATGTCACAAAACACACGAGGAGCGTTGAACCCAATGTCCAATACTTCCTAAAGGTGAACCCTGTGTTGCATGTTATCCTTTAAAGTCCCTATGAAGACATCAATCATGTGTTCCTCTATAATATCAGTTACCCTTATATTCAATTTTTGGAAGTCCTCAATGTGCTCCACCATTGAACCCTTTTGTTTGATATTTATCAATTAGATAAATAAGGTGTTGCTCTTTGTATCCTCATAATGTGCTATCATTTCCTCCCTAAAAATTGACCAAGTGATAATTTTTTTACAAGAGAAAAGCCATCGAGACCATAAAAATGTATTTTGGTCTAAATGTAAAGTTGCAATGCATACCTTTTGTGTGTTTTAAACAATATGGAGATAAAAATATTGCTCCATCTGTAATATCCATGTTACGGGATCCTTGCCATAAAACTTCCTCATATTGATCTTTGGAATATGGTGGGCCTTCAATGCCACATTAGAGTTTATGAAATGATGATTAACATTTATTTTGTTCTCATCATGAGTTTCCTATACTACCTTTTCCCCATTAGGAATCATTTCTTGTATCAAATTTTTCAAACCTTTCATATATTCTTTTATATCATTATTCATGTCTTCCATGTTGTCTTCCATTTTTTCATGTATATTATCTTCCATGTCATCCATCTTAGCTTCCATGCCATCCATCTTAGCTTCCATGCCATTCTTCAAACCATCCATCACAACTTCCATGCCTTTCTTCAAACCATCCATATTAGCTTCCACTCTTTTCTTCAAACCATCCATCTTAGCTTCCACGCCTTTATTCAAAACTTCCATTTCATTTTTTGTTTCTCTTTGTGAGAGTGAAGTTTGTTGCACTTGGTCTTGTAATTTTGATATATCATGTTGCACTTATTCTTCTTTGTGAGTCATAGTAGAGCCTTCTTAGGGCTTAATGGGTGTTTAATTTTTTTAGGGGACATTTTAGAACCAAATAATGATAACTATGCTTCAATATGCCCTTGGAATCACTTCAAACTGATTTTTCAAACAAGACATATGCAATTTGAAAAAAAAATACACACCTTTTTCTTGCTTTTGAGGAGCTCGATATTGAAACTAGTGTATCTCTAGAATTTCAAATCCCTGAGATTTTATCTTGGGTCCTTTAGTAGCCCTCTGAATTTTCTTTCTAATGCCACAGGTCTGGCCTGATTTGGATTCTTCAAGGAAAATTTATCCCTAATCTCTTGCAATTACCTAATTATGGACTGGTTCAGTAGAACGAACTTGTATGACATGCCTCATGTCACTGTTTCCTCCTTCAGCTCTAAAATTTATAATTGATAAAAAGTCAAAAAAAATTTGTGTAGTTTCAATCACTTTTTACATAATTCCAATCCGATGTTGAGATAGAGAGAGTTATGACGATTTTCCCAAGGTCACCTCTTTGAGATGAAATTCGAGAGCTTACAAAAACCCTAACTGCCACAGATAATATCTCTGAAAATATTGTGAACCAAGATCTGACATTTTTACACAATGTTTATTAGGATTTCTTCACAATTGGGTTTTTTTTAGCTTCTAAACCTTCATAGAAAAAAAATTATAGCGAAAATTCCATGATGACTTGTTTGAAGCAGCAAAACCCTGCAATCCAAAGCTCTGATACTAAATGTTATGAAACCAACTCCAAAAATAGAAGAAAAGAGATATCAACACCTTATAAATCAGCCACTTTGGTGGGGAAACCTCCTTTACATTACATAAATGAACAATTCTTGGATGATTCAAATGAAAAAACTTCCTTTCTATATATAGGAGTGCACAGGGTCATAAAATTCCTAGCCGACCTAACAATAATAATGTAAGGGAACAACAATAACAATAGTGGGGTTTTATGTGGCACAATAATAACAATATGGGGACTACAAGGGTACATAAATAAAAATAAGGGGGCTACACTAACAATAATAAGAGATTACACTAGTAATATAGGGACCTTAAAAAAATGTTGTGATATGCACTGATCATTGTGAGGCATTCCATGATACATGTGATGTGTTATTAAAGAAAGGAATGGGTATTCCTTGGATGAGAAAATTATTCTTGTGCGAGAAAGCCTTTCCAAGCAATGGATCACCTGAAGGATTGATAAAGTAGAGAAGGGGATGCCTAAACTTGGAAGGTGAGTGACTACACAAAAGATTAAAATGGATCACCTGAGGGACTGAAGAAGAAAAGAAGGGGATGCTGGAACTTGGAAAGTAAAATGGTTTTTAAGGAATCATGTGCATACTCACTAGTATCAAATATGCATCAGGCATTTCTTAGGAATCAATGAGCCAAATTGTCCTCTAAATGAGGACTAGGAATAAGTGACAACATGGCTAGAAATTGGAGGTTGGTCACAATTTGGAATCAAGTGATCAAGTAGGACAAGGTACAAGGGAAGAACTGTGAACCGTACGAAGCCACTTGAGAAATGAATGATCATATTAGGGTATCATATGCATTTTTCTATTGTGTAAAAGAATGTAAAAAGAGTTATGAATATAAAAACTGATATTGAATTTTGTGTTAAGGAATTTAACACCGTTGAATTTTTTTTTTGGGAATAGAACACCGAGGATGGTGTTCCTCTAAGGCGTGGGGTTTGTGAAATCCATTTCTCTAACCCTCTTGTAACCGTCATGATGAAATTCAATTCATGTAAATATTGCGGAAATTTAAACACAATGACTAGGCTAAGAGGAGTGGACATGAATTGATAGGTCTAAGGAGGAGTTGCTTGGGAAATGATTAAACTACTTCATTTAATATGCCACTAGTTTCTAACTGAATTTAATGGTCTACACTGCAGGAAGGGAAGTTGAATATGGGTTTATTGAGTGAATGAAAAGCCCATACCACCTCTTACCTCAAGGGGAATTTTGGTGTGGTTAAAACACAAGAGGGAGAAATGGAGTCAATAGAAAAATAGGCCAACAAGAAGCAAGTAGGGGGTTAGAAAAAAATAGGTGAATGTAAATGACTCTCAGATAACAAAAGAGTACGATAAACCCTGCATAGAAACATGAAATGTATGTTGAGTATGTTTGGGATAGGCATATGGTATTTCGAGAGCACTCATGGAAAATAACACAAGGAAGTAGTGTTGGCACAAGAGCGGGAGCACACAAAGGAGCATGGGGTGAAAGGAAGACCAAATAAGAGCAGGTGGAGATGTAACGTAGTTTGGATACCTGTGGGGTTTAGTGGGTGGAGATATTGTGTACTCTAGATCCTTGCATAAAAAAGTGGTAACTCTATGAGTTTGGATATCTGCAGGGTTAGTAGACACAAATACTATGTGGTCTGGATCCATGTTAAGTAGGTGGAGACACCATGAGCTATGACTTCATGTAGTATTTAATAGGTGGATTCACTGTGTGCTTTGGATTCGTATAGGTAGGAGGAGACACTATGAGCTTTGGAGCCATGTGTGAATTGGTTTATTGGAATTGGTGTGAAGTTCCCTTGAGCACTTAACTCCTCAAACTCAATCCAACTCAGGGGCAGTTAGCTGGAAAAATATTGTAGTGCAGATGACCTATAGTTGGGTGAAGAGTTGAAGTCCCTCGGTTTCTAGTCATTAATATTATTATATAAGTATATATCTACTTATATATAGATATGTTATAGTGTGAATGGTGAATGGTATTTTTATGTGTTATAACAATGCATGTATCAACCTTGATTGTAAAGTAACGTGTTATTCCTGGTTGTTTATAACGAGACGGTTATGTGAATGATTTTCATGGTTGTGAGGGACTTGCAGATCCCTGTGGTTTCTTGATCCAGGTGGATATCGGTGACCACCCACCTATTCCATTTGGAACCACAGCATCAATTCTTTCAGTTTTTCAGCTTCAGCAAAACTTACTATTTTTAGCAGGTTTTCGAGTCCTTGACACCCGGAGCCGTTTTGGGGACTTAATGATCTAGATGGATATTGGTGGCCACCCACCGAGTCCATTTAAACCCCCATCGTCAGTTATTTCAGTTTGTAATTTTCAACATAACTTACTATTTATAGCAATTTTTCGGGTCCTGAACTTCCGGAGCCGTTTTGAGGCCCTAAATGATGCTTTTTGGGAAAATGGGGAGCAACATGCATCACAAACCAATGTTTCTCACTCAAAAATTGTAGTCCTCAGATATATATTTCTAATGAACTGTTGAGCGCTTCAAACGAAGATTGGATGCCAAAGTTACGTCCCCGGGAAGTTGAAACACCAACTTACCCAAACGGAGCCCATAGTTTTGGCACTTCATCTCCTAGGGTTAGGTTTTTGGACGTTTTAGGTTTTAGATTGTTTCTCAACAATAAATATACCTTCAAGCCTCATTGTAACACAGTTCAGGGGGCTAGGATCCGACACATCTTTTCTCAGAGATAAGCGCTACCATTGCCCTAGCTCACTTGTTCCCATCATTTCAATTTTGTAACACAGTTCAGGGGGCTGGGAGCCAACACATCTCTTCTCAGAGTTAAGCGCTACTAGTGCCCTAGCTCGCTTGTTCCCATCATTTCAGTTTTGTAACACAGTTCAGGGGCTAGTAGCCGACACATCTCTTCTCAGAGATAAGCGCTACAAGTGCCCTAGCTTGCTTGTTCCCATCATTTCAGTTCTATAACACAGTGGGGAGGCCTGTAGCCATCGCATCTCTTCTCAGAGATACACCTAAAAGCAATCTAGATTTTTATTTCAATCATTTTTTTTATAATAAAATGAAGCATTATTTCCGCTGCATGCTTATGATTATATGTATATTTTTTTGCGTTCTTGCATAAATCCAGATCAGTGGTATCAGAGCGGTCTGCTCTTTCTCTATTTTTCTTTTCATGTCCCCAACGTGGCCAGGGTATAAGGAGTTCAACCTTGCAACCCCAACGAACCCCATGGTGGAAGCAAAGAAAGACAAGGGAGCAGGAGATCCTATCAAAATCTTACTCGAGGAAGCCCTCGAGAAATAGAGGAACGCGATGATGGATAAATTTTCCCAGATCCTTCAACTGCTCCCTATCGGCGGCACATCTACATCCAACATGTCCGCCAACAGGTCCATGACATCCTAGACAAATCCAACACCAAGTTCAGCAGAATTCCCAATTCCCCCCCCCCCCCCCCATGGAGGAACTTAATGCAATGGAGACCATTGCTTCCTAAGGAGGGAGGAATTATCCAGGTGGATATCGGTGGCCACCCACCTATTCCATTTGGAACCGCATCATCAATTCTTTCAGTTTTTGAACTTCAGCACAGCTTACTATTTTTAGCAGTTTTTCAAGTCCTCCACACCCAGAGCCGTTTTGGGGACTTAATGATCTAGGTGGATATTGGTGGCCACCCATAGAGTCCATTTGAACCCCCACCACCAGTTATTTCAGTTTGTAAGTTTCAACACAACTTACTATTTATAGCAGTTTTTTGGGTCCTGAACTTTCGGAGCCGTTTTGAGGCCCTAAACGATGCTTTTTGGGAAAACGGGGAGAAACATGGGTCTAAGACCAATGTTTCTCACTCAAAGTTGTAGTCCTCGGATAGATCTTTCTAACGAGCTATTGATCGCGTCAAACGAAGATCGGATGCCAAAGTTACGTCCTCGGGAAGTTGAAACATCAACTTACCCAAACGGGGCCCATAGTTTTGGCGCTTCATCTCCTAGGGTTAGGTTTTTGGATGTTTCGGGTTTAAAATTGTTTCTCAACAATAAATAGGCCTTCAAGCCTCATTGTAACACAGTTCAAGGGGCTGGGAGCCGACACATCTCTTCTCAGAGATAAGCGCTATCATTGCCCTAGCTCACTTGTTCCCATCATTTCAATTTTGTAACACAGTGCAGGGGGTTGGGAGCCGACACGTCACTTCTCAGAGATAAGTACTACCAGTGCCCTAGCTTGCTTGTTCCCATCATTTCAGTTTTGTAACACAGTTCAGGGGCTGGTAGCCGACACATCTCTTCTCAGAGATAAGCACTACGAGTGCCCTAGCTTGCTTTTTCCCATTATTTCAGTTTTGTAACATAGTGGGGAGGCCTGTAGCCATCACATCTCTTCTCAGAGAGATGCCACCCAGCACCCTAGCTATTTGTTTCAGTCATTTTTTTTATAATAAAATGAAGCATTATTTCTGCTGCATCTTTGTGCTTATGGTTATATGTTTATTCTGTTGCGTTCCTACACAAATCTGAATCAGTGGTATCAGAGTGGTCTGCTCTTTCTCTGTTTTTCTTTTCATGTCCCCAATGCAGCCAAGGTATAAGGAGTTCAACCTCGCAACCTCGACGACCCCCCATGGCAGAAGGAAAGAAAGACGAGGGAGCAGGAGATCCTATCAAAATCTTACTTGAGGAGGCCCTTGAGAAACCGAGGAACGCGATGATGGATAAATTTTCCCAGATCCTTCAATGGCTACCTACCGGAGGCACATCTACATCCAACACATCCTCCAACAGGTCTATGACATCCTGGACAAACCCAACACCAAGTTCAGCAGAATTTCCCCCCCGCCCCCCCCCATGGAGGAACTTAACGAAATGGAGACCATTGCTTCCTAAGGAGCAAGGAATGATCTAGGTGGATATCGGTGGCCACCCACATATTCCATTTGGAACCGCAACATCAATTCTTTCAGTTTTTTCAGCTTCATCACAGCTTACTATTTTTAGCACGTTTTCGGGTCCTTCGCACCTGGAGCCGTTTTGGGGACTTAATGATCCAGGTGGATATTGGTGGCCACCCACTAAGTCCAATTGAACCCCCACCATTAGTTATTTTAGTTTGTAAGTTTCAACACAACTTACTATTTATAGCAGTTTTTCGGGTCCTAAACTTCCAAAGTCGTTTTGAGGCCCTAAACGACGCTTTTTGGGAAAATGGGGAGCAACATGGGTCGTAGACCATGTTCGTAGACCATGTTGCTTACTCAAAAGTTGTATTCCTCGGATAGATCTTTCTAACGATCTATTGAGTGCGCCAAACGAAGGTCGGATGCCAAAGTTATGTCCCCGGGAAGTTGAAACACCAACTTACCCAAACGGGGTCCATAGTTTTGGCGCTTCATCTCCTAGGGTTAGGGTTTTAGATGTTTCAGGTTTTACATTGTTTCTCAGCAATAAATAGGCCTTCAAGCCTCATTGTAACACAGTTCATGGGGTTGGGAGCCGACACATCTCTTCTCATAGATAAGCGCTACCAGTGCCCTAGCTCACTTGTTCCCATCATTTCAATTTTGTAACACAGTTCAGGGGGCTGGGAACCGACATGTCTCTTCTCAGAGATAAGCACTACCAGTGCCCTAGCTCGCTTGTTCCCATCATTTCAGTTTTGTAACACATTTCAAGGGCTGGTATCTGACACATCTCTTCTCAGAGATAAGCGCTACGAGTGCCCTATCTCGCTTGTTACCATCATTTCAGTTCTGTAACACAGTGGGGAGGCTTGTAGCCATCACATCTCTTCTCAGTCATTTGTTTTATAATAAAATGAAGAATTATTTCCACTGCATCTCTGTGCTTATGGTTATATGTGTATTCTATTGCGTTCCTGCATAAATCTGAATCAGTGGTATCAGAGCGGTCTGCTCTTTCTCTGTTTTTATTTTCATGTCCCCAACGCGGCCAAGGTATAAGGAGTTCAACCTCGCAACCCTGACGACCCCCCATGGCAGAAGGAAAGAAAGACGAGGGAGTAGGAGATCCTATCAAAATCTTACTTGAGGAGGCCCTCGAGAAACAGAGGAACGCGATGATGGATAACTTTTCCCAGATCCTTCAATGGCTGCCTACTGGCGGCACATCTACATCCAACACATCCGCCAACAAGTTCGTGACATCCTGGAAAAATCCAACACCAAGTTCAGCAGAATTTGCCCCCCCCCCCCCCCCATGGAGGAACTTAACATAATGGAGACCATTGCTTCTTAAGGAGGGAGGAATGACCTAGGTGGATATCGGTGGCCACCCACCTATTCCATTTGGAACTGCAGCATCAATTCTTTTAGTTTTTTCAGCTTCAGCACAGCTTACTATTTTTAGCAGGTTTTCGGGTCCTCCTCACCCAGAGTCGTTTTGGGGACTTAATGATCCAGGTGGATATTGGTGGCCACCCACCAAGTCCATTTGAACACCCACCATCAATTATTTCAGTTTGTAAGTTTCAACACAACTTACTATTTATAGCAGTTTTTCGGGTCCTAAACTTCTGGAGCCTTTTTGAGGCCCTAAACAATTCTTTTTAGGAGAAGGGATAGATCTTTCTAACGAGCTATTCAGCGCATCAAATGAAGATCGCATGCCAAAGTTACGTCCTTGGGAAGTTGAAACACCAACTTACCCAAACAGGGCCCATATTTTTGGCGCTTCATCTTCTAAGGTTAGGTTTTTGGACGTTTCGTGTTTTACATGGTTTCTCAACAATAAATAGGCCTTCAAGCCTCATTGTAACACAGTTCAGGGGGCTAGGAGCCAACACATCTCTTCTCAGAGATAAGCGCTACCAGTGCCCTAGCTCACTTGTTTCCATCATTTCAATTTTGTAACATAGTTCAGGGGGCTAGGAGCGGACACATCTCTTCTCAGAGAAAAGCACTACCAGTGCCTTTGCTCGCTTGTTCCCATCATTTCTGTTTTGTAACACAGTTCAGGGGCTGGTAGCTGACACATCTCTGAGTGCCCTAGCTTGCTTGTTCCCATCATTTCAGTTCTATAGCACAATGGGGAGGCTTGTAGCCATCACATATCTTCTCAGAGATACGCCTACCAGCGCCCTAACTGTTTATTTAAGTCATTTGTTTTATAATAAAATGAAGCATTATTTCCACTGCATCTTTGTGCTTATGGTTATATGTGTATTATATTGTGTTCCTTCATAAATCCGGATCATTGCTGGTATTTTCCTAAGTTACAAATTTATTTGCATGGTCATGTATGCACACTTGATGTGCTCAGATAAGGTATTACTATGTTTGATTTCCATTATTTGACATGCTATGGATTTCATGGATCTTGATTATTTAAGATTGTTGAATTTATTTACTCCAAAAGAATCACTATGTGTAAATGTATGATTTATCAAGTGGATATGATAGCATTGTCTAGGATCGATTCTATGGCAATATATGTTGTCGTTCTGTTGAATTTACAAGTGGTATTAACCATGGTTTTGGCTTGGTTCTATTACTATTAGTAGGTATGTTGATAACTTTACTATTGTAATAGGATTTACATAGCATTTTTAGTTGTGGTTTAGTCAATTTAGATGTTTGGTGATGGGAAATTTGGTGACCCATTCATTGGATCATGCTTATGTTAAGGTTTGGATCGTTGGTATTGGAATGAGGGTTTCATTCCTGTAAAATCTAACATTATGTAATATTCCCAATTAGCTTTTAGCTAGTTGGAATATTATGTGTTGCTTCTATTCATAGTTTAGATGAATAAGTGGGGTAAAGAGACCCTTAAATCTCTTTAGTAGGAATAAATCACCTCTAGTATGGATTTGGATCAGTTTAGATAGCAAAAATAAAGCCACCTTGGGTGTGAAAGGGGGAAATGCATGTAGAATGGGTCAAGATTTACCAAATCAATAACACTGCCATAGGAGAGAGTGGAGCTAGTGGGGACAACGCAGTTTTGGAGGAGGAGTCTTTGCATGGAAGTAGCATCATAAATGAGTTGGGCCAAGGGTGAGGAAGCTCACCAAGAATATAATGAAAGGGATGGAAGCCATGAGATGCATTTAGAATATTTTTTATGTTTGAGTCTTATGACTTCTTTCATGCTTCAACTGTTTAGCAGAGTTTGTTGTACTATTTAGTACAAGGGAATTTCCAGGCGGGAATCCCACACTCTACCTTGGGGGACCTCGACTGCCCACTTAGGAGAGTTATTCTGAGCTTCATTTCCACCATCCAGCATTGGTCCAAGCAGCCACCTTCATCCACAGTGCAGTCTCCTTGAGGAACTGTGTTATTTTGCAGTGTGTTGCATTGGAGGGTTGAGAAACC
Organism: Pinus albicaulis; assembly: GCA_034641835.2. NCBI lineage: Eukaryota > Viridiplantae > Streptophyta > Pinopsida > Pinales > Pinaceae > Pinus > Pinus albicaulis. The sequence continues at coordinate 892,257,258 of CM076577.1, forward strand.
ATGTTTATGAGCTAGTTTCCTAGTGAAAGGAGTAGCCTTTCACCCGAAAAGCTACGGAGGAGGAGTTACAGCCATATATTTTTATTTGAGACATATTTCAGCGTAGCTCTACTGATATAGCGTGATTCAGCGACAGAGTTTCATTCTGCACTTTTTGCATCTTGTGTATTTCAAGAAACCCTTGCCAAGTTATCTTGGGATTGTGTTTGAGAGACTAGTTCTCCATTTTCAGCTCTTTTTGAGTATCATGTCAGTATATCCACTTGTTTCCATTTTCTAGTAGCAGTAACCCTCACTGGGACTGCGCCGTCATGTATTATGGAATTTCTGTATAGCAGCATCATTTGGGATTCTAGTGTATTTGGGCTTTGGAGGCTTGTTTGCCTAGTTTGAGTGATTTGTTCCTCAATACATTGTATATTCTGCTGTTGTGATACATAATATAATGGATCTATGATTTTCTCATGTGTTTGTGTTAATATTTTCTGTACATTCCAGTTTTGTGTTCAATATTACTATCTTTTCTAATTTGGAATATTATAGCGGTATCAGAGCATGATCTTGGCTCAGCTCGTGGGGAAATATATCTATAACAATGGAGGAGAGAGAGATCCCAAAAAATTTTCTTCATACCATGTAGAGCATTGCAAAAGATATCAAGGAGTTGAGATTAGAAAGGCATAAGGAATCCCCTAGAGGTTTTCATCATGGAGAAAGTTCCGACACTTCACATTCATGGTGTGAGAAACCAATAGTACAACCTTCTTCACGACACTCCACTATGCCCACATTCCTATCATTGGGAAGTGAGGTGGGAAGGCCATTAGGGGAAGAAAAACTTGGTGACTATTTCTTGGAATATGAATCTCAATCTCAGAGGTTCAAGGAGAATTTGAGCTTTCAGGAGTTCTGTCGGATCAAGGATGGAAGTAGATTCCCCAATCACCATAAAGTGGAGGGTACATTCAGAACCAAGATCTACAATGTACTATGGCCAGGTTATTTTTTCCCTATTGTGATGGATCACCCAAGTGCACAGTTAAGTCTTGGGTAGAGAATTTGGATACCTATTTCCAACTAAACAGAGTTTCAGAAATGGAGGCTATCAAGATAGTGGCGCTGCACCTAGAAGGTGAAGCACATGAATGGTGGTTTCATGGCCTATCTACACTTGGGCATGCTAGTGACACTTCTTATGCAGACTTCACCCAGAGGTTGGTGGAGATATTTGATCCCAGGAATCCAGAAGCACATTTTTTTGAGCTAACCAAGCTCAAGAAAATAGGAGATCCAAAGACTTATATCTCTTAATTTCTAAAGCTTCTAGTCATGGTGTCTGACCTCACTGTGACCAGAAGAGTGTGCATGTTCATTGATGGGTTGGTTGAACCATTGCATGGGTTGGTGAAATCCACTAGACCAACTATGCTCCAATAAGCTATGGAGAGGGCTACAGACCTACATCATGCTTTACCCAAGGCAAAAGCACCTTTTAAGCAGAATTTCTCCTCTCAAACAAAGGATAATTATGAAAAGAAATCTCTTGATGATGATGCCCAGGGAGATATAAGGAGAAGGAAACTTTGTTTCACTTTTCGAGATCCATGGGTACCAGGCCACCAATGTGTTTTAGGTAAGGCACATTGTATTGAGATATTCTTTGATGAGGAGAAGGAGACCAGCGTTGTAGTAGCAGGAGAGGGTGCACCACCAGTAGGAGGTGTGGTGGGATCATTTTCTCCAATGGGAGGGACTCTTTCAGCTTTGCAGGGAGTTCCCAAGTATCTACCATTGAGAGTTAGAGGCACTATTCAGGGAAAAAGAGTATCGGTATTGATAGACAGTGGGGCCACCCATAACTTTATTGATACTTAGTTGGTGCATAGGAGGGGCATTCACATAGAATACTTTGAGGGCTTCTCGGTTTTGCTTCCAAGAGCTAGAACCATGCAGTGTTCCAAATATGTTCTGGCATTAACCATCACTATGGGGACCTATACATTGACAGACCACTTCTTTGTGGTTGATATTCCAGACACCAATGTGATATTGGGTGTCCAGTGGTTAATCACCTAGGGAAGGTTACCACGAACTGGGAAACCTTGGAGATGGAATGGATAGAGAAGGGGAGTGGTAAACATCAGAAAATCAAAGGCATACACACCTATCCACCCCAAATTGTCTCAGCACGCAGGATGGAGGTTGATTTGTGCAGAGGGGACATAGAGTGGGAATTATAACTGTGTATGTTAGAAGCAGGGGACATGGATGCACCAGTACACCTGGATGTATAGTCTATTTTGGACCGTTATTCTACAGTATTTGGAGATATTCCACCAGGGAGACCTCTTGACCAAGGGTTTGAGCACACTATTGAGTTGGAGAAGGGGATCCAAGCAATGATCACCACACCCTATAGGCATCCCAAATCCTACAAGGATGAGATTAAAAAATCCATCCAGGATATTTTGTCTTTAGGACACATCCAACCTAGCACCAGTCCTTTCGCTTCATCAATGGTTTTCGTGAAGAAAAAGGATGGCACATTGAGGATGTGCATTGATTATAGGGCCTTGAAAAAAAATACAATGAAGAATAGGTACCCAATTCCCAAGATCGATGATTTATGGATGAGCTAAGAGGATACAAGTATTTTTCTAAGATTGATTTGAGATCATGATATCATGAAACCAAATTGAGGGATCAAGATATCCCCACGACAGCATTTTGATGCCACTATGGCCATTTTGAGTTCTTGGTGATGCCTTTTGGGCTAACCAATGCTCCAACTACATTCGAGTCTTACATGAACCACATTTTTCGTGGTAACTTGAGGAAGTTTGTATTGGTATTCTTTGATGACATTCTTATTTACAGCCGCACGTGGGAGGAGCATCTACAACATATTGAGACAATATTACGCATTCTTAAGAAGCAACAATTCTATGCTAAGCTCTCCAAGTGTGGGTTTGGACTCACAGAGATGCTCTATTTGGGCCACATCATTGGAGCAAATGGAGTGATATTTCATGAAGAGAAGATCTGTGCTATTAAATATTGGCCCGAGCTAAAATAATGTCACAGAACTTCGAGGGTTTGTAGGTATCTACACCTACTACTGGAATTTTGTTAAAGGGTTCTCTCAACTAGCAGCACCACTTATAGATCTGACTAAGAAGGGAGCTTTCAATTGGATAGCCACAATGCAGAGAGATTTTGATAGGCTCAAGGAGGTGATGAGTATCTTCCCGGTATTGGTTCTACTGGATTTTACCCAACCCTTTGTGTTGGAATGTGATGCTTCAGGAGAAGGCATTGGAGTAGTGTTGATGAAAGGGGGACACCCCATCGATTTTGAAAGTCGGAAGTTGTTTCCACATGAGATCTTGTATCCAATATATGATAAGGAGATGTTGGCCATCATGCATGCCTTAGCCAAGTTTCAGAAATATTTGGTGGGTAACAAATTCTGAGTGAAGACTGATTACAATAGTCTTTGATTCTTTCTTGAGCAGAAGTAGTTGTAGGAGAGGTAGTAGAAATGGGTGAGCAAGATCCAAGCCTATGACTTTGACATTTAATATGTCAAGGGGAAGAGTAATGCAGTGGCAGATTCTCTATCTCGGAGGCTAGTAGCGCTGTCCTTAATGAGCATGGATACAGATTGGAAGGCTCAGTTTCTAGTGGAGTATTCCAAAGACCGCTTTGCATGTGAAGTCATAGATGGACACGTGACTGATGAGAGGTATCAAGTGATGGATGAGGTCATATATTACCGAGATTGGGTCTTCTTGGCTAGATATTCTAGACTCAAGAATAATATTTTGTAGGCAACACATGATTCACCACTTTCTAGGCATCAAGGATTCACCAAGACATACCGAGCTATTCGGGAGAGATTCTCATGGAAGGGTCTAAAGGAGGATGTGCTCCAACAAATCAAGGAGTGCATAGTTTGCTAGCAGAAAAAAGGGGAGCACAACCATCCCATCAGATTGTTGTAGGCACTCCCTATCTCGGATGGAAAGTGGGAGAGTATTTTCATGGACTTCATCACCGGCCTACCTATGGTTCCGGGTAAGGATTGTATCTTTGTATTTGTTGATCGACTAACAAAGTATTCACATTTCTTTGTTATTTCTGCATGATATACTACTTCACAAGTAGTCGAGCGCTTCTTTAGAGATGTATTTAGACTCCACGGTCTTCCAAAGACAATATTCAGTGATCAAGATAGCCGCTTCATGGGTGGCTTTTGGCATGAGCTTTTTCGGTTAGTGGGTACTGAGTTGACACCGAGTGCCAGCTATCACCCACAAACCGATGGAAAAACCGAGATAGTAAACAAGTGGCTGGAAGAATACTTGCAAAACTATGTTTCGGGGAAGCAAAGGGCATGGTTGCGCTGGCTCCATTTAGGGGAGTATTGCTACAACACAACCTTTCATATGTCCATTGGCATGACCCCATTTCGAAATCTTTATGGGTATGATGCTCTATCATTTTCTGATGTGATGTTTGGGGTAAGCAAGGCTCCTAGAGTAAAGGAGTGGATTCAGGAGAGTCAGGATATGCTCCGGGCCCTCAAGGACAACATTGCTACAACACAAAACCAACATAATTTATATCCAAACCGTGGTCAGGTAGAGAGGCAGTTTGAGGTGGATGATTTGGTCTATCTTCGTCTTCAGCCATATAGACAATCTAGACTAAAGGAGAAGTGAGCTAAAAATATTAAGCCTCGGTTCTATGGGCCATACAGGGTGATCCGTCGTGTTGGGGAAGTAGCATACAAGTTGGAGCTTCCCATTGGAAGTAAGATCCATAGCCTTTTCATGTCTCATGCCTCAAGAAGGCCATTGGACAACATGTGGTTTCCACCATGGATCTCCCACCTATTTATGATGAGGGCGATTTGGTTTTACAACCGGAGGCTATCTTGGATACTCAGGAGAGGCAGCTAAGAAACATGGTGATTAGAGAGTATCTGATTCGATGGAGGAATCTACCTGATGAGAATGTCACTTGGGAAGGAGAGAATATTTTGCAACATCCTTCTTTACTGTTTCTTGAGGACAAGCAACATTTGGGAGGGGAGGACTGTAATATTCCCAATTATCTTTTAGCTAGTTGGAATATTATATGCTGCTTCTATTCATAGTTTAGATGAATAAGTGGGGTAAAGAGACCCTTAAATATATTTAGTAGGAATAAACCACCTCTAGTATGGATGTGGATCAGTTTAGATAGAAAAAATAAAGCCACCTTGGGTGTGAAAGGGAGCAATGCATGTAGATTGGGTCAATATTGACCAAATCAACAGCACTGCCATAGGAGAGAGTGGAGCTAGTGGGGACAACGCAGTTTTGGAGGAGGAGTCTTTGTATGGAAGTAGCATCATAAATGAGTGGGGCCAAGGGTGAGGAATCTCACTAAGAATATAAGGAAAGGGATGGCAACCATGAGAGGCATTCAAAATATTTTTTATGTTTGAGTCTTATGACTTCTTGCATGCTTCAGTTGTTTAGTGGAGTTTGTTGTACTGTTTAGTAGAAGGGCATTTCCAGGTGGGAATCCCACAGTCTACCTGATCCGAATGGAAAATGGCATCAACTCATGTTATTCATCTACCCATATTATCCATCTACCCATGGAATTTACCCATGGTATTGTAAATGGCATTGACCCATGGTATTCATCCACCCATGATATTTATTCACCCATGGTATTGTAAGTGACCCATGGTATGTATCCACCCATGGTATTCATCCACACATGGGATTTACCCATGGTATTGTAAGTGGTATCTACCTATGGTATCTACACCTATGGTATTGTATCTCAAAAAAGGCTATAAATAACAAGCCTCACTTTGTAAAAGGACAAATTGTCCGCCACAATGTAGCTTCTACAGTTATTCTTTGTTTTAATAAAACAAGTTTCTTTGTGGTTTTATTTTCTTTGTGTTCTCTCTTTTTTTCTGGCATTCTAATTTTGCAGATCTTGTTAGATCCATTTCAACTTTTTAGATCTTGGGGGCCTCCCCCCAAGATCCGGATCAGTGGTATCAGATTCAGGTTATGCCTCCATGGGAATGAGGGTTTGAAACATATTTCAGTTTCAATGTTTTGCAGCAATCTTCAGCAAAATCCATGAATGTTTTTGGGCGGCGAGTTTTCAGATCAGATCTGAAACTTTTGGTAAAAAATTTGCAAAAACAAAGACCAGATCTGGATTCCTTGCGAAAAAATACTCAAATTCAAAAAAAAAATCGGCCAAATTGGAGTTCGGATGAGGGAGATATTGCTAATTCAAAATCAGCAATGTTGAAGCAATTTTTCTGACGACAATTCATGGACGGCGGCTCTCCTGTCATTTTTCGCCATTTTTAGTACAAAATTTCAAATAAATGGAGATATATCTGAGCTCCTCTTGAAAAATCACCCAAGTTCAAAAAAAAAAAAAATCGGTTGAATCGGAGTCCGGATGTGGGAGTTATCGTTGATTTAAAATCAACTATTTTTTCAGAAATTTTGTGACGGCGTGCCAGTTCCAGCGCAAATCTGAGAGTCTAGAGTCTCCAGATAGTGGTTTCAAATACATGAGATGATGCAGAATTATCATTCCATTTCCAAAAACAGGTTATAATAAATATTCTGAGTTATATTGACCGAGTTATACTCATTTTAAATCTAGAGCAGCATTCGGAGCGGGTTCCCTTTGGAGACGTGCCCTCCCACCCTGCTTTAGTAGGCACCTGCTTCACATTCATTAGTTTGATCATAGCAGTGTTCAGCTTGGGTTATTTCGAGACGTGCCCTCCCACCCCAAGCTATGTAGGCACCTGCTACTTCATCAACAATCAGCATCACAGTTATGAGTCAACTACACAAAATCATTTTCATCGAAGTCCATTTTCTAGGCCGCACACTGTTAGTCACACAGTTGGTCACAAGCATTACAGGGTATCTCTATCCTCGGATCTTCGTTTGTCATGATTTTGGTTCATCCACAAACCCACACATCATCGAAGTCCATTTGCTAGGCCGCACACTATCAATATCACAGTTGGTCATAAGCATTACAGGGTATCTCTATCCTCGGATCTTCGTTCATCACGGTTATGGGTTAACTACACAAAACCCTTCTCTTCAGTGGTTCTTCATATTCAACAAAGGATTCTCAGGAGGGAACTTCACGCAATGGAGACCATTGCTTCTTAAGGAGGGAGGAATGATCCGAATGGAAAATGGCATCAACTCATGTTATTCATCTACCCATGGAATTTACCCATGGTATTGTAAATGGAATTGACCCATGGTATTCATCCACCCATGATATTTATTCACCCATGGTATTATAAGTGACCCATGGTATGTATCCACCCATGGTATTCATCCACACATGGGATTTACCCATGGTATTGTAAGTGGTATCTACCCATGGTAGTGGCCCATGGTATCCACCTATGGTATTGTATCTCAAAAAAGGCTATAAATAACAAGCCTCACTTTGTAAAAGGACAGATTGTCTGCCACAATGTAGCTTCTACAATTATTCTCTGTTTTAATAAAACAAGTTTCTCTGTGGTTTTATTGGCATGGTGTTCTCTCTTTTTTTTCTAGCATTCTAATTTTGCAGATCTTGTTAGATCCATTTCAACTTTTAGATCTTGGGGGTCTCCCCCCCCAAGATCTGGATCACTACCTCAGGGGACTTCGATTTCCCACTTGGGAGAGCTATTCTGAGCTTCATTTCCACCATCCCGCATTGGGCCAAGAAGCCACCTTCAGCCACAACGCAGTCTCCTTGAGGAACTGCATTATTTTGCAGTGTATTGCAGTGGAGGGTTGAGAAACCATGTTTATGAGTTAGTTTCCTAGTGAAAGGAGTAGCCTTTCACCCGGAAAGCTAGGGAGGAGGAGATACAGCCATATCTTTGTTATTTTAGACATATTTCAGTAGAGCTCTAGTGATACAACGTGATTCAACCACAGAGTTGTAGTCTGCACTTTTTTCATCTTGTGTATTTCAAGAAAACCTTTTCGGGCTATCTTGGGACCGTGTTTGAGAGACTAGTTCTCCATTTTCAGCTCTTTTTGAGTATCATGTCAGTAGATCCACTTGTTTCCATTTTCCAGTAGCAGTAACCTTCACTAGGATTGTACTGTCATGTATTTTGGCATTTATGTATAGCAGCATCATTTTGGATTCTAGTGTATTTGGGCTTTGAAGGCTTGTTTTCCTGGTTTGAGTGATTTGTTCCTCAATACATTGTATATTTTTTTGTTTTGATACATAATATAATGGATTTATGATTTTCTCATGTGTTTTCATTAATATTTGTTGTAAATTCCAGTTTTGTGTTCAATATTACTGTCTTTCCTAATTTGGAATATTACATGTTATGAGAAACACTAGGCTTTAATGGGAATTGGGGTAAATCCATGGAATTTACTTACAAATTATGAGTCTAAAGTATTTCAGAGAACTAGACTGTTATCTAGGGTTGGATAAGTCTTTAGTATCAATTTGTATCAGACCAGATACATTACAAACTTAGCGTATGTTTACAAGAGTCTGGGCATACATGATGTTTGTACTATGCTTTGTGAAGAGCACCATATTTAGAAATGACCTAGATTGACTTGTGAAGAAAGCAAGTAAAAGTGGTTAAATATTGGGTGGGACCCATTTAGGTCTTCTTCATGGTAAATTTAGATACAATAGCAAGTCATACCTTGTAGAGGTATCCAGGGTGGGGCTCTTTGACGATTAATTGACGCGAGGATGGATTTCTTTACGAAGTGGTGTGTGTATCTAAGAATCTATGGCATACGAGGTTGGGGACAAGGCACAAAGGCGTATAGACATAGATGTGGGTTAGTTATAAATGCATATAGGGCTGTATGTGGGCTAGGTTGAGTTATGATTTTTAGAATTGGTAATCTGGGAATCCAAGGAGGTTTCCATAGTGAAAAACTCATGTATGCCCATATATCACTCATAACTGGATAACAAAGGAATTCTTCACATATGCATGGATAAGTGGGGTTTCATGGGATTCACTAACTGGGGTAAGGTGGCACATGCCACGTAGGTTGGATAAGGTTACATGGATGCCACATGGATATGCAATGTAGAGAGCATGTGGATGTGGTTCCTCCGTGGTAATGACACGTGGAAACTTGAAATTGTACTTTTAGATGTTGAGTTAACCAAATCCACTTATATGTTGCAGTGGTTATGTTGTGCCATGTGGATTAAGAGTGTTATGGGGTGCCAACGTGGAATGTACATGGCCACGGGCCTAATCACTATAGATCTCACCTCCTTGGTGGCGAAATATTGTGTTTTATGTAATTTTGGTGTGGTTGATGGTAGAGCAAGATGATAATATGTCTATCACTTGACACACACTTTTTAGTTGCACCACAGAGGGTTGATAGTGGAGTGTCATGAAATCATATCAATAATAGCACAATTGATGGAGGGAACAAAATGAATACTTCTCTGTTATCTGACAAGATAATTCATGTTTTTCTATGCCAAATCTACCATATAGACTTATTCAGTTGTGGCACAATGGGATTCGGGTGATGTGATGAAGCCTAATGGATGGTACACATTGGCCACATGGCGTAGTTTATTGTAATGTGGAATGTTGAGTTGCATGAAGAACTAGATCCTGTGGGTCCTAAAATTTAAATAAGGTTGAAAGTTCCATGGATGTTTAACTATTTCGTGTGGATGTTGTTGAAATTTGCAACATGAACAATCAAATTGGCATCCAGAAACAACATGACATCACATGCACTAGTGTGGGACCACAACTGACACAATGATGGGTCCTAGACATACATTAGTGTGCAAACCAGTTTATTAAATAAATTGGAAATGTGTCTAATTTAATTTCCCCTTAATTAAATTGGACAATAAATTGTAATCTTATCTCATAAACACTTGTAATAGTTATATGAGTGTGATAGACTCAGTTAGCTCATGAATTTCGAGTTGATGGTGGTTGTTGAGGCATGTAAAGTGATTCTATTTGTTTTAAAGTCCAATTTGTATTTAGTGTATTAGTTTAATTCATGAGAAATCAGTTAACTCAATTAAGTGAGTTAAAGTCAATCTAACTAGTTGTAACTAATTGTTGCACTAGTGAGAGGTCAAGTGAATTAAATCAGATTTAATTCACATGTAGTGATCTGTCAAGTGGCTGATGATTTACTATTAATAGCTACATGCATGTCAGTTCTGATGAAGAACCAGTTGAGACAAAAGTTAAATGGAAGGTAACTATTAGTTGTAATTTTATTAAACTGCCCAAATGTAGTTAAAACACCATAGGATTGCCCATGATGTTTGCGCATTCAAGGAAGGCTGAAATTCCTAAAGAATATGGATTTCATTCCACATGAATTTTGTGAGAAAGGTAGGCTGAAGACGGGCTGAGAATTGGCTAACTACTAGCCCGATTTTGTCTGGATCAGCGTGAGACAGTCTGGATAGTGCAGCAGACTCTTGTGAGAAGAGTGCATCGCATTTTTTCATGATTCCTTGGTTCATTATACAATAGATATAGAGGGGTTTTGAGCAGTAAGCTTTCCCCAGGCAAAATATCTATGTTGTGGATTGATTTTCTTCTTTCTTTTACTTGGTGTGATTGTGCGATTGCGTTTACTTTCTGCAATTAATTTGTAGAAGGATTCAGTATCTTTCTTTAACATATCGCATGATCGGATTGAATCCATTGGTATACATATTGTTTGTATAATTTCTACAAATGCTAAGTTGGCATTGTGGGTGACGTGACAGAGCCATGTGGGTTACGCGTGGGTTCCACATGGAAAAATCTTGTTGATGTTATAGGAGTTGATTTGTTAACTTTAGAAGGGCATAAATTTTAATCTAGGATTCGATCGAGATAAAATTTATATCTGCAAAAATCTCTTGTCGAGCTAGATGTGATGGCGTTATCCAAAGTTAATTTCGCTAACTTTGGGAAATAAGGAAATTTTGTAAACCTGTTTTCATAATGAGACCATGGATGTTAGGTTAATTAAAAGTAACACCTCCCATCGGCCTAAAAAACTTAAAGGGGGTGGGAGGGAGCGTTACAACTGCCTACCATTTCCATTATTTATGGGGAATTCTTATAGAAAACCTATTTGGTATCCATTTTGAACCTTCACCCTTTAACATTCCACGCATTTAGAGATTTAATTCGCTACAACATTCTTCAATCCTAACCAAATAATATTGTTGTTTTATGGATACAATGGTATTCTAATACGTTGAATATATAGAATAGGGAACATTATGCATTTCTCTTAAAATTAGATATTTTAGCTCTTGTGAGTTTGGCATATAAACTTTTCCCTATACATGAGGACCCTATCCTCTTTTAGCTCAGAATACATGTACCTTGGTTGCAAATTTACTTGATGTGGCACTTCCTTCACTTGCATATAGTATTATTTTTCAACCTCTAAAACTATGAATTTAAATTATGAACTATATATTCTTATGGATGTTTCATGTTATTTATGTATTCTCCTGATAAGTGAATTAGATATCTTGTTCTCTTTTCCCTTGATGCACATTACATCAACGCCATATTCAATAGGAAATTACAACCATCTAACTTGTCTTGAAGTCAATGTTGCTTGTTGAAATAAATATTTTATACCATTATGGTCCGTCCTCAACTCAAAATTATTTCCCATGATATAATGGATCCACACTTTTAAATCATGCATTATGGATATTACATTTAAGTCATTAGTGGCATAATGTCTCCATGCTCCTTCAATTTCCTAGACCCATAACCAACTACATGTCCCTTTTGGGTGAGGAATCCACCAATTCCTTCATTTCATGCATCTGTGCATGCAACCAAATTCTCTTTGAGATCAACAATCTTCAAGACCAGTGGATTTGTAAATAGTTTCTTAAAAAGCTGAAAATTTGCTTCACATCCTATTGTCCATTCAAATTTCACACATTTGTTTTGGATAAAAGTTATTGGGTGTGTAATCTCAAAAAATCCTCCAATAAACCCTTTGTAGTAATCGTACAAACCCTGTGAATAATATAACTAATATCACATTTCTTGGTGCTTGTCAACTTTTGATTGATTCAACCATTTCTCAATCCACTATTATGTATTCCTATGAGATGATATGCCCCAAGTAGAGGAGTTTCTTTTGTAGAAAAAACCATTTTCTCAATCTAGTTTAGAGTTGATGTTCTCTCAGTACATATAACACAATATTTAAGTGCTTCTCATGTTATTATTCTAATTTGGACTATATAATCATGCTATATAGGAATACATTGGAAAACTTATCCAATTAGTTTCTAAATATCTCCTTCGTTAAGAACATAAAGATAACTAGTTCATTTGTCAATACAAATGGCACCACTACAAACTCATAATGTTTTTTCCTTGTCTTGAAGGTTGTATTACTTATGTCTTGTTCTTTGATTATTACCTGATGGTAACCACATCTTTGATATATCTAAAAAGCACCTTTGAACCCTATAGTTGATTGAAAATATCAACAATTCTAGTAAGTGGGTACTTTTTCACTATAGTCATATCCAACTATCTGACTTCAATGCATAATTTGAAGGTCCCATCCTTATTTTTCATAAAAAATATTAGATCTCCCAAAGGTAAGGCATATGTACCCTTTTTTAACAACTCTTTTGTTGCATTTGTAACTCCTTTAACTCTATTGTACTCATCTTATATGGATTTTTGGATCATTGGGGAAAATTTAGGCATTATATTAATAGAACAATCTATGTCTCTTTTAGGTAGTAAGCCCGGAATATATCCAAACACATCCTCAAATTCTTATATCATATCACAATTCTCAAAATTTGGACTCTTATTCTTGGTTGAATACTATACACCGGATACAAATAAATAACAACCTTCATAAAACATATTTTTAGCAATAAGACTTAAATTTCTCTAATTTAAATGGGTCTTGGAATCCCACACACTTTATTTTTGTACCATTCCTCATCAAGATATTATATTTTGTTGGAAACTACGAAGATAGTGAGAGGGGAGGTGAATCAATATCTTATCATTGTTAACAACTATTTACTCAGTAAATTACATGCAACAATATAACAAAGAATCAATCACATAAGTTTGAACACAAGAAGTTTATGTGGAAACCCATATGGGAGAAAACCACAAATTCTTTTTGATTGTGATGTAAATACAAGCACCAACTTCATATTACATCAAGTTATGGAGGCTCCAACCCCTTTTTCTTTGCAAACTTGTTGGAAGCACCAACTCCCACTATTTGTAGGCACCAACTGCTAGAGGAACCAAGCCCCTAATATTTATAGGTACCAACCTAAAGGAGTCTATGTTCATCTAATGTGAAGGAAAAATCTGCTCCAGCCTCTCAAATCCCTTTTTCATACATTTTCAAACTCATATACAGAGGTTCTTTCATTAAAATATTATTAAACAAATTGTTTAAATCTCAAATATGCTCATCTAAAATTTATCTTCTTCTCATATATGTTTTGGAACCCAATTCTTTATTTTTTCTTCAAATCTAGACTTCAACTCTAGCCAAAATATGATCACAACATTTAGATCTGCTTAACATCCCTTCGCCTTAGGCTTCAGATATGATCTTAGTGTTAAGATCTTCTTAACATCCCTTCTCCTCAATCCTAGATATGATCCACAAGGGGCTTCACTCAATGAACCTCTGACATATCACATGTGTTCATTACATACTAAACAATACCCTTAATTTGACTACATATTGGAAGATACCTCTAAAAATATCATTATTTAACCCCCTATGAATACGAACCCAATACACCTTCCCAATTTAAAAAACCCCTACTTTAAATAGATATTGTAGGTATCCATTTTTTCATTAAAATTTATACCCCTTTATATTTCTTCATTTACTTGGAGCTCCATTTTTTATACTTGCCAATATAAAAACCCTTTACCCTCTATTACATGCTCAATATATCATGTCATTTTTTCCTCAATATATATTCCCCAATATAAACGCATGTGGTATGGTATTGCTCCCCCAATGAAGCCCCCGTGATATGATCTTAGCATTCAAGTTTTCTCTCGTCTGCTCTACATCATTCTATGTAGTAACCAAGAATGCACTTCATATATGTATTCTTTCAACACACAACATCTTAGATATCATATATTCATTTAGATATTTTTTGGGTTCTACTACCCAACTCGATCCTCTCTTCTCTATTTAGACCCTCTTGACCCTCCATAAGCTCTCTTGGCCCGCAACAATATTTCTAAGCATCTCAGCCACATGATTACATTTCAGATTTGCAATTAAGTTCTTTTCAACTCAGCTCCCATAGTTCTCATTACTCTCTTATGGATTATTGTGCATGTGCATGTCCACTACAACTTCATCTATTCAATTTTCATAGGAAAACGACATCTCACATTTTTCTCCTTCTATTTATAGATGCAAACCCTCTAACCTGTTAAAATTCAGACTTTAATCCTTCTTCCAAAATTTGGTGGGAAATGCTACATTTGTCCAAAAGTCCAAAACCTAGAAACACTCAATTTCTGTAGCCCCTAATGGTCATGTCCTTTTCTCAGCAGACTAGACTACATGCTAGAAATAAGAGCCTAAGCCTTAAGGTGCTTATCTTCTTGTCGCTTGCCACATGAGCCTACACGCTCCCACCGGTCTCCAACCGATAGTCTAATTGACATATGTTAACTTTCGAGAACATTTCCATCTATCAACCTCTATTTTCCACCCACTTCTCTTCCACTCACTGCGGATTGCTCATTGCTTCATTGAGTTGATTGGTTTGATGGATTGAACCGTCACCTGATAGTGCTATACTTAATGGATAGTTTTGTGTCTAATGCCTCACTGCTCACTGCTCTGCTAATGATGGACATTCACGACAGATTATTTCCATGCCGATAGACAGTGGGTGGTGACTAATAATCCACACAAAAAACCATAAAAAATGCCAAAATATCTTAACACAACAAATCCTTACAATATAATTCTTATAATTATTAATAAACATTTACAAACCAAAACTTTGATAAATCTATATCATTTCACAATTGGAATATTATAAAAATACCGTATATCCCAGTCCAAGTATGATTGATTGATTATTATACATTTAAAGTGGCTTGAGTCATACTCAATAATATATTAAAATTATATTTACAATGAGTGATTATATATATATAAACTGATTTAGTAAATTGTATCCTAAGTATATATATGCGAGTGGATATTGTTTTGTTTCATGTTGTGTTGAGTTTCAAAAAAGTTAATTTAATTATAAGATATGTGATTATCACATATGTTGTATCAAAAAGTATGTTGTAGCAGGCAGTGCCATTAAAAAATCAATAAATAAAGGTATCTTTATAATATCGAGAAATCAAGCTCTCCTGCACTGTGAGTGGGATTTTATGACTTTTTTACTAATGAAATGTTAGCATGATTAATATTGCTATTTATTAATCCAAGCTTCCAAGGTAAGCTAGGAAGTGATTTGGAAACATATTATTACTATAAAAAAAATAACTTAGAACATGCCATATTGAAGAGTAATCGAATAAACAAATCTTCTAAATGATTTTCCAAATCTATTGCATTCAATAATACTTAAAATAAATGATTTTCCAACATAGTTTAATAATTAGCCGTAATGTTAACTCTTTCTTCCAAGCAAAAGTTGGTCTTCATGACTTTGTCTAAAAGAAACATTTAGATCATATAAAGCAAAAGTTGGTCTTCATGACTTTGTCTGAAAGAAACATTTAGATCATATAAATTCTTATGATTTGAACATCCCCACTACTGCCAAAATAATAAATGAGTTCATGTTTTAACAAATTTCAAGTAAGTATAGAAGTGACACAATATTGATTAGGAATGGTCTCCCTCCCATACTAAATTCTTCAAAAAAGAAATATATCAAAAGGTTTAAATATGAGAGAAATTTAAATATATATCATTTTCAACGCTACTTTATTGGGTTTTGAAATCATTGTACATACCGGATTTTGTGTATAATGTTTAGTTAAATTTATTTCTTACGTTGAGTTATCTCCTGGTTGTATAAACTATCATTATTGTTATTATGTTATTATAAAATTATAGTATGGAAATCATTTTATTATGGATTAATTTTTTTAAATAAAATAGATAATGCTGGCAGTGTAATAAGAATTTTTAAATAAAATAGATAATGCTTGCGTAATTGTCTAATTGATATTGAGTATTAATTTATTAAAAAAAACACTTTATTTTTCTTAATCTATTTAAGAATAAATTTTCATTTTTCTTAACATATTTTAGAATAAATCTTCATCTTCATTCACTATGTTATGTTTTGTTCCATATATTTGTTCATCGAAATAATATTTAAAACTATGTATACATTATCATTCCTATGTTACTTCATAAGTATTGCCAAATTCCTTTTCTTACACACATTTCCATTATAACACATGCACTATAAATAAACACATCACTTGTGACAACCTAAATAAATCTTTCATTTTCATTTTTCACAACATATTTAACAATAAATCTTCATTCTCTTCATTCACTATTTTTTGTTTTGTTCCAAATGTTTGTTCATTGAAATGATATTTAAAATTATGTATACATTATCATTCCTCCCTTAATTCGTAAATAGTGCCAACTTTTCTTACACACATTTCCATTATAACACATGCACTATAAATAAACACATCACTTGTGACAACCTAAATAAGAAAGGTGGTGAGAGTGGAACTAAGGATGTGATAGATAGCTTGAGGCCACGATGAAGGAAAGAAACAACATTTGAAAACTATTAAATCTAGTCACATGGACATGGAACCAAAACATCAATGCTCACCCTTTTATCAACAAATTATTAAAATTATATATAATTAACGAGTCTTTAGAATATTTTTCACTAATTTTTATATTTACATTCATACTAAAAACCTCTTTCCACATACCATGCATGTCGGCAAACCAGAGAAAAAATGTAAAATATTTACAAGTTGCCAAGAAAAGATGTAAAAAATTGTAACATATTTATAAGTATCTAGGGCAAATACGAATGTGATTGACATTGTGTTTGGAAAGGAGGAAACATGTGCATTTTACACTCCAAAAGATGAATAAACAATTTTATTTTAATAAGATATAATAAGAGATAATGTTATTAGATAAATTATATTTAGTTGTTTTTAAATATTTTATTATGTTTGATTGATAATAATGTTTAAAAAGGCAAGAATGATACTTTATTTGGATAACAAAATTTAGGCTGGATAATTGTAATAAAATATTATTCATCTAGGTCACATACCAAGTTATAAAAGGAAAATTTCAAAGCATTAAAAGAGAACATGACATGGGCTTAGGTTAGTAGTATGTGAATTTAACCAATATTATAACTAAACTCTCAATAAATTTCCAAAACTTGTGACAAACTATCTGATAATATTTTATAACAGAACTTTGTTCTCCATCGAATTAAGATACCGTATGATATTTGCTCTTGACAACGAGTTTATCACAAATGCAATGCATAAGCATTAAACCAAACTACAAAATCTTTAACACAAATTCAAAGGACAATATCTTTGGGATTCTAGGAAGTGGTAAGATGTCGAGATATCATGCCTCTCTAAAATTTAGAAGATAATCACAAAACTTTAGCATAAATAAATGTTGTAAGAATTGAATGTCAACTATGTTGATTCAGAGTATGTAATTCCTTCTCAACCATTCTCTCTAAATGATATGTAATCTATATAGTGTATGTATGTGTTATACTCTTTCCACGACTACCTCCAAGTGTTTTCCATTGTGCTGAGTAGAGTGGGGAGGTCCATGGGAAGCTCTCCCAAAGAATTTGTTTTGGGTGGTTTTTGTATCTACTTTGGCAATTTTCAGCACACGGTCTTTGCTTCTAGCAGTTTTATGGCACATGGTAATTCAACCCATGGTTTTGTAATTTTGTTTAAGGAACTAAAATTGTATTCTCATCCAAGGTAAATGGAATGGTGGTTTATGAATGCCACATAATATACTTATTGTATTGTAACATTATAAAGAAGAGGTACAATAAAAAAAATATTTCTACTTTTCCTAGTCTAGAATTCTAGGGTTAGATCTCTATGTTAATGTGTGTGTGCACTATTGCATCTTTTCTGTTTTACTAAGAATATGTTTGTAAGAATTAACTATAGATGGTTAAAACCTACATTTGGTATCACGCAATTTTAACTTCAAGGGGATACTTTTGTGGCGAAGGCATTTGAATCGAGCTTGTGGTATAACTTCTTATAATGGGAGATATGTAGAATTGATCATTGTAGTGAAAGGAAATGGCATGAAATTCAAAGATATAGATTAATAAATTCAATGGGAAAAGTTTTGATCTATGGAATTTCTATTGGTGGATAAATATTTATGGATCACTATCGATCTAAGTTATGCACCAATAGGGATGTTGACAAAAGACTAGATTAAGTTGGATTAAAAGGAAAAGAACATAATATGGTTGTCTCTCTCAAATTTAGTATTATCAAATGTTCGAGGAGAAGCTACACTAAAGGAATTGTGGAACAAAGTTAGGGACTTTGTATCATTCTAAGTCACATGTGAATAATTTTTTTCTACAAAATAAGTTGTATAACATGAGGATAAAGGTTGGAGACTGTTATGCAACCAACTCACAAAATAGAATAAAAGATAGATCAACGACTTAAAAATTATCCTCTTCGAGGGGGAAACCTTTTTTGCATTACATAAATGAATAATTCTTGGATGATACAAATGACAATACCTCCTTTGTGTATATAGGATTCCAAGGGGTCACCATATAATCAAAGCCTACATAACAATAATAATGTAAGGGCACAACAATAACAATAGTGGGCTTCTATGGGGAACAACAACAACAATATGGGGGCTACATGGAACAACAATAACAATAAGGGGGATACAGTAATAAAAATAAAGGGGATCCACTAGTATTATAGGTACCTAACATGCCCCTCCCATTAAAATAAGTGTTATCCTCAATGCTTGAGTAGTTATGGATGTTTCTGTATAAAATTATCATCCTCCCATGTGGAATCTTCAGCGGGTAATTTCTTCTACTTAATGAAATACTCTAAAATTTATTGATTTCATAGCTGTCAGGTTCTTTTTTCCGTGACTCCTTTAGGCTCCAATATTATTTTTCCTTCTTCTTCAAGTTCTAGAAACACTATTTGAATGAGAAGCTTGTCACCGATAACCTTCTTTAAGCATGAAACATGGAAAATTGGGTGTACTCGGGAAGATGTAGGTAGCTCCAATTTGTATGCCATAGTACCAATATTTTGCAACACCTTGTAAGGACCGTAGTACTTGGGTGATAATTTATTATCCTTCTTATATTGCTTGAAGGACATTTGTTTGTATGGTTGTAGCCGTAAAAATACCCAATCGCCTACCTCAAAACTTCTTTCATTGTGATGTTGATCTACATGTTGTTTCATTCGATTCTGTGCTAGAGTGAGGTTATACTTTAAGAGTTCGAGAACTTGTTATCGATGCTCAATGTGATATTACATTGCTTGAACCTTATAATTTTATCTTAAAGATGATGTGATGGACAGTGGATGACATCCATAAAGTGCCATAAATGGGGTAATTTTTTCTCTAGTATGGAAGGAAGTGTTATACCACCATTCAGCGATATGTAACCACTTGAACCATTTTGTTTTTTTATTAGATACAAAAAAACAAAGACATCCTTCCAAACATTTTCTCACTATCTTAGTTTTCCCGTCAGATTGAGGATGAAAAGATGAGCTATGGGCTAATTGAGTACCAAGAAAAGAAAAGGATGAGATAATGCAAAAAAGTGTGCATACTTGGTGAGTCTACCAACTACCATCATGATGAAACTCTTTCCTTCAGTCTTGGGTAAACCTGTGATAAAATCCATTGATACCTCCTCCCAATGCTGACTTGGAATGGATAAAGGTTGTAATAGACCCAAGATCTTAATTGTATCAACTTTATTTTGTTGGAAAATCAAACATTCTACCACAAACTTTTGAATATCAGATTTAAGGCCATCCCAAAAAAATTCCTTCTTGACCCTGTTACAAGTTTTTAAAAATCCTGAGTGGCCTCCTAAGGGGAAGGTGTGCAATTAAAAAAGAATATTTTGTTTGAGTTTGGAATTATTACAGAGATATAAGAAATCTTTGTACCATAATGAATCGTTTTTCCAGCAAAATGTATCAAATGTACTGGGATATTGCTGCAACTTTTGAATGAGTGTCCACACCAATTCATCATTCTTCCATTCATCCCCTACTTATGTTATCCACTCAGGTTGGATAATAGAAATGGAATAAAGCACTGATTCCACATCCTCATCCTTTCTTCAGAGTCCATCTGCAACAACATTTTACTTCCCTTTTTTGTATATGATTTCAAAGTCATAATCCAACATCTTTGTGACCCATTTTTTTTGCTCTTATGAAGATAATATTTGTTCCAAAAAGTATTTAAGACTATCATGCTATTTTTTACCTTGAAGTGTCTTCCCATTAGGTAAGGTCACCATTTCTTTAGTGCATGTAATATTGCCAACATTTCCTTCTCATAAATAGGTTTGTGTAAATACTTTCCTTTGATTGGACAACTTTCAAAAGAAATGGGTCTTCCTTATTGCATTAAAAAACCACCAATTCCATTTCTTGAGGCATCACATTTCACAATAATTTTTTTTTTGAAGTATGGAGTAGCTAATACTGGTTCGTGACACATTGCCCCTTTAAGATGTTCAAAGGCCCTAGTTGCTTATGGAGTCCAAGAAAATGCATCTTTATTCAGTAATGATGTTAGAGGTGCTGCTATTCTCCCATAATTCTTAACAAACTTTTGATAATACCCTATCAACCTGAGAAATCCTCGAAGATGCTTTATGTTTGTGGGGATTTTCCATTCCTTCATAAATTTAATTTTTTTAGGGTCTATCTTAACACCCTCACGATATACAATATGGCCTAAATATTCCACCTCATTTACACCAAAGAAACATTTGGAGGTTTTTGCATATAATTGTTTCTCCTCCAATAGTTTAAGCACCATGTCAACCTGTTGAACATGTTCCTTCCAATATTTTTTGTAGATTAGTATATCATCAAAAAACACTAACACGATTTTCTAAGGAAGGTTTTGAAAATGGAATTCGTCAAACCTTGAAATGTGGAAGGTGCATTAGTAAGTCCAAAAGGCATGACCAAAAATTCCTGATGACCCTCATGAGTTCTTAATGTTGTTTTCAGAATGTCTTCCTTATTCATTCTAATTTGATGATATCCTGAACAAATATCCATCTTAGTGAAGTAAATTTCTCCATGTAATTCATACAACAATTCATCAATGACAGGAATGGGAAATTTATATTTAATAGTGATCTTGTTGAGCTTCCTATAATCCAGACACATGCGCCATGATCCATCCTTATTGCACACCAATACTACTTGAGAAGAGAAATAACTTTGACTAGGTTGAATTATACCAATTTCCAACGTTTATGCAACCATGTGTTCAATTTCATTCTTTTGAGCATAAGGATATCTGTAAGGCCTATTGTTTGGAGGAACACTTCATGGAATCAAATGAATAGCATGATCATGATTATGAATAGGTGGGAGGACCTTGGAAGTCTCAAATACCTTGGAATGATTTTTGAAGACCTTTTGGAGATCTGGAGAAATAGGTGATTTCGATGTTTGAACCTCTATTGAGCATAATTGTGCAATTATTCCCTGTTTTTATCTCTTTAGAATATTTTTCATGTCATTAGAGATGATTATCTTTCCTATTTTTCTTGTGATACCCCTTTATTCAAATTCCTTTCCTTCCCCAAAAAAATTCAAGAAAGTTCTTGAAAATTAAAATCTATCATCCCCAACGATTGTAACCATTGGACTCGTAGTACAACATCAACACCACCCATTGGAATGGAAAGCATTGGACTATTAAATACATATTACCCCATGGATAGCTTGATATTATGGCACTTTCCAGAGAAATTTATACTTCCTCCATTTACAACCATCACTTGACACTCTAGTGTTGGATATAGGAAGCAATTCAATTCCTTGGCTATATTACAATGAATAAAATTATGGGTACTACCTAAATCAATCAACACTATTACATTTTTCTTCACGATATGTCCTTCTATCTTGAGATTTTTATGAGTGGTAATTCATGCCAATGCATTACAAGATATGGTCAGATTCATTTATTCTTTCTCAGGGGTTGGTTTTGGTGTATATCCTCTTCTTTTGATGTTTCTTGTTCCTTTTCTTCCTCCTCTTCACAATCTATGTAAAATAATTTATTCTCAGCACGCTTATGACCTTTAGTGTATTTACTATCAAAAATATAACAAAGCCATTTTTCTCCTTTTTCCTCCAATTGTTGTTGTGTAAACCTTGTAGGTTGTGGAATGATAGGAGTATCAACACTTCCATCTTTATAGTTGTGAGTGATAGACTTCATTGTTAATATAATTTTTCTTTCAAATTTTCTTTCCACCTTGAATTCCTTCTCCAATGAATCATGTACCCAAAGGTGAACCTCATGTTGGATGTTATCCTTTAAGGTCCCTATAAAGACATAAATCCTATGCTCCTCTGGAATAACATCTACCCTGATATTCAATTTTTGGAAGTCCTCAACGTGCTACACCATTGAACCATTTTGTTTGAGATTTATCAATTGGCTAAGGAAGGTGTTTCTATTTGTATCTACATAATCTACTATCATTTCCTCTGTAAAAATTGACCAAGTGACAAGTGCTTTACAAGAAAAAATCCATCAATACCATACAAACTTATTAGGTTCTAAATATAAAGTTGCAATGCATACCTTTTGTGTGTGTTGCACATTATGGAGATTAAAATATTGCTCCATCTATAGTATCCATGTTACAAGATCCTTTCCATCAAACTTCCTCGTATCGATATTTGGAATATGGCGAGTCTTCAATACAAAGTTAGATTCTATGGAATCATGATTAACATTCCTTTTGTTCTAACCTTTTCGTCATATGGAATCATGAGTTTCATCTAATACCTTTTCGCCATTAGGAAACATTTCTTGTAGAAACTTTTTCAAACCTTCCTTCAAACCTTCCATGTTTGATTTTTAAACCATTCTTCAAATATTCCATTTTTCCTTTCATTTTTTCTTCTAAATCATCTATCTTAGCTTCCATTTCATTTTTTGTTACTCTTTGCGATAGCGAAATTTGTTGCACTTGGTCTCGTAATTTTGATATATCATGTTACATTTCTTCCTCTTCATGCGTCACAAAAGAAATTTCTGAGGGCTTAATGGGTGTAAAAATATTTTGTTTGGGAGGAATTTTAGGACAAAATAATGATATATATGCTTCAATGTTCCATTTAAATCACTTCAAATTGATTTTTCAAACAAAAGTTAAGAAAATTTTAAAAATACACACATTTTTTCTTTCTTTTTAGGAGCTCAATATTAAAATTGTTGTCGCTATGGATTTTGGATCTCAAAGATCTAAAATTCAATCCTATGGTAGCCCTTTGAGTCTTCTTTTCATTTCCACAAGTCAGACCAAATTTGGATTCTTCAAGTTAAAGTTATTCCCAATCTCCTACGATGACCTAATTATGGACATGTTCAGTAGAGGAAAAATGTACGACGTGCCAAATGTCACTGTTTCGACCTTTGGATCTAAAAGCGTTACAAAAGATACTAAATTCCATGAAATTCTAGTAACTTTTTATGAAATTCAAATCCGATGCTCTTAGAGGAAGTTACGATGATTTTCCCAAGGTCACCTATCTGAGACGAAATTCCTGAGCATGGAGAACCCTAAATTCTTCAAACCAAATCTACAAAAATATAGCAAACCAAGATCTGAAATGTTTACAGGAAATTCATTTGGATTTCTGCTCCTCTTGGTAAAAATTTCAGTTTCTGAACCTTCGTAAAAAACAAATTATAGCCCAAATTCCAGGATAACATATTTGTAGTAGCGAAATCCTAGAATCCAAAGCTCTAATACCAAATGCTATGCAACCAGCTCACAAAATATAATAAATGATAGATCAACAACTTAAAAATTATCATCTTTGAGGGGGAAACCTCCTTTACATTACACAAATGAACAATTATTGGATGATAAAAATGAAAATAACTCCTTTGTATAAATAGGAGTCTAACGGGTCACCATATAATCAGAGCCTACATAACAATAATAATGTAAGGGAACAATAATAACAATAGTAGGATTCTATGGGGCACAACAATAACAATATGGGGGCAACATGGGCACAACAATAACAATAAGGGGGCTCCCAAACTATTTGGATTTTTGGGCCAATTAAGAGCTCATTGGAAAGAAAGATACTCTAAAAGAAGAAAATGATAAAATAACAGTGTTTTCACCATGAAGAAACCCTAGGCGGCCAGAAATAGTGGCAGGAGGTTGCAGGTGGCGGCAGGCATAGGAGGAAGCGCCTCTTGGCCTGCGAGGCCTAAAGGATGGTGTTAGCCTCCTATATCAATAGGTTTCATCTTTCATGATTGTCTGGATGGAAGTATGGAATATGTTCAAACCTTCTTACTTGAGCAAAGGTGTTCCATATTCTTGAAAAACCAAAAAATCAAAAAGTTAAAAAATGTAAAGAGGGTATACCCTAAAAGAAAGATCAAAGGGTAAAAAGAATAAAATGGTCAAAAAAGTGAAAGAAATGAACCCCAAGCAAAAAATAGACCAAGGAAAGTGTGCAAATCCAAATGCCACTGCTATTTCATTTTTGTAAATAAGTAATTGTGTGCAGCTTGTCAAACTTTTGCCACAATTTATGAATAAGTCAAACTGTTTAAACTTGACTTAGTCATATTTCAATTTCATGTTGTAGATTAGAGAATAAATATCTAGCCAAACAATTTAATCTTGGCAGATAAGTAGATAGGTAGAGTAAATAAGAGGTGCTCAACAGTTTAATCTGAGCCCTTGGATGTAATAAGGGTAGAAATAGATAGATTCATCATGTAAAAAGAAAAGATTGATCAGGGTTTGCAAGTCTAAATGCACCCTAATAAAGAAGACAAAATGGTAGTGTTAAGTAGATAGGGTAGGTAGATGGTGCTACAAAGTGTTATCTGATGAATGGTGCTGCTATATGTTGGTTGATCCTTTACTTTCATCACAAGTACTAAAGCAAGAAATACACTGGAAAATCACAGCAAGCAAAGTCAAATTCATTAACCTCCCTCATCATTTTCCCCCTCAAGAGTTTTACTAATTTTCCCCAAAAAAGTACTAAGGTATTTGGAGATCAAAAGGGCTCGAGGCATTTCCTTGACTTCTGGAGGGACCGGACCCTCGGCCTAATGATCAAAAAGACCTAAGTACTTGAGATAATTCATCATTGTTATCTTCCATCTTTAACTTTTTCCTAAGTAAAATCCTATTTTACTTAGGAAACTGATGCAAAATTCCATAAAAATTCCTCACAATAACTTGTTATTCTAAGTTTAAGTGTTGAAGATAAAATGTTGCAATTTACTTCACAAGTTATCACTTTCTTAGATGTACAAAAATGTTTTGATTTTCCTTGTCCTTTACCATATTAACATTTAACTCTATTATATTAAATCCCTAGTGAAATACCCTTTCCTAAGTATATAACTCCCTTTTTTATAAATAACCCAAAAAACCCCCTTAGTATAAAGTTTAACCAAAGTGTTTTATATCCCCGCGCATTTAAAATAAAACCCATTATATGCCCTTTGGTTAAAATTATCAATATACCTAAATCCCGCCCCTATGGTGAATTGATTGTATTAATTCATTCATCATATAATAAAAAATATATATAAAAACTTTAGACATACAATATGTATGTTTAATACCAAAACATATCAATAAAACTTTGCGAAAGTCTTGCGCCACCGTGGGCCGTCCACGTGGCATTCCACCTAGCCAACTCCGCCGCAACCCCTTTTCTTTTGCATACAGGATTAATTAAGTCGCCTGGACTAATTAATAACTATTTCCGCCAGTTAAAAAGCCCCCGGAGCGATTAAGAACATTTAAAAGTGTTTTAAAGTACGACGGGGCCCATGCGAAACATTCGCCCATCTTCCCATCGCCCCAACCGTTGGATCAGCCTCCCGCAGATCAACGGCCAGCGTTGATCCCGCTGCCCATCCCTTGTCAGCAATTTAACCAGCGGGGGATGGGTGGTTTCTGAATAGTCAACCATCCACGTGGCGATTATCCTATGGAATCGCTGCCCCTCCGATAAAAACCACCCTCGACCAAAAGCGGTGCGGGGACTTCCCGCTTACCACTTACCGCCCGACTCTGCACACGTCATACCGTACCACCATGACGTCACACCTCGAAAAAAACAAAAAACCCTTTTAACTTGTAAATAAGCCATTTTTCGTGTTTTTTTAGTCATTTTCATTATTCTGAGAAGAACGTTGCTCCCGCTGCGATTTTCAAAATTTCCGCTGTAATTGACCATTTCGCCCCAAAATTCCGCTGCGCCTGTGCTGAAGAACGTCCCTGCCATTGCTCATTACCTGTCAAAGAACCAGTTTCCGTCTAAAAACAGGTATTTATCATTTTACGCCCCGACTGCACGTAAAACTCAGTTTCCTTTGTTTTTTTCGCTAAAAAGTGGTTAAAAATCATCGCTGAGTCCTCCCTGAAGATTTTAAACCTGTGAAATTGCCCCCCAAACCTGCAAATTGTTCCAATTTCCTCCATTTCAAGAATCCCGCCCGGCCCGTGAAGAAAACCAAAAACCTCCATTTTGAATCCACAAGAACCAAAATGGAGGCCCCGGCAGCTCTTAATATCACTCCATTGAATGCTCCTTACCGTGAATTAGACTATTTACCTCTGATAGATGAAGATTTCCAAATTAAAGACCTACATTTTGATGAAAGTCCCCTATTGAGCTATTGTCGCTGCAGAGACGAATACTCAAAGGGGCAAGATCTTATAGGGTTGTGGGAATCCAATCTCCCAAGCTATCTCATCCCCTCAGTCATTATTTTCCCAGAAATTGTCCACTATTGCCATTCTAACTATGATCCAACTCAAAGAGCAGTAATGTCCCCTAACCAGAATGTCCTTTTCCCAATTACTGCTCAGTCTAACACGGTAAAGAACAATCAAAGAGTATCAGGATTAAAGAGTATCAGTGGTTAAAGTGTATCAGGTAAAAGTCAGAGTGAAAGTAAAAATGAAGTTACAGAGCGGTCAAAGGTAAAACAGTAAAAGTAATTACAGAGGCAGTAAAATGGTAAAATGAGATGAAAATACTTTCACCAACATTGAATTTTATCTAAAGTGAAAGTAAAACAGTCAAAGGAACAAAAAAGTGAAAAGATGAAAAATACAACAAGAAGGAACATTTTTGCAGAAATTGCATATTTTAGTCATAGTTTTTCAGAAACTATTGTGATCAATCAAAGATGAATTTTACAAAACTGAAGGAGTTTTATGTTCTTAAGAGGACCATCTACAAAAACCTCTCTCACTTTTCTAACAGCTATTATGGTTTTGGAAATATTAAACAAAGTTGGAAAGAACTTTTTGCAGAAAATTACAGTCAAGTCATCATTTTGCAGAGAATATTGTGGCCAATTAGAAATACATTTCACAAAAATGAAGGAGGTTTTTGTTCCTAAGAGACCCATATACAAAAACCTATCTCATTTTTTTCACAGTGGTTTTATAATGAGAGATACATGCGCATCTTTACAGGCCATTTTTCAGACTCTGTAAAACTTTGTTTTACGCATATTTTTTACAGAGAACATTATGCACAGATGGAGAGGAATTTTGGGAAACTGAAAGAGGTTTATCTCACCAACATATTAATCCACAATAACCTCTTTCACTTTTTACATATCTATTACGGATTGAGAAATACAAAGATATCATTGGACCCTAAGTTTGCAGAATTGTTGGAGCAGATTGCACAAAGAAAGGAAGCAGTTAGTGACTTGGATGCCTCATCATCAACTAAGATTTGGATCAAATTCGAATTCTCCTCTTTGTCATCACCTATCCATCAAAAATAGTGCCAAATAGTTTGAGTGTCCTTTACTTTAGTTCTATTTATGTAAATAGTTGGGGAGATTTGTGAACCAATTTTGATATTTGTTTCAAGATATTTTAGTTTAGAATTTGTATAAATACTCCACTCTTGGAAGCATTTGGGGTGGATTCTATTACTCTGCTGTAACATTGAGATTTTCAGAATAAAAGCTTTTGGAGAAATTTACTTGTGGCTTGCTGGATGACGATTTGAAAGCACTAGACTTGTTGCAGGATTCATGTGTTGGACTACAGTTCAATAAGTGTTTCTACCCTTTGTCTGAAATTTTATATTAGTTTATAATACCATCATATCCATTTCTGAATAATTTACATAAAGGATTGAATCAGAATTTGCTTAATTGTACTCTGTTTTCAAATGTGATTATTCTTAATGTTTTCTTCTAAATTAGTTATAAGCATGAATTCTTAAATGCTCCTGCTTTGCTAATTTAATCATTGTTGATTACTATAACAGAGAATCCTTCATTGCTCTTTGCTTGTAGTCATTTCTCTTCTTTCTCTTGAACATGGTGAAAGATTCTTAGCTGCCTTTCATCCCTTCAAGATCATCCCATCCACTTTAAATTTTAAGGATTGTTCTTTGTCTAGCTATCTTGCCCTGTAATACCATCTTGTGCTTAGAATAGAAATCCAGTAAAGCCATCCTTTGACTCCATAGCCCAATGGACTGAAAGCTCTCAACCTTGCCCTTAGTTTGCGGATTCCACCATTTTCCCAAAACAAACTTTGAATCTATAACTAGCCTAAAACCTTAAAAGAACAAAGATAAATTATAAAGAGAGA